>CM046953.1:63067651-63667651 GCA_025698515.1 Gossypium sturtianum | reverse complement strand
GATGAGAATTTGATAGTAGTTGATTAAAAATCTGCTAAGTATTTTTCCTTGTTTTCTCTCTATTTTTCATTATTATGTTCTCCCAACTTCTCAAAACCCCAACAATTGGTATCAAGAGCCTTAGTCTTTGAGGGCCTTCTATGTGAGTGTTGATTGTATCTTGTTTGTATTGCAATGTCATCTGGAAGTTTGAGAACCTAAAAATGAAATAGACTAAAACAATCAAGTAGTATGTAGACAGGATCATGTCCATTGTCAACAACATAAGGGTGCTTGGCAATCAGTACAATGATCGAAGGGTAGTTGAAAAACTCATCACAACATTGCCAGAGAAGTATGAGTCCAAGATCCCATCCTTAGAGGACTTGAGAGACTTGACAACAATCTCTCTGTCAGAGCTCATAAATGCTCTATATGCATAGGAGTAAAGAACAGCAAGTAGAGAAGAGAGGCACGAAGAAGGTGCTTACCAAGCAAGGAACAATGAGAGTCCATGTTCTTCAAACAAAAAAAGGCAAGAAGAAATGGAATCAAACAAAAGAAAGGCCAAAAAGAGATGGTGAGAAGAAAAAGTATCCACCATGCTCTAATTGCAAGAATATGGGTCATTCAGAAAAGTTTTTCTGGACCAGACCTGGTATGAAGTGTAAAAACTGTAAGAAATTTGGCCATGATGTTTAAATTTGCAAAAACAAAGTATAGCAGCAACAACAGTAGTCTAATCAGGCTCAAGCTGCTGATGAAAATCTAGTGTAGGAGGAGCTCGCATTCACTGCTTCATGCTTCGCAGTCAACAACCAAGACAAGAAAAACTGGTTGATTGACAGTGGTTGCACAAACCATATGGTTTCAAATGAAAGCATGTTCAATGAGATCGATAGATCCTTCAATTCGAGAATCAGAGTTGGAAATTGCCAAATCATTGAAGCCAAGGGAAAGGGAGATGTTAAGGTTAGCACTCCTGCAGGTACAAAAGTTATTACTGATGTTCTTTTTGTACCTGATATAGATCAAAACTTGCTCAGTGTTGGTCAGCTTGATGAGAAGATTTATTCTGCTATTTTTTAAATAATAAATGTGTTGTATTTGATTCAACTAGTCATGAGCTTTTGTTAGTTAAAATAAGTGATAAGCTAAGCTGGAACTTAGTTACCTTTAAAGCTTACTCTAGTTCAACTGATGGTACTGACTTGTGGCACAAGAGACTAGGGCATGTCAATTACATATCACTTGGTATGTTGTATAAGCATGGTTCGGTTGAGAACATGTTTAAAGTAGTTAAGCAAGCAGCAGTGTGCAAAGATGTCAGTTTGGGAAGCAAGCAACACTTCCATTTCATGTCAACAAGGCATGGCGAGCTACTAAGAAGCTACATTTAGTTCACATTGATGTATGTGGACCAATGAAGACTGCTTCAATTAGCAATAACAGGTACTTTATTTTGTTTATTGATGACTACACTAGATATTGTTGGGTGTATTTTTTGAAGTCCAAGTCTGAAGTTGCTGAGATTTTCTAGAAGTTTAAAGCTGTTGTTGAGAATCAAGCTAGTTGCATGCTAAGAATACACAGGTCAGATAATGGGACCGAGTATACTTCTGAAAAGTTTAAAAATTTTTACGAAGATACTGAGATCGAGCATCAGTTGAGAAACACATATGCTTCTCAAGAAAATGGAGTATGTGAAAGGAAAAATGGAATAGTAATGGATATGAAAAGAGTGTTTTCAGTTTTAAAAACTAGCTCGAGACCCAAAACCCAGCGTTTACTTAATTCGTTCCAACATAGAGGAGTAGGACACCTACAACCATACAAGGCCTCGTAGGGTGCCATCTGAATACTAGATTGGAAACTGTTATTGTATAGAAATTTAGCCAACATCAGATAATCCTCCCAACTACCCCTGAAAATCTATTACACAACCCCGAAGCATGTCCTCTAAAATCTGAATGACTCGCTCAGAAAGTTTGTCAGTCTGAGGATGATACAGAGTTCTGAAATTAAGTCGGGTGCCTAAAGCCTTATGGAGCTTCTTCTAGAACCGAGATATGAACCGCGAATCTCTATTAGAGATGGTTGAGACTGGAATCCCGTGCAGTCCCACGATTTTGGCAATATACAGTTTAGCTAACTTCTACAGGGAATAATATGTTCTTATAGGAATAAAGTGAGTGAACTTGGTAAACTGGTCAACGATGACCCAAACTGAATCTTTCTTATTGGGGGTTAAAGGCAATCCACTAACAAAATCCATTCTTACACGCTCCGACTTCCACTAGGGAATCTTAACTGGTTGAAGCAAACTAGAGGGCAACTGATGTTCAGCCTTAACCTTTTGGCACGTTAGACAGTGGGACACAAAAGCAACTACTTCCCGTTTCAGTCCGGGCCACCAATAGAGTTCTCGAATGTCCCGATACATTTTGTTCCCACCAGGATGCATAGCATAGGGACTACTATGCGCCTCCTATAGGATCAACTGCCTCAACTCATTATCATTAGGTACGCAAATTTGACCTCTGAGACATAAAACCTTATCGCTGTTCAAGCTGAAATTGGAAGTTTCGTTCAAACCAACCTGTTGCAGTCGCCGAACTAAGGACTCATCGCTCAACTGTTTTGCTGGAAATCAGAACTAAGGACATGGGTGTCTATCCAGGCCGTGTGCCATATAAATCAAAACTAAGGACATGACCTCCCTAATGTATGAATGATCTGAATTTGATTGTACAAGAACTCTCTGATGCTCTATGACTGACATATGAATAACATAACTGTATATGTACTGTGATATTTATTTCTGATATTGAACTGTACTATTTAATCATGAAATAATTTAGAATGACTAAAGACATATTGTGGTTATATGTACTCTGCATTTGCATAGGTTGGGATATTGTGAAGAAGGAAGTAATCTACTCTAAATTAGTGGCTAAGCCACAATGCGTATAATTCTAAATCTGGCACTTTGTCCCATTTCGATCTAGCAGCTAAGCTACATCTCTGTAAACGTGTCAGACAAACACTCTATGGTGTGTAGGGTTGGTTGGGCATTGAACGCCCTTAATGGTGTGTTGGGATAGCCAAAGACGGTGTGTAGTGGATAAGGGTAGGAATATCTGCATCTGAATCTGACATGTTCTGTATGTGAAACTGAAATTGCTTTTGCATATGTAACTGATCTGTTTTGAATCTAAATTGAAATTGCATCTGTTACTAACTCGAATCTTGGGATTCAGAAACTATCTGATAAATGTGTTCTAAATGAATAAAAATCTTTTACGCACTGAGTTCACAACTCATTTTTTTATTGGATTTTAGGTGGTTCTCAAACTTGAACGAGTCGGCGCTGTGGGAGCTCGGTCAAGCTTTTGTCTTTCCTTTTAATACTATTATTATAGATTTCGGTATGCTATGATATTATGATGTTTGGGAAGATTCTATACCTAGTTGATCGTTGTGTTTGATATCATATGCTAAATGGTTATTTTGACTACGTTATAAATGTGGTATGTTTGTCGATGATGTAACCCTCTGAACTTGGTCTGGACGTCTAGGAGGGGTTTAGGGTGCTACACATCTAATTTAAAAATACTTGATTTAAGAATCTGATTCGAAATCGAATTTTTTGACCCGACTAGAATTTGGTTCATTGCATATTCAAATTTGGAGCAGAGAACAATATTGTGTTGGACGAAACCACAATGACATCTTCTTGAATACAATACCAATCGACGACTCCTAAGTGAACTTGTCCAACCTTTTTAAAAAATGACAGAACGTGGGATGAAGAAAAGATTAAATATGTTTTTGGAGAAGCTACAAATCAAGACATCATTAGTGGATCCTTCTCAATTTGGTGGACAAGACAAACTAGTATTCAAGAACGACCCGAGAGGCAAAATTTTAATCAAGGCAATACATAAATTCCTATTGTACCGGCCCGATTTTGGGTCTAGTCGAAATAGTGGTTTTGGGACCACAAATCCGACGTAGTAAAATTTATTTTTATTACATTTTATGGTCTACTATTTTACGAAATGATTTCGTGAAAATTTCGTTCGAAAATTTTGACGTTTGGGCATTCAATTTAGTTAAAAGGACTAAATTGTAAAAAGTGGAAAAAGTTGAGTTCTACATGCTAGAGGTGTCTAATTGCTATGAAATTTTAAATTGAAGGTCCTTAGATGGTAATTAGACCATTTGTTAAGATAGTGGACAAAAATAGACATGGTTAGATAAAATTTCAAAGTTTTAAGTGAGGGGAATTTTGGTCATTTGGTAAATAAAAGAATAAAAAGGGAAAATCAAGCCAAAATCTTGTCCATCTTCTCCCCCTTGTGCTAAAAATTAGAAGGAAGACATAGCTAGGGTTTGGCCAACTTTCAAGGTCAATTGTAAGTCTGTTCTTACCCCGTTTTTAATGCTCTTTACATTTTTGAAGTCGTTATCATCCAATCTATCTATTTCTACCATTAATTTAAGGAATAATCAAGGTCTAGGGTTTGAACCATGTTAGAAATTTGTATATTTTGATTGTCTAATGGTAGAAAATGAATGTTTGGTGTTAGATAAATAACTTTTACTAAGTGATTTTTTGATGAAAATGCTTAAAAGGACCTATTTGTAAAAGTTATAAAATATGTAGTAAAAGTGTGTTTTAATGGAAATTGGGGGATTTTATAGTTATAAAAATGGTTTGGCTAGGCTTGTACATTAAAGAAATCGAATAGATTTCATTTTACGAGCCTAGGGACCAATTTGTAAAAATGTGAAACTTTAGGGGCAAAAAGGTAATTTTTCCATAATGTGATGTTTGGACTGATTTGAGTAATGTGAATATTAAATGAGCTAAATTTTCTATTATAGATCAATAAAAATGAAGTTTGGACCTTGACCAGAGAAAGAACAAGGTGTTTGACGATTAAATCATTTTCTACTATTTTGTACCGAGGTAAGTTCGTGTGTAAATAAAGGAAATGTTATAATTGTATTTTTTATATGTTTTACTTTACATGAATTGTATTAATGAAAATGTGGATACGTTCGGCGATGAAATGACAAGTGAGAAATCTCGTTCAAACCTTAGGAATAGATTAGGATACGAGTGACATGTCACTAGGAAACCATGTGTTATATGTGATTTATGTGACCTGGGTGCTAGTCTCGTACGTGTAACACCCCAAACCTGGCCTAGAAGTTAGGCCCGAATCTAGTGTGTCACATGGAATAAAAAAAAACCGTTTTGCGATTATTAAAAACTTGCTTGAGAAATACAGCCTCTTTGTTAAAACCAAAAAAACTTAAGCATTTGTTAACTACTTGAAAACGTAATTATCTTTAAAAACCTTTTTGGTGGCGAAAGCATATTTGAAATAAACAATTTACAAAAATGTGATGTTTAGAAATAGAGTTGCAGAAGCATTTTTAAATCGTTGCGGAAACGTAGATAAAATACAAGTATTTTGAAAGATCATTTGATGAGTCGAAAATCGATGTAGTGAGCTTTAAAACCGTGACTTTTGAAAATGTCGTAGATAATTTTGAAAGAGAATCCGAATTAAATCATTTGTAAAAAGTTTGCTATAAAATCCATTTATTAATCAATTTTGGAAACCATTATTTATATTTTTAGAAAATTCCCTTTTTAAACAATTTAAGCAAAATAATAAGAATATCCACCATAAAGCAAATAATAAAATACTCCAGAGGCCTTATTACAACATAAAAACCCAAAATAGTAAAGTGAACGGAAATAAAAATCTAAAGTTCAAAATAAAACACCATTTCTGAAGTATGGCTTCCACCGAGTCATCCATGGCCCAAGTCCACATCATCGAGCATTACCTACAAGGGTTAAGAAAAGGGGGTGAGTTACAAGAACTCATGTATAATCCCCTACCGTAGTCCACTGGGCCCAAACACATTTAGCAATATTTTGGGCCTAAGCCCCTTTTTACATAATAATGTATCAAATAATTCATATGAATGAAATGCAATCCCAAACCAACCTAATAATCCATCCTCTACACACCACCCGTACCATCCATCACACTTGTGGGGATCTTTTGTCAACCCACCCCGCCAACACACCAATCGTAGGCATTTAGCCATTTATATCAAATTCAAATTGTGTACAAGCCACCAGAATAATAGAATATACATGGCATATGTAACACCCCAAACCCGGCCTAAACGTTACGACCGAATCTGGCATGTCACATGAAAGGAATGTCTAAAAACTGTGCATTCGTTAAAAAGCTCATATTCTTTATAGTTGTGGTGAGAAATCGAGTTTAAGTAATTTTGAATAAGAAATGGTTTATTATCATTTTAGGAAAATCCAATATTGATCATTTAATAACAAGCAATAAACAAATTGAAAGCTGAAACCAAATAAAATACCCAAGGCCTTATTACATAACAAAAACTCAAATAAAAATAAGTCCAAATAAAAGAAACGAATTTACGAGTGAACATATGTATGGCCTCCACGAGTCCACCTCAGCTCCCAAATCCGCGATCTAATGATTACCTGCAAAATTTAACTAAGGGGTGAGTCATCGAGACTCAGTGTGTAAATCCCCATCCAACAAGCCCTTACACAATTTCATATGAAAATATGCATATCATGCACCCAAACCTAGCCATCCGCAACTCCTTCGTCTACCCCGTGTGGTACCAAACCACTGGTGGTGCCAAACCACTGGTGACCCAAAGTCACGAATAATCCAATGATGAGGCCAACCCATCGTGTGATACCAAATCACTGGCGTCAATCCCGTATAATCACCGTGGGGGGCCAACCCACCGTGGTGCTAAGCCACCGGGACGAGACGCTATGAGGTGCCAAACCTCCGTGTCCCAAAGACACGAATGTGATACCAAATCACCGGTGACCGAAGTCACGAATCCAATGATGGGGCCAACCCATCGTGTGATACCAAATCACTGGCGTCACCCCCTTGTCTCTTATGTGGCGTCACTTTGCCACTACACCACACACTCCACTTGTGTCATTTTTCCCACATTTTATTCTTAAGGCCTACCCGCCAACTTCCAGGTTTTTTTTCACCTAAAACCAAAATTTCCCCAAAGCTAATATTTGATCCCGGACTTCATAGAAGCCCTCTAACCTTCCAAAATAACTTACCTAATAAGTCTAACTTGCATTAATGCCATTCTCAAAAATTTTAAAATCAAGCCCCATTGGGCCCAATCCTACTAGGCCCAATTCGGGGATGTTACAAATCTACCCTCCTTAAAGAAATTTCGTCCTCGAAATTTCCAACTACAGAACATTCGTACCACCCTAACCTACAACGTCAGTGCTCACGCTGCGCACTCTGATTCCAATAACCCTAATATACTTTTAACTAGAATTTAGAAATCCTACACATACAAAAAAAAAAAAACCTAACCATTAAAGCGGACAAATATTTCAGACGCAATCAACTCTATATCCGAACATCACATCCAACCCAAACACACAGAATAGATATTCAAAATACAAAGATATAACAAAGAAAAGTATCGTGAAACTTACGAAGGTGCGGATTGGTGCGAGAGACTCGGTGCCATATTTCAACAAAAGAACAGATATATATTTTTCTAAACCATTTTCCAAACCATCTTTTGCAAACATTTTTTGAACCCAAACCCACAAATAGAGTTTTTAAACCTAGGCTCGATATTATAATTGTAACACCCCAAACCCTACCTAAACGTTACGAATCGAATCGGCATGTCACATGAAAGGAATGTCTAAAAACTATGCATTCGTTAAAAGCTCATATTCTTTATAGTTGTGGTGAGAAATCGAGTTTAAGTAATTTTGAATAAGAAATGGTTTATTATCATTTTAGGAAAATCCAATATCGATCATTTAATAACAAGCAATAAAAAAATTGAAAGTGAAACCAAATAAAATACCCAAGGCCTTATTACATAACAAAAACTCAAATAAAAATAAGTCCAAATAAAAGAAACGAATTTACGAGTGAACATATGTATGGCCTCCACGAGTCCACCTCACTCTCTCAAATCCGCGATCTAATGATTACCCGCAAAATTTAACTAAGGGGTGAGTCATCGAGACTCAAAGGTGTAAATCCCCATCCAACGTGCCCTTACACAATTTCATATGAAAATATGCATATCATGCACCCAAACCTAGCCATCCGCAACTCCTTCGTCTACCCCGTGGTACCAAACCACCGGTGGTGCCAAACCACCGTGACCCAAAGTCACGATATCCATAATTGTGGTGCCAAACCACCGGTGACCCAAAGTCACGAATAATCCAATGATGGGGCCAACCCATCGTGTGATACCAAATCACCGCGCGTCAATCCCGTATAATCACCGTGGGGCCAACCCAATCGTGGTGCTAAGCCACCGGGACGAGACGCCATGAGGTGCCAAACCTCCGGTGTCCCAAAGACACGAATGTGATACCAAATCACCGTGACCGGGTCACGAATCCAATGATGGGGCCAACCCATCGTGTGATACCAAATCACCGGCGCCACCCCTTGTCTCTTATGTGGCGTCACTTTGCCACTACACCACACACTCCACTTGTGTCATTTTTCCCCACATTTTATTCTTAAGGCCTACCCGCCAACTTCCGTGGTTTTTTTTCACCTAAAACCAAAATTTCCCCAAAGCTAATATTTGATCCCGGGACTTCATAGAAGCCCTCTAACCTTCCAAAATAACTTACCTAATAAGTCTAACTTGCATTAATGCCATTCTCAAAAATTTTAAAATCAAGGCCCATTGGGCCCAATCCTACTAGGCCCAATTTCGGGATGTTACAGCATAGCCACCAGACAAAATGTGACAGAGTCACCAGAATATGTGGCAGAGCCACCAAATTTCACTTCCCCGATCATCAATATCCCAATCCCATGCAACTTATGTAAATGCAACATACACCGTAAATCATAATATTTACAATATAACCACGATAACTAATAACTCAGAGATTTATTACAACAATTTGGCCCATTAACACTTTACAAAATCGGTCCATTAGGGCATTATATCAAATCGGCCCATTAAGCCATATATCAGATCGACCCATTTAGCAATATATTAGATCGGCCCATTAAGCAATATGTCAAATCGGCCCATTAAGCAATATATCAAATCGTCCCATTATGTCTATATATCAAATCGGCCCGTTAAGGCAATATATCAAATCGGCCCATTAAGGCAATATAACAAATCAGCCCATTAAGGCAATATAACAATTCGGCCCTTTAGGGGCATTTCCGTAATTCGGCCCATAGGGGCATTTTCGTAATTCGATAATCTTACCCACTAAGGGTAATTTGGTAATCTCGCAACCCAGGGGTATTTCGGTAATTTACCCTCCAAGGGTATTTTGGTAATTCCGAAACCTAGACTTAACTACTAATGTGGGGCATAAAAAAATCGAAACTGTCCATCTACATCATACTGACTAAATTTACTATAAATCGAGTTAGGAATCTTGAAATCTAAATCCGTAAATTTTCCTTGAAACTAGACTCATATATATTCTTACTACTATTTTTCCAAAATTTTTGGCTTAACCATTTAGTACAGTTTATTCCTTAAAATTTCCCTTGTTTCACTGTCCAATGATTCTGACCTCTCTTAACCAAAATTCAAATATCTCACTGTACAGTTTTCATATGTTGCTCCCACTTATTTCTATAGAAAATAGGCTCAATAAGGAATCTATACATATAACTTATAACTCATAATTCCCTTTTTACAATTTTAAACGATTTTTCCAAGACAGAATAGAGAACCGCGAAGTCGATCAGAACCAGTTTCACTAAAATTAAGATATCACATAATATAAAATTCCTCTTCCTCCTCTGTTTCTTTCATATAAAAATAGACACAGTAAGCTTTATTTCGATATCTTTTTCACCTTCTAACTCCCTTTATCCTATTTTTCATGATTTTTCAAAATCACGTCACTGTTGCTGACCAAACTGTTTCATTGAAAAAATATGGTTACCACTACGAATATACGCACGCCCGAGTGGTCACGGATGTCGGTTTCCAGTTTTCTTCGGTATTTCGACCGAATCATAGAACATATCATACAAACATTCAGAGAGGTATGAGATTACACACCATTTCAAACATGTATTCGGAAGGGTACGGGATTACACACTTTATAAGGATTCCCTAAAGAACCACTCTTCGTTGCCCCCTAAAAATAAAATCGATCAAAAGTTAGCCTCGATTTCTTAAAAGTTCCAAAAGTCTAAAAGTACTCACTCACAAGAGTCACTTACCACAATCGTGATCCTTCCCTACTAGATTCTAAAATCCGGTCTTGCACCTTGGCTATTGCAACGAGTCCCAATCAACTTTCGAAACCAAGGCTAAGAGAAAGATAAGTAGTAGCAAAGATGGCTTGATTCGGCCTTCATCAAAAGAGAATAAGAGGAGTTTAAAATAACAACAAGTGGCTAGATTCGGCTTAGTCAAGGGATGAGAGTTTCGACTTAGCCAAGTCAAGAGAAGAAAGAACAAACAACATGAATAAGAAGAAAGAACCTTTACCTTAATAATAGGGATGAACCAAAATGAAGAACACGGTTCGGCACTAGTAGCAAGAAAACAAAGAAGGATCGGTAGTTTCGGTTTTCAAGAGAAGATTAGTGAAAATAATTGGTCACAAAGGCTAGGTGTTTTCGGCAAGACAAGAAAGAAAAGAGAAAATGCCCACTATTGTCTTGAAGTTGCAGCAATGAGAGGAGAAGTTGAAAGAATGAACACAAGGGATGCCAAAAGGAATTAGGCCTAACCAACACCAAAACTATCAAAATGCTCCCATCAAAATTCGGCTACCATCTCCCTTTCCCAAACCATTATCATCTTTACCAAAAGATGAACATAAACCAAATAAAACCTTTCCAAAACATCCCCCACTAAAAATGCCAACATGTTCCCTATTCCTTCCCTTTTCTTTTACTCATTTCCATCCACTCTTCCTTACCATATTTCCTTAGCCACCTTGCCAAAATTAAAAAGTCCAACTTACCTTATTTACAAGCTTGGCCGACACTTAGGGAAATAGTACAAAAAAATAGTCAAAATTTTGCACTTGATGGGATTTGAACCTCCTCCCTCAAAGTCCTTCATGTGGCGCCATAACCTCTTTACCATATGCTCAATTATGCAAGCAAATTGCTCTCTTATTTCCATAAGCCTTGATGCCACTTACTATCTCTCCTTAAAGTGCTAAAACACAAAATTTTACTAAAGCCCAACTTGAACCCAGAACTTTATAAAACCCCGTAACTTTCTAAAATCACCTTCCTAATAAGTCCAAATTGAAATAATGCCGTTCTCTTATTCTCTAAAATTTTTAAGACGCTTCTACGCTCAAGGCCCAATGGGCCCAATCCTACTAGGCCTAATTTCGGGTCGTTACAGTACGTCTACCAATGGCTGGGTAGTCCGGCATGTGTTGCGGATACCTGACAACTTGTGTGAGCAGCACTACATAGTTATGTCTTGACTGACAGCTTGTGTGTGCAGGCCCGTGATTAGCTCGAGAGCGAGCCCCTATGTGTTATGAGATATGAGGTAGCATTAGCTACGTATGTGGCACTTATGTGCAAGACTTTCCGTGTATCCGATTAGTATTCCAAGTGTTCAACGGGTATGTCAAAGAAGAGAAAGAGTATGATATGTTACGATTTGGTACATGTACAAGTATGTACGAAAAACTCATAAGAATGAGCTCGGTATGTGATTACCACTTGGTAAGATTAAGAATGAGTAAGTTATGTTTATGAACCTATGATGACAAATATGTAACTTGTGTTATACTAAGTGTATGATATTCATGTTAAATGTTGTTTAATGTTGCTTATTATTTGCATGTGAACTTACTAAGCTATAAAGCTTACTCCCTTCCTTTCCTTTATCTTATAGTGTAACCAAGCCGGCTCGGGATTGGAGATTTGTTGGTGATCCATAAACACTATCTACAACAACTATTTTGGTACCAATGAATTCAAGTATTTTGAGCTATGGCATGTATAGGGGCTTGTTCTTTTTGTCATGTGTCATAGTTGATTTGGCCAAATGTGTTGGCTTATGTTAGTTGATAATTCATTTTTTAAATGGCCATTGAAATTGGCTAATATTGGTTAAATATATATGCATATGATGATGTCTTTCATGGATGTGGACTTTGCATAGTTTGAGATGATAAGTTTGAGATGTTGTATGTGATAGGAAATAGCATGTGAAAGATATATTGATTTCTTGTTTGTGGTTGAATTGGTTGTATGAATATGCATAGATTAGTGCTATGTTTTATTGTGTAGGTTGGTGCATTGAAGGGTGGCAAAAAGTTTTGGTAAATAGCCTTATATTTTCCCACATGGGTAGACACACAGGCGTGTGTCTAGGCCTTGTGAGACACACGGTCTGCCCCACGGGCATGTGTTTCGACCGTGTGTCCCCTACACCTTAATTGTTGTAAAACAGAATGCTCAGTAATGAGCACACGGGCAGAGACACGGGCGTGTGTCTCAGCCGTGAGGGCTGCATGGCCTCGAACACAGGCGTGTGCCCTGGCCATGTGAAGTCTGCATCTATTTTATGAAAAATTACAAAAATTTAATCGATCACACGGCCTAAGCACACGGGCGTGTGACTTGGCTGTGTGACCTCAATTTGATGACGATATCATAAACAGAATGCTCCCTAATTTGAACACGGCCTGAAGCACAGGCGTGTCATAGGGTCACACGGACGTGTCCCGAACTCACACGGGCGTGTGACCCCATTTCATGAAAAATTTTCTGAGTACTCCAAAAGTTTCCAAAGTTCTTGGTTTAGTCCCGAACCAGTTTCGATGCATGTTTTGGGCCTCGTAGGCTTATTTTAGGGACAATATGAATGTGTTTGAAAAAAAAATAAATTTGAGTGGAAATTCATGTATCAATTTTGAATGTTTATTTTATGAATAAGTTCGGTAATGCTTCATGCCCTATCCCGGTGTCGAATACGGGTAAGGGGTGTTATATTTAGTGGTATCAGAGTTACAATTTAGTCGATTCTCAGACTAACGTAGCGTGTGTAAGAGTCTAGCTATACATGCCATAAATGAACTATGATAGTGTGATGACTCCTGACAATTTTAAATTATGTTTTCATATAGTAAATGGATCACGACCGAGCTGTAGCTGATGAAGTAGAAAGCAATATGCCGGCTCCCGCTCAAGGGGCAGCGCCATCTAAAAGTAGACCTCCCACGGTTAGTCAAGGAGGATGAGAAAGGGCTACGGAAGCCTTCCTCCACATGATGAACCAGTGGTATTCGGAGTTTGTTCGAACAAATCTTAATGCCCAACCTCCTCCATTCCCACCTATTCCTCGACCGATTCCCGTAGCTCCAAAAGTTATGGAATTCATGAGATTGAGTAAGCCACCAGTTGATAAGATCCGAAAGCATGGGGCTGGAGATTTTAGAGCTAATGTGGACGATGATCCCGAAAGAGCCGAGTTTTGGCTCGAAAACTCCATCAGGGTATTTGATGAGTTGTCATGCACGCCGGATGAATGTCTGAAATATGCTGCGTCACTTCTGAGAGATTCAGCATACATGTGGTGGAAAACCCTTGTGTCTGTAGTACCGAGGGAGAGGGTTAATTGGGAATTATCCCAAGATGAGTTTAGGAAGAAATATATCAGCCAACGATTTATTGATCAGAAATGCAAGGAGTTTTTAAAGCTGAAACAGGGCCGAATGTCGGTAACCGAGTACGAGCGAGAGTTTATTAGGCTCAGTAAGTACACTCATGAATGTGTTTTCACTGAGGCCATCATGTGCAAAAGGTTTAAAGACGGGTTGAATGGGGATATTCGATTGTTAGTTGGAGTCCTTGAGCTGAAAGAATTTGTGGTGCTATTCGACCAAGCTTGTAAAGCTGAAGAATTAAGCAAGGAGAAGAGAAAATTTGAGTCTGAGGCTAGAGGTGCAAGAAAAAGGCCAATGAGTAAGTCATTTCAATCTCAGTCTAAGAAATCGAGGGATTTGTATGTTCGATCGAGTGCTTCAGCTGGGTATCCCAACAGAGATCGTGGGAAACAATACTCGGGTTCTAAAGCCCAAACTACATCAGTAGCTAGCATTGGTATCGCTAAGTCTGGTAGGGCTAAATGTCAACACTGTGGCAGATGATACCCCGACGAATGTAAAATGTATGACCGGGCCTATTTTAAGTGTGGCTCTCACGATCACTTTATTAAAGATTGCCCAGAGATGGTTGAAAATAATAAGTTTCAGACTGCAAGATCGGGCAACACTGCCTCTAAAGGGAGACCACCAAGGAACACGGGAAATGGAGCTAGCATTAAAGGTGTGACAAAGGATACAGTTGTAAGATCTGAGGCTAGGGCACCTTCAAGAGCCTATGCCATCCGTGCTCGCGAAGAAGCGACATCTCCCGATGTTATCACTGGTACTTTTTCTCACTATGATACTAATGTTATTGCACTGATCGATCCTGGATCAACTCATTCTTATGTTTACATGAAATTGGTAGCTAGTAAGAACTTGCCTGTTGAGTTTACTGAATTTGTGATTAAAGTGTCAAACCCCTTAGGCAAATATGTGCTAGTTGATAAAGTTTGCAAGAATTGTCCATTGATGATTCGAGGTCACTGTTTTTCGGCTGATCTAATGTTGCCATTTGATGAGTTTGATGTCATTTTAGGTATGGATTGGTTGACACTGCATGATGTTGTAGTGAATTGTAGACGGAAAATTTTTGAATTGAAATGTGAGAATGGTGAAATTCTTCGAATTGATTCAGATGAGTCGGGTGAGTTACCTGTTGTGATTTCTTCAATGACTACCCAAAAATATGTGAGAAAGGGTTGTGAAGCTTATCTTGCTTATGTGTTGAATACAAGAGTGTCTGAAATAAAGATTGAATCAGTCCCGGTGGTCTGTGAATATCCTGATGTGTTTCTAGAGGAGTTACCTGGGTTACCTCCAATCAGAGAGGTTGAGTTTGGTTTTGATGTAGTACTAGGGACTTCACCGATATCGATCGCTCCATATAGGATGGCTTCGACTGAATTGAAAGAATTGAAAGCTTAGTTGCAAGAGTTGACAAATAAGGGTTTTGTGAGACCGAGTTTTTCACCATGGGGTGCACCGGTGTTATTTTTCAAGAAGAAAGATGGATCCATGAGACTTTGTATTGATTACCGACAACTCAACAAGGTGACTATTAAGAACAAGTATCCTTTGCCAAGAGTAGATGACTTGTTTGATCAGTTGAAAGGGGCAACAGTATTTTCGAAGATTAATTTGAGGTTTGACTACTACCAGTTGAGAGTTAAAGAGTCAGACGTGCCAAAAACCACTTTCAGAACAAGGTACGGGCACTATGAATTTCTTTTCATGCCTTTCGGACTAACTAATGCTCCTGCTATTTTTATGGACTTGATGAATCAATTTTTTCGATCGTACTTAGATAAGTTTGTGGTTGTGTTCATCGATGACATTTTAATTATTCTCGGGATGAGTCTGAGCATGCTGAACATTTAAGAATTGTGTTGCAGACCTTGAGAGATAAGAAATTGTTTGCTAAATTCAGTAAAAGTGAGTTTTGGCTCCGAGAAGTCCGATTTTTGGGACATATCGTTTCAGGTGATGGTATTCGGGTTGATCCCAGTAAGATTTCGGCAATTGTTGATTGGAAACTGCCAAGAAATGTGTCCGAAGTCAGAAGCATTTTGGGCTTAGCCAGTTATTACCGATGTTTTGTCAAAGGATTTTCAATGATTGCTACTCCTAGTCGAAACAGTGGTTTCGGGACCATAAATCCGAGGTCAGAGAAATAATTTAATATTATTTTTTATGCTTATGGCATGTGATAAAGTATGTGTGAAAGTTCTGTGTGAAAATTTTATCGTCTATGTGTTGATTTGTGAAAAAGGACCTAATCGTGTAAAATACAAAAGCTATGTGCTAGTTGTTAAAGTGCCTAATTGTCATGGCTTATTAAATGAAAGGTCCTTATGTTGTAATTAGACCCTTGATAGTGGGAATGGCCATAAATGGGCATATATTTGATGATTAAATGGTTTAATAACCAAGGGTAAAATGGTGAAATAAGTATTAATGTATAATAAAAAAAAAAAATTAAGCTTATATTCTCATCTCTTTCACCGAATTTAGAGAAAAGAAATAACATTGAAGCATTTTAGGGTTCGACTCTTATTGTTCTTGATTAAGGTATGATTCGAGCTCGATTTTTGATGATTTCTATGTTTTTGTGATCGTTACTTCGCGTTCTAGCTAGCCCATGCCCTAATTTTTGAGTTTGTTGGTGATTTTGTAAAATGCCATTGATGAATGCTTGAGCTTTGTGATAGTTGATGATGAATAATGAGTAATTGTTAATAGATTTTAATGTTTTGTAAAGTGATTTTTGACAAAAATGTCAAAAATGGATTAAATTGTGAAATGTGTAAATTGAGGGATTGAAATGTGAAATAAATGTGAAATATGGGCTGCTAGGGGCACTATGGTAATTCTGCTAAGCACAGATTAAATTGGATTTTGTGAATTTGATGTATTTGAGAAATAAGGACTAAAATGTCAAAATGTGTAACTGTGAGTGCTAACATGTAAAATGCTTTAACTATTTGCTGTGGATTTTTTTGGATGAAAATGTGATTGAATGAGTTAAATTTGATATTATATAGATCAAGAAAGGAGAAATTCGGTGTAACGCCCCAAAATTTCTAATTTTATTATTGTGAAAATATGATACAAATCTGTATCTGCTTCAGTGATTAAGTGTTCTGGGTGTGTGTATGAGGTCCCAAGTTCAAGCCTTGACTTGGGAAAATTTTGGTATTTTTATTTTATGAATAAAGCCCTATCTCTAGTCAGTAGGCTTATAGTTAAAAGTTGGTAAAAATATATCAGAATGGGCCTGCTAGTCTGGTGGCTAAGGTGTGTGTTGGCGTGTGGGAGGTCTGGAGTTCAAGTCCCTGTGCGAGCAAGGGAATTATTTTTGTTGCTTGGCCGTGTGGCGTGGTGGAGTCCTAATCAAATTGAAATTTCGAGTAGTGGAGTTGTTGTGGGAGGTTAGGGAGAGAATTAAGGAGATGAGTTACCAGATTTTTAGGCATTATCTTTTTGTTTAGTTTTTTTTTTCAAATTTCGGACTCTTTTCAACCTTTTTGACGTTTTCTCTCTTCTCCCCCACTCTTAATTTTTGGTTTTCCTTTTTTTCTAAATAATAAATCCTTGCTGCCGAATTTCCTTTGAATTCCCCTTCCGTTTTCTTTATCTTTCTTCATCTTTTTCCCTTTGTGCAAGCATGCAATTGTGTTATACGGTAAGTTTCCGTTTTATTAAACTCGAATGTTACTCTGGATAAGGGATTAAGGGGTGTTTTGTTGACTATTTAGGATTCGATCGTGAGGCTGGAATTAACGTTCATCGATTTGACTCGAAGTGGTGATCGTTTGGTAAGCGTATAAGGTATGCGTTTTCTTGTGTTGTTTGGGCGAGTGGTTTTGGCTTTGAATTCGTTCTTAACTTTGTTTAACTCTTCGTTAATGAGGAATGGTTATTTTTACAGCAGTGAATCGTTTTGGTTACTATCTCCCTCGTGTTGAGTAGTGGTGGAATTGTGCGAAGTTAGAAGGTAAGTGATGAATGGACAAGCTTAGACATTTTGGAACGTGAATACGGTTTAATCTTAGTTTAAGACTGATTCTAAAGTTGGGACTATCGATTATAGGTTTTGGTGATCTCGGGATTGTGTAAGCAGGGAAAACAATACAGGTGTGTACCCGAAATGCACAAAATGGGATTCGGTGAAAAGTCAAAATTGCTTGCTGTCGAAAAATAAGAGAAAATGATGGAAAATATTATAGAGAAAGGAAATAATGGTGTTATAAACTTGGAAATCAACATATTGCACTAAAACAGTTTTGGACAGCAGCAGTAGTCTAAATTTGAAAAATAATCAAAAATAGTGGAAATTGAGTTAGAGGTTGTTGAATAAAATATGAAATTAAATTTTATTGATTCTAGTTTTTCATGGAAGAAACAGTGTAAGCAATAGAATTTCAAATTATGAGATATAATGAATTCTGTGAGACAAGGTCAGAATGATTTTGGGTTCCCTGTTTTGACTTGGAAAATCACCAAAAATTGTAAAAATATAATTAGGGGCTTAAATTTATATGTTTAAATCCTTAATGATTCTATTTTCAAGAGAAACAAACAGAAACATCATCCAAATTCCGTACTAAGATATAAATAATTTTTAGTAAGGAAAGGTTGAAGCTGTCAAACAGCAGAATAGGGATAAATTTGAAGATTTTACTGTACTTATTTGATAAATTATAAATTATAAAAATTTTATGGTAAAAAGGTATTTGAGTCTAGTTTCAAAAACATCAAGCGGATCTTAATTTGGAATTCTGTAGCTCAAGATATAAATAAATTAGTAACAATGACTCAAGTAGATAGCTTTGAATGAACACATAAGTAAATAGTGAAAACATATATGAATATTTAGCTAGCATGGGTTACATTAAAAATAGATCACACGGCCAAGGCCATTTTGGGCTGAGTGGGCCACACGGGCGTGTGGGCCCACACGAGCAGGCCACATGGGCGTGTGAGCCCATTTCTCTGAAAAGTTGTCTAAGGTTGTACGGGTCGCCCAAGTCGACTGTGGACCTACTGTAGGGTCGGTAAGCGCTACTTAGACCCCTAAATGTGTGAAATTGATCAATGATATCTCGCATCGAGCATGTTAATATCTCGAATCAATATATGTACTGAAATTGCATAATAGCATACCATCCATTGTATGTTGCATTGCATTGGGTTGGGGTTGTTATTCGGAGGAAGTGTCTTGAAAGGATTTAAGCCTAATTTCTCGTAAACTCATTTTGCAAACTCTTTTTTGTGCCCCATTCGGTACTACTTGGAGTGTAGGGATGGGTGGGTTGATTATATCCCCACATGGAGTGTAGGGTTGGACGGAGATGGTGTGTAGAGGCTGGTTGGGTAGGATTTTGCTCTTGCATAATCATATCACGCATCGATCATTGTGATGGGCTAAGGCCCTATTGCATTTTTGACATCAGATCTTGAGATGGGCTAAGGCCCAAATCACATCGATCATCAAAAGGGCTTAGGCCCAATATTGTTCAACTGCAGTTCGTGAATACTAATTGTTTGTTTGTTTCTGCGGGATTACACACTGAGTTTACGTAAACTCACCCTTTTTGTTTAATGTGCACAGGTAATCCCCAGACTTAGACGGATCGATGCGACGGAGGGCTCGACGGTGACCACCACTACTGAACTACTTTATTACAGCTTTTGATTTTATATTATTTTTGGGTATTTATTATTGTAATGTTGGGACTTTGGACTGTTTGTTTTAAATTTGGGATTTTATACTGTTTTTATGGATTTTTTAAACTGCAACTCAACAAAACACGATTTTTCTAAAAACAAAGATTTTCAGTTTCGTAAAATATTTGGTTTCAAAAGCTTTTGCTTAAAAGACATATTTTAAGGACAATCAGCTAGTTCACGTTTTTCTAAAGTAAATAAAAGCTAATTAACTGGAACGGTTTTAACTTATTAATCTCGATTTCAAACCCTATTCCATGTGACATCGCCAAATTCAGCCATAACGTCTAGGCTGGGTCTGAGGTTTTACATTCGGACTTAGATCGAGGCAAGAACAAAGTGCTCGATTGATCGACTAGTGTCATTATTTTTACGTCTGAGGTAAGTTCGTGTATAATACGTACTGTTCAAATAATGTTCATATGATATGAAATGAATGGAAATGTGTTTGTTGAGTTAGTAATGCGAAATGTGAGTTCGAAGATATGTGGCACGAAGTGTGCGTAAATAGAATAGTTGCTGTGATGAAGTGCACTAAGTGTGTGAGATAAAGAAATGCATCGATTATATTAGTTGGCACTGTGTGTGCGATACCGAGACATCTTCGGTTTAATGTGATGGCACTAAGTGTGAGATCTTATTGTAGCTTCAGCTAATTAAATGGCACTGAGTTTGCGAATTCATCGAACGTTTAAAGAGGATCGAACGAATTATGGCATTGAGCATTGAGTGGTAAATATGATAGATAAATACGTGATGGTACAGGTATGTACAGAACCTATGTGGTTGATGATATTGTGTATGAGATAAATGGATGATTATGTGAATGAATGATGGAAAGAGTTAGATTGAGTAGCATTGTAAATGCTTGTTCATGAACACATAGTTATGGTTTGAAAGTGAGCAGTAGTTATGGATGAGATTGAGTAATGATGTGAATTGAACTAAGTGTTAGTAACTTTGCATATTGAATTTGAATTGTTGAGTTAATTGTGTTATATTACGAACTTACTAAGCTTTAAAGCTTACTGTGTGAAGTCTTTCTCTATTTTACAGTGTCATTAAAGCTAGCTCAGATCCAGGGTTCGTCAGCAACTCAATCACACTATCGGACATCTATTTTGGTACCTTTTTGGAAGTTTTATTTATGGTATATGGCATGTATAGCCTAGTGAGGTTGTGGAATGATTTTTGTACATGTTTTGCTATGTGAAAATGGTGTATGTGATATGTATATATGGTCTTGTGTGAATGACCATTATGGTATGTTTTGGTGAAATAGAAATGGCATGCTTCATACTTGATTTGATAGTTGAGAATGGTGAATGAATTGTATGTTAATTGATATTGGAATTGAACATGTAGGGATGACCCAAATTGGGTGGCAATTTGGCCTTGTAAATGGCCTATAATTGTCCACACGGGTGAGCACACGGGTGTGTGTTTGCCTGTGTCCATCACTGTTCTTATTCGATGCAGGTCAAACTTGCACACGGGCTAGACACACGGGCGTGTGACAGGCCGTGTGATTCAAGTCGGTGTTGCACACGGGCGTGTGACAGGCCGTGTGACAATAGTCAGAGTTGTACACGAGGTAAGACATGGTTTAAGCCATGGCCGTGTAAGGCACACGATCAATCCACACGGGCGTGTGCCCTGTTTTAGAAGAAAAAAATTTTAAGTTTGTTAAGTTTTTGTATAAGATCGGTTTAGTCCCGAACCCTCTTTAAAGCATATTTAAGGTCTCGTAGACCTACTAAAGGGGCTTTGTTCTATTGATTACTATGATGTGTTGATGTGTGAGCCATGATAGTATAAATGTTACGATTTGACCGGTAATACCTTATAACCCTAGTCCGGCGATGGATATGGGTTATGGGTGTTACACCTATGAGAAAGTTATTGCATAAAGATGTCAAATTTGAATGGGCCGAAAAATCTCAGCAAAGCTTTGAGAAGTTGAAAACATTATTGACTGAGGCGCCGATTTTAGTGCAACCTGAACTGGGAAAAGAGTTCGTAATTTATAGTGACGCGTCACTGAATGGATTAGGATGTGTGTTGATGCAAGAGGGCAAAGTGATAGCTTATGCCTCGAGACAGTTGAAACCGCACGAGAAAAATTATCCGATGCATGATTTAGAATTTGCCGCCATTGTTTTTGTTTTGAAAATTTGGCGTCATCATTTGTACGGTGAGAGGTGCCACATCTATACCGACCACAAGAGTTTGAAGTATTTGATGGCTCAAAAAGATTTTAACTTGCGACAACGGAGATGGCTCGAGTTATTGAAGGATTATGAGCTAGTGATTGACTATCACCCGGGTAAGGCAAATATAGTCACAGATGCGTTGAGTAGAAAGGCTTTGTTTGCTTTGAGAGCGATGAATACACGGTTCACTTTGTCCGATAATGGTTTGATCCTAGCCGAGTTGAGAGCTAGACCGTTATTCCTTCATCAAATTTGCGAAGCTCAGAAATGTGATAGTGATTTGCAAACCAAAAGAATTCAGTGCGAATCGACTAGTGATTTAGATTTTCAGATTAGGGCTGATGATTGCTTGATGTTTCGAGCTAGGATTTGTGTACCGAAAAATGAAAAACTTATTCAGAAGATTTTACACGAGGCATACAGTGGTTGCTTATCAGTTCATCTAGGTAGTACGAAAATTTATAATGACTTGAAGAAATGGTATTGGTGGTCAGGTATGAAACGAGATATTTCGGAGTTTGTTTCGAAATGTTTAGTTTGTCAACAAGTAATGGACGAACACCTAGTACCTTCGGGCTTACTTCAGCTAGTGATGGTGCCCAAGTGCAAATGGGATAGAATTACAATGGACTTTGAAAGGTTTGCCTTTGAATCCGAAAAAGAAAGATGTCGTTTGGGTCATTGTTGATAGATTGACGAAATCGACACATTTTATTCCGGTACGTACCGACTACTCACTTGACAAGCTAGCTGAATTGTACATTGCTGAAATTGTGAGATTGCACGGAGTGCCTATTTCTATTATCTCGGATAGAGATCCGAGGTTTACTTCACGTTTTCGAAAAAAGTTGCAAGAAGCTTTGGGTACAAAGTTTAACTTTAGTATCGTGTTTCATCCACAAACCGACGGTCAATCAGAGAGAACGATTCAAGTTCTCGAAGATAGGCTTCGTTGTTGTGTTTTAGAATTCGAGGGTAGTTGGGAAAAATATCTACCTTTAGTCGAGTTTTATTATAACAACAGTTTTCAGTCGAGTATAAAAATGGCACCGTATGAGGCATTGTATTGCCGCAAGTGTCGAACTATGTTGTATTGGACAGAGCTTAGTGAGAAACAGATTTACGGGGTTGAGTTGGTTAGAGAAACCGAAGAAAAAGTAAAGGTAATTTGTGATTGCTTGAAAGCCGCTTCAGATCGAAAAAAGTCATACGCAGATTTGAAAAGAAAAGAGATCAAATTTTAGATTGGTGATAAAGTATTCTTGAAAGTATCCCCGTGGAAGAAGATTCTGAGATTTGGCATTAAAGGCAAGTTAAGTCCACATTTCATTGGGTCGTATGAGGTTATTGAAAGAAAAGGGCCAGTGGCATATCGGTTAGCTTTACTGACAGGGTTGGAAAGGATCCATAATGTGTTTCACGTGTCTATGTTACGCCGTTACAGGTCAGACCCTTCACATGTGATTTCTCCGACACAGGTCGAGATTCGACCCGATATGACTTATGGTGAAGAACTGATCAAGATTTTGGCTCGAGAAGTTAAACAGTTAAGAAATAAGAGTATAGCCCTAGTGAAAGTTTTATGGCAACGACACGGAGTCGAAGAGGCTACGTGGGAACCTGAGGAAGCTATGCGAAAACAGTACCCAAACCTATTTTCTGGTAAGATTTTCGGGGACGAAAATCCCTAAGGGGGAGAGTTGTACCAGCCCAATTTTGGGTCTAGTCGGAACAGTGGTTTCGGGACCACAAATCCGACGTAGTAAAATTTATTTTTATTACATTTCTATGGTCTACAGTTTTACGAAATGATTTCGTGAAAATTTCGTTCGAAAATTTTGACGTTTGGGCACTCAATTTAGTTAAAAGGACTAAATTTATGAAATTTTAAATTGAAGGTCCTTAGATGGTAATTAGACCATTTGTTAAGATAGTGGACAAAAATGGACATGGTGAGATAAAATTTCAAAGTTTTAAGTGAGGGGCATTTTGGTTATTTAGTAAATAAAAGAATAAAAAGGGAAAATCAAGCCAAAATCTTGTCCATTTTCTCCCCCTTGTGCCAAAAAATTAGAAGGAAGATATAGCTAGGGTTTGGCCAACTTTCAAGCTCGATTGTAAGTCCGTTCTTGCCCCGTTTTTAATGCTCTTTACATTTTTGAAGTCGTTATCATCCGATCTATCTATTTCTACCATTAATTTAAGGAATAATCAAGGTCTAAGGTTTGACCTGTAACACCCCAAATCTGACTTAGACGTTATGGCCGAATCTGGCGGTGTCACATTGAAGTGTTTAGCGTAAAACTTGTTGTCGTTAAAATCCTCAAAATCAATTAATCATTTTGTTATTAAATGGTGATTCCAAAATGGGTTGTTCATTTCCAAAGCGTGCATCATTAAAAGCTAATCACTTTTAAAATGTTACTAATTTTCAAAATCTCATTTATTGCGGAAGTTTTTAGGAAATGTTGCGAAAACATGGTGTCTTTGAAAATAGTTACCTTTTGAAAACCCGTCTTTTTCTACAACTAGCAGTTTATATCAAACTAAATAAATAAAAACCCCAATTTAAAGTTTATAACTTTAAAGAGGCCTTATTACATAAAAATACCCAAATTCAGTCATTTATAAATCAAAAGCTAAAAACGAAAGCTGATGCGGTTGTGTGGCCATCAGCGAGTCCCTCGCAGCACCGACCCGCCTACGAATGGAGATTACCTGTACAGTTAAACAGAGGGGTGAGTTTACGAAAACTCAGTGTGTAATCCCCTAAAAAGCAAACAGTCAATTAAATAGTAGATAACTGCAGTTTGGGCCTGAGCCCGTTACAAAAATAGTCCAGTTCAATGTGGGCCTAAGCCCTTTCCTGTAACAGTAAACGATTGGGCTTGAGCCCAGCACAATGCCAGTAATCAGTAGGTCCTTTACCCAATTTCAGTATTAGTATCAGTGGGGCCTTGGCCCATAACAGTAACAGATATCAGTCATGCAATGAACAGTATGTAATATCATTAATCAATGCATAATGATGACAAAGATCATTAATCGATCGCGATATGCGATCGTAAATCCTACCCAATGCAGCCTCTACACACCACTCCGTCCCGCCAAACACACCATGTGGGGATAAAATCGACCCACCCACCCAGACACACCAAGATTAGCATCAGTTGCGGCACTAAACAGTATTGCAGCAAAGTTGCCAGTAAAATAAATGGCATATAGCCATCAGTAGGCCCACAGTCGTCTTGGGCGACCCGTGCGACCTTATCAGTACAGTACACTTCCTCCAAAAAGAACAACCCATCCCCATGCAAGATGTCGTGACATAATATCATACGTGTATGCAAAATGTCGTGCTTAATCATAGTCATACATAACATAGGGCCATAACAATAATTTCATCTCCTAGGGGTATAACAGTCATTTTACCCTATGAGGGTATTTTGGTCATTTTATCCTATTGGGGTATATCGGTCATTTTACCCTATGGGGGTATTTTGGTTATTTTACCCTATGGGGGTATTTCGGTCATTTTACCCTATAGGGGTATTTTGGTCATTTTACCCTATGAGGGCTCGGTGCAGATATCGACCTCTTGGGAGGTCCGCAGTCGCCACGAGCGACTCCGGTAACCTAAATGGTCAAAATAGTGTAAATGGCCCCAAGGCCCACTACTCGGCCCAAGTGGGCCCACACGCTCGTGCGACCTGTTCAGCCCAGATTTTGCCACGGCTATGAGACCTACATAGCCCAGTCCAGTATGTGTCACAAATCATGGATTTCATCCGTGTGGGGCCCACGAGCCCATTGGGCCCACACGGCCCCTTTCGGCCCAACGTGGCCCGTTACGGCCTAAGCCCATAAAAATGCTCATGGGGGCCTCTACATTCTATCGCCCATGATTCGTGGGTTTGGCTTACCACACGAGCGATCGCACACTCGTGTGGTCGCAAACACCGTATTTTCAGCTTTTCGGCTTTTGTCATTCTACTGTTACAGTGGGGTGTTTACACACCTACTTGTGAAAACGCACCAAGATCCACGAGCACCAAAACTTACATTCATACACGGCTTTCCATTAGTCGCTAAAAAATAAGGCTAATCCCTTTATTTTACACCCTTAACTAAAACTAAAATTAACACTTGCCTCGATTGACAAATGTGGCTTAGCCCACTTATACCACTGACGAAGGTTGACTACAATCTCTTTGACGGATATATGCATTACAAACGGATTTTATTAAACAGGATTGTTTATTCATGTGGTTTAAATCCACACATGATAACTTACAAAATCGCAGAAAGCATTCGACCTACACTTTAGAATGCTAGACTACATACTTACCTTTGATCCAGTGATGAGAGGAAGGTTTCGACGACTTTAATCTCACCTAAAACTCTTTCACTCCTCGAGGAATTTGAACCGTCAGAGAATAGTTGTCAAGCTGAAAACAAAATTGAAGAGATGAAGAGGGAGAGAAAACCAATATTCGGCAAATAGTTGACCAAAAAGGGGAAGAGGAAGAAGAGCAAATCAGAAGAAAAATGCAACACAAAACTACTCAACACTATTCGGTCAAGGCTTGGGAAAGTAAAGGAGAGAAAAGAAACAGCAAAGAGAAGAGGGGAAGAGAAAAGATTATTCGACAGAGGAGAGAACCAAAGAGCTATTTGGCCAAACAAAAAAAAAGGAATCAAAAGAAAGAGCAGAAAAAGAAAACGAACAAACCCGAGAGGTACTCGAAGTCATAGCCAAAATTTGACACCAAAAGAAAAAGGTGAAAAGAATGCTTGATCAAACCGAAATGCACAGAGAAAACAAACCCAAAATCCCCCAAAACCGGTTATCTGAGTGCCTAGAGACCAAATTCGGCACAAACACTTCCTCTCCATCAAACTCCTTTATTTTCTCCTCGTATCTCTCCCCTTATCCCTCCTTGAATTACTCCATCGATTTCTCCTCAACTCCCCCAACAACTCCATTCAACTTCTATTCAAACTCCCTTAGTGTGTTTTCACCAACTCCACTACCTACACAGCTCAAGCGAAGAAAATAAATACTCCATTGTGCAACCCAGACTTGAACCTCAGACCTCACAGTTACACAACACGCCACCTTGCCACTAGACCACAAGCTCTTTTTGTGTCATAAAACCAACACTATTATTGATAAGGCCTATATGCCAGTGTCCAGATTCATTTAAGAGCAAAACTAAAAATTCTGCAAAATCCAAGTCTTGAACCTAGGCTTCTCAAACACTCCCATACACACCCAAATCACTTAGGCATTAAAGCAAACAAGCAATTTGTGTCACTTCCTTGCACAACTAAATATTTATGTGCAGTCTCCTAACTGTTCCCTTGTTTAAAACCTATTTCTTCTAGGCCCAAAATTTGGGGCATTACAGTTCACCCCTCCTTAAAGAAATTTTGTCCTCGAAATTTCCAATTATCAGATCAGTCGCATAACACAGACTCCACCACTACGCTTGCTGTAACACCCCAAACCCGGCCCAAACGCTACGACCAGATCTGGTATGCTACGGGGTTTAACGTTAAAAACTTCACTTGGATGATTTTCGAAAATTCAGTTTGTTTATTTAGGTATTCGCTAAAATAAGTGATATTTGAAGAAAACCTTTGCTTTTTCTTTGAACGTGTTTGAAAATCCCATATTATTACTTCTTACAGATAAGTCTTCGAACATAAAGTTAAAATTTAAAAAAAAAAAATAGAATAAAGACATTAACAAGTATAATTTAAACCTAAGCTATGGAGCCTTATTACATAAATAGTCCCAAATTTGAAAACTTAAAGGAAAGCTGAAAATAGTCTATGAAAATATAAGACTTGATGGCCCCTCGAGTCCGCCTCGGCTCCCATGTCCACGATTTACTGCTCATCTGAAAAGTCAGGGAAAATAAAGGGGTGAGTCACCAAGACTCAGTGTGCAAATCCCGAAAAACACATAAAAGGCTTGAGGCCCATAAACACATTATGGACCTTGGCCCATACACAATGGCAACAAAATAATCACATGCTGCAAGGTCCAACCCAACCTAAAAGTCCATCCTCTACACACCAGCCCGTACCAGCCATCACACCTCGGGGATTTCTACAATCAACCCACCAACCGCTACACACCATATCGACAGTCATGCTGTCAGTTATAATGGCGATCACCATGTGACCTTATAATCCACTGTGGCAGAGCCACCGATCACTGTGTGACCTTATAATCAAGTGTGGCAGAGCCACCGATCACTATTGTGACCTAAGTTTACATATCGTGGTTTAACCACCGATCACTAGGTGACCTTTTAACATGCTCTTCCCCTTCATCATATCAACCCCATCCCATGCATACATCCATGCAGAAGCAAAATAATATACAACCTAAAAGATCACAGTCTATCACATACATCGATATACATAGAGAAGTTTCTATGATTACGTACCTGGCATCCCTTGCCTACCCTTTTTGGGTAATACGACTATCCATACAGCCTTTTTTCGGCTTTTAGCCCATAACATATATAGTACAGATTAATTAGTGTGATAGAGATCTACACACCTGATTACAGTCAAGATGATACTTTCTATGTCAACACTATCGGTAGCCGATACGACTGCTAACTGCCTTTGGTTTTGTTCTGAAGCCGGTCCACAACCCGGTGGCCAATCCCGAACTACTGACACCGTTCATTTCTTAAACTTAGGGGTTGGATTTACGGGTCCAATCCCCTCCTTCGCCTGATCGACATTTGATTCCATCAAAAGACCTTATCAGTTGCTACCACCCACATATGGTTATTAATCCGTAACACAGGGTTAAGACCACAAATACAATAAACGAGCCTAACAAAAATCTAAAGAGAACCCCTTACCTTGAAATCCTGAAAAGAGGTATGGGTCTCAGAGACTAGCGATTTCCGGCTTTTGGGATCTAGATGATCTGATCTACTTTGATTCCTGAAATGTTGCCCCAAGATGAGAACACGAGAACAGTCAAAATGTTACTCCAAAGTTAATCTTATCACATCAATTAGCCTTTCGGCTTTGGCCTTCAAAAACCAAAAGAGAAAGGAAGAAATGGAAAGAAAATCGGCACTTACCTTAATGTAGAGAATTCAAAGAACTCCTAGAGAATTTTGGTACATTGAGAAGATCAAAAAGAAAGATGGTGCAAAGGAATCTATGGAGGTTCGACTTAATGAAGGAATCAAAAGAAAAAGATGCAGAGGAAGATTATGAGGTTTCGGTTTGTAGGAGAAAGCAGAGAAAAACAATGGACATTCGGCTTTGGCATAAAAGTGGAGATGAGAGAATGGAATTAGGGGTTTCGACTTTAGCAGAGAATGAGAGAAGAGAGTAAGAGAATAAAACCCAAATGCCGAAAATAAAGAAGTATTCCCCTCCCCCAAAGAGAATTTCGGCTCTTACCAAACAAATGTCGAAAATGCCTATTTTGCAAACTAAAAACCCATCCTATCAATAGGGAAATTTCGGTACCCCTTAGCCATACAAAACCGATTCCCCCTTCCCACCTAGAGTTTGAAAATCGACCACCACTCACCTTACCAGATAACTCCTAGATTTTCTCCCTTATCTTCATCTGATCACTCATCCTCAAGTGGCATGGATAACGCCACCTCTTCCTTCCTTTATCAGCCACATTATCAGCCATATTATCCACATTATCCCACTCATTAAATCTCTCTATTTTTAAGCATTTCAACTGACTCCAACTCCCTCTCTTTTGACGCCAAAAACATTTAAAATAAGTGGGTAATGCGACACGAACCTTAGACCTCCTTATTGCTTATCATGCCACCTCAAAGCCCCTAAGTAACGCCACTGACCACTGGCCACAAGCCCATTTGTGTGTCTTACTCTATAGATAATATCTTTTAAGCCCCTATTCTAACTGGCTTTCCACTAGAGTGCCCAAGCAGAAAATTTGACTAAGGCCTCGGCCCAATTCCTGAGCCCAATCTGAACCCCTTAAACACCCTAATTACACATTAGAGATAACATAAACATCACAGCACATTAAACGCAAAGGCCTATTAATTCAGGATGTTATAGTTCTACCCCTCTTAAAGAAATTTCGGCCTCGAAATTACCTGATCAGAATAGATGCGGGTATTGCTGCCGCATCGCTTCCTCTGCTTCCCAAGTAGCCTCCTCAGAACCGTGATTCCGCCACAGAACTTTAACCAACGGAACCATCTTCCTTCGCAGTACTTTGACATTACGATCCAGGATTTCCACTGGCTCCTCTTCAAAGGATAAATCGGGTCTTACTTCGATTTCTTCCACCGACACCACGTGGATGGATCTGAACAGTAACGTCTTAGCATAGATACGTGGAATACATTGTGAATCTGGCTTAGCTCAGAAGGTAGCTCTAGCTTATAAGCTACTGGTCCCACTCGTTTCAACACCCGATAAGGTCCGATAAATCTGGGACTTAATTTGCCTTTCCGTCCGAACCTCAGTACTTTCTTCCATGGCGACACCTTCAAGAACACCTTGTCACCCACTACAAATTCTATGTCCTTACGCTTCAGGTCAGCATAAGACTTCTGTCGGTCTGATGCTTCCTTTAATCGAGCCCGAATTAACTCTACCTTCTCCTCTGTCTCGATAACCAATTCTGGACCCAAAATCCGATGTTCCCCTAATTCCGTCCAATAGGTAGGTGTACGACACCTCCGCCCATACAATGCTTCATAGGGCGCCATCTGAATACTTGACTGGTAGTTATTGTTGTACGCAAACTCCGCCAACGGTAAGAACTCTTCCCAACTACCCCTGAAGTCAATGACACATCCTCTCAACATGTCCTCCAAGATCTGAATTACCCGCTCAGACTGTCCGTCGGTCTGAGGATGAAACGCCGTACTGAAATCCAACTTTGTACCCAACGCTTGATGCAATGCCTTCTAAAATCGTGAGGTGAACCTAGGGTCCCTGTCCGATATGATTGATACTGGTACCCCATGCAACCTCACTACCTCCGCTATGTATAGCTTAGCCAATTTCTCTGAGAGTAATCGACACGTCTTGGGTATGAAATGAGCAAACTTCATCAAGCGGTCAACAATCACCTGCACCAGAATCTTTCTTAGTAGGCGTGAGGGTAGCCCACTAACAAAGTCCATTGCGATCCTTTCCCACTTCCATTGTGGAATCTTCACCACTGCAACAACCACGATGGTAACCGATGTTCCGCTTTTTACCTGCGATAGGTCAAACACTTCCCCAAAAATTTGGTCACCTCGCGTTTCAAACCCGCCACTAACCGACCTCGCAAATCTCGATATATCTTACTTCCTCCGGGGTGCATAGCGTATGGACTACCATGCGCTTCTTGCAAAATCTTATGCCTCAACTCGGGATCTTTCGCATACACACTCTCCCTTGAAAACATAATAGCCCTTCCTCATTCACACTAAATTCTCATTGATCCTTCACTTGATCCTACCGAAAAACTTCTCCTTTAGCAACTCGTCACCTGCTGCTTTCTCCTTAACTGATCGACCCAAGAGGGTTTCACTTGAAGTTCACTAATAAACTCCCATCATCATATAGACTAAGGTGAGCAAACATTGCTCTCAAGTCAGAGATTACTTTACAACTTAGAGTATCCGCCACCACATTGGCTTTACCCGGATGGTACTCGATCGAGCAGTCATAATCTTTTAACAACTCGATCCACCTCTTTTGCCTTAGATTCAACTCCTTCTGGGTCAATAGGTATTTTAAGCTCTTATGATCGGTATAAATGATAGATTTCTCCCCGCACAGATAATGTCTCCAAATCTTCAAAGCAAAAACCACCGCCGCCAATTCCAAATCTTGGGTGGGATAACTTGCTTCGTGTGGTCTTAACTACCGAGATGCGTACGTAACAACCTTTCCACCTTGCATCAACACGCATCCTAGTCCAGTGTGTGAAGCATCACAGTAAATCATGAACTCCTTCCCAGCCTCCGACTGAATCAATACCGGAGCCTCCGTTAAAATCCTTTTTAACTTCTCGAAACTCTCTTGCTGCTTATTAGACCAAACAAACGGAACCGCTTTTCGTAACAACTTAGTCAACGGTGCTGCAATCAATGAAAATCCTTCAACAAAAATGTAACACCCCAAACTCAGCCCAAACCAAGGAAACTCCGAATTTCTGCTACCGACTTAGGCGGCTTCCAATCCAACACCGCTTCAATTTTCCGAGGGTCAACCCTAATCCCCTCCACCGACACAACGTGTCCTAGAAAAGTAACTTCCCTTAGCCAAAATTCGCACTTCATCAGATTTGGCATACAACCGCTTCTCCTCGTAATCTGTAGAACCACCCGAAGATGTGAATCATGCTCCTCTTCCGATTTTGAATAAACCAGAATATCATCTATAAACACCATGACAAACCGATCCAAGTAGGGTTGAAATACTCGGTTCATCATATCCATAAACGGTGCTGGTGCATTAGTCAACCCAAATGGCATTACCATGAATTTGTAGTGATCGTAGCGAGTCCTAAAAGTCATCTTAGGAATATCTGCCTTTTTGACCTGAAGCTGATGGTACCCTGATCTCAGATCTATCTTTGAGAAAACTGAAGCCCCCTTCAGCTGATCGAACAAGTCATCGATCCTCGGCAACGGGTATTTATTCTTGATGGTCAAATTATTCAGCTGGCGATAGTCAATGCACATACGCATTGATCCATCCTTCTTCTTAACGAATAACACCGGCGCTCCCCAAGGTGACACACTTGGTCGGATAAACCCTCTATCCAGCAACTCTTGGATCTGAGCCTTCAATTCCACCAACTCCTTCGGCGCCATCCTGTACGGAGCGATAGATACTGGCGCTGTTCCCGGAAGAAGATCAATACCAAACTCCACTTTACGATCCGGGGGTAATCCCGGAAGCTCTTCTGGGAAAACATCAGGAAATTCCCACACTGTCCTAACGTCCCCAACAGTTATTTTCTTGGCTTCCAGAGCCTGAACAAACATTAAAATTGCCTCGCATCCTTTCCTTACCATCCTTTCTGCTCTTAAGGCAGACACCACATTTGACAAACAGTTCTCCCTTTTACCTATCACCAACACTTCGCCACCCTCGGGAGTTTATAACACCATACGCTTGGCTGCACATTCCAAATTTGCTTGATACTTCACTAATCAATCCATTTCTAAGATCAAATCGAACTCCCCAAATGGCAGTTCCATTAGATCAGCCCGAAAAGATACCCCTTGAACTTCCAGGGGTACATCCTTATACAGTTTGCTCATCACTACAGTTTGTCCTAGAGGGCTCACTACAGTCATCTCCCTAGAAGAAGTCTCATAATCTAAGTTCAAAGTTCCCGCTATAGCACTAGCAACATAAGAGTGCGTCGAACCAATATCAATCAAGGCAGTATACGGCAAACCATAAATTAGAAACGTACCGGTTATGACATCCGATGCGTCAGCCTCCTCTCGACGTCTAGCAGCATAAAGTAACCCCAGTTGTCTCGCCTCGGTGTTCCCTGCCCCTCAGCCTGGTGCTCCACGGCCCCGACCGGAACCGTTACCACCTCTGGCTGGACCACGACCTCTTTGTGGCTGCTGACCACCTCTTCCCGACTGTGCATTCCCTGGACCCGTGGGCCCTTCACTGCCCCATTGCTGCGGACAATTTCTAACTTGGTGGTCCGTAGATCCATACCTAAAGCACTTCTCACTGCCTGCCCAACACTCACCTACGTGGAATTTACCACATCGAGCACACTACGTATGCGACTAGCGATGAGAGTGTCTCTCATCTCGTCTCGGCCGTCGACTGGGGTCTTTTCCGAATACGCCCACCGCCCACGATGATCCAAAATTTCTCTTACTTCCACTCCTATCTCTATCCCGATTCAATTTTTCTGTCCGCTTAACCTCCTCAGCTATTTTAGCTTTTTCCACTAGCACAGCAAATTCCCTCTCCCGCTGTGGTGCTATCAATACACGCAGATCGTCCCTCAAACCATCTTCAAATCAAACACAACGTTCATGGTCTGTGGCCACCATCCCTCGAGCATAACGGCTAAGGCGTAATAATTCCGCTTCATACGCAGCCACCGACCTACTTCCCTAAACCAGATTCAGAAATGCTCTACGCTGCACATCCACATAACTCGACCCAATGTATTTACTCTGAAACGCCGTTTTGAAGAGACCCTAGGTGATATGGTCAGCCACCATACCATCCTTAACCGTAAGCCACCATTGATAAGCTTCATCCCGCAGGAGAGATACAACCCCTTTCAGTTTTTCCTCCTCCGTGAAATCAAGATCATCCATTATACGCTTAACCGCCTCCAACCAATACTCAGCTATACTCAGGGCTATACCGAAAATTCCCCTAAACATTTCTGCCCCATTGGCTCTAAGTCGCTCCGACACAGATTTCCGGGCTCCTGTGCCCATACCTGCCCCAGCAACCCTCTCTAAAACCCTTAACATCGCCTGAGATACCGCATCATCTCTGGCCGTCTGGTCCTAAAATTCCACCTCCGCAGCGGGTGGTACCGGCATCTCGTTTCCAGACCCATAGCCAGATCCTACTGGTTCTGATACAGGCATCCTACCACGGCCACGCGCAGGACGTCTACGACCCCTTGTACTCATTCTACCGATTCGCATTTATCTGGTTAGAAATTTTATGAATTATTAATTTCTTTCACTGATTAACCACGAACAATCTTATGGACAGTAGTTTCAAGAGTAGTTCTTTCGAATTCGAAATTATATCCACGAGTTTCAGTCTCAAGTCTATATCTCCTAGTTCTAGGAACCACATACATTCAACCATTATACATCAACATACAAGTAGCATCCTTGAACTCACATTCATCACATAAGGGTATTTTTGTCATTTCACTACCCAGGGGTTTTTCCGTAATTTTATCCTACAGGGGTATTTTCGTAATTTCCCAGAATAGAGTATCTTGGTGTTTTTTCGAAATAGAAATATTTTGGTATATATATTTTTTTAAAGTAGGGGTATTTTGGAAAATTTTAAATTTTTTTCTCTTTTTTTTCCAAATCGAGGGTATTTTGGTAATTTCACAAATTTTGATAATTTTGTAAACCGGGTGCTATTGTAAATCTAGGGGTTTTTGGGTGAATTTTCAAAACATGGGTATTTTGGTAATTTATAAAACTAAGGGTATTTGGTCCCTTTCGGGTTTTAATTATGGTCTTTGGCCCGTCAAGAAGTCCTCGCGGCTAAGGTGAACAGTCACTACGCACCAAGTAGGATTCCAGCGAAGAGGAGGTGAGTCACTAGGACCGCTTAAATACCAAGCTCTCCCTGAATCCAATCCTAGACATGCGCATGCCTGTTGCCACACCCTAACCCAGCGACTGGTTTACGGACATGTTTAGTTAGATTAAGTTTTATGAATTTAAATAATTGTTTAAACTAGGCCTAAAGTCCATTAATTCCTATCATACTAGTCTACGTCCATGAAGCCCATCAAACCCAACATGCATATCAAATCAAGAGTTAGAATACTTACCTATGTGGATCGGGTGCCGGTAGACTCGAAGGTCATATCTCAACCACAGCATTTTACCAATTTATAAACTACTACTGGACCCATTTCACAGCCCGAGTTTTGTAACACGGCTCGATACAAAATGTAACACCCCAAACTCGCCCAAACGCTACGACCAGATCTGGTATGCTACGGGGTTTAACGTTAAAAACTTCACTTGGATGATTTTCGGAAATTCAATTTGTTTATTTAGGTATTCGCTAAAATAAGTGATATTTGAAGAAAACCTTTGTTTTTTCTTTGAACGTGTTTGAAAATCCCAGATTATTACTTCTTATAGATAAGTCTTCGAACATAAAGTTAAAATTTTAAAAAAATAGAATAAAAACATTAACAAGTATAATTTAAACCCAAGCTATGGAGCCTTATTACATAAATAGTCCCAAAATTGAAAACTTAAAGGAAAGTGAAAATAGTCTATGAAAATATAAGACTTGATGGCCCCTTGAGTCCGCCTCGGCTCCCATGTCCACGATCTCTTGCTCATCCAAAAGTCGGGAAAATAAAGGGTGAGTCACCAAGACTCGAGTGTGCAAATCCCGAAAAACACATAAAAGGCTTGAGGCCCACAAACACATTATGGGCCTTGGCCCATACACAATGGAAACAAAATAATCACATGCTTTGCATGGCCCAACCCAACCTAAAAGTCCATCCTCTACACACCGGCACTCGTACCCACCATCACACCTGGGATTTCTACAATCAACCCACCAACCGCTACACACCATATCGATAGTCATACTGTTAGTTATAATGCCGATCACCATGTGACCTTATAATCCACTGTGGTAGAGCCACCGATCACTGTGTGACCTTATAATCAAGTGTGGCAGAGCCACCGATCACTATTGTGACCTAAGTGTACATATCGTGGTTTAACCACCGATCACTAGGTGACCTTTTAACATGCTCTTCCCCTTCATCATATCAACCCCATCCCATGCATACATCCATGCAGAAGCAAAAGAATATACAACCTAAAAGATCATAGTCTATCACATACATCGATATACATAGAGAAGTTTCTATGATTACGTACCTGGCATCCCTTGCCTACCTTTTTCGGGTAATACGACTGTCTATACAGCCTTTTTTCGGCTTTTAGCCCATAACATATATAGTACAGATTAATTAGTGTGATAGAGATCTACACACCTGATTACAGTCAACATGATACTTTTTATGTCAACACTATTGGTAGCCGATACGACTGCTAACTGCCTTTGGTTTTATTCTGAAGCCGGTCCACAATCCGGTGGCCAATCCTGAACTGCTGACACCGTTCGTTTCTTAAACTTAGGGGTTGGATTTACGGGTCCAATCCCCTCCTTCGCCTGATCGACATTTGATTCCATCAAAAGACCTTATCAGTTGCTACCACCCACATATGGTTATTAATCCGTAACACAGGGTTAAGACCACAAATACAATAAACGAGCCTAACAAAAATCCAAAGAGAACCCCTTACCTTGAAATCCCGAAAAGAGGTATGGGTCTCAGAGACTAGCGATTTCCGGCTTTTGGATCTAGATGATCTGATCTACTTCGATTCCCAAAATGTTGCCCCAAGATGAGAACACAAGAACAGTCAAAACGTTACTCCAAAGTTAATCTTATCACATCAATTAGCCTTTCGGCTTTGGCCTCCAAAACCAAAAGAAAGGAAGAATGAAGAAATCGGCACTTACCTTAACACAGAGAATTCGGTAACTCCTAGAGAATTTTGGCTTTTGTGAAGATCAAAAAGAAAGATGGTACAAAGGAATCTATGGAGGTTCGACTTAATGAAGGAATCAAAAGAAAAAGATGCAGAGAAAGATTATGAGGTTTCGGTTTGTAGGAGAAAGCAGAGAAAAACAATGGACATTCGGCTTTAGCATAAAAGTGGAGATGAGAGAATGGAATTAGGGGTTTCGGCTTTAGCAGAGAATGAGAGAAGAGAGTAAGAGAATAAAACCCAAATGCTGAAAATAAAGAAGTATTCCCCTCCCCCAAAGAGAATTTCGGCTCTTACCAAGCAAATACCGAAAATGCCTATTTTGCAAACTAAAAACCCATCCTATCAATAGGGAAATTTTGGCAACCCTTAGCCATACAAAACCGATTCCCCCTTCCCACCTAGAGTTTAAAAATCGGCCACCATTCAGCTTACCAGATAACTCCTAGATTTTCTCCCTTATCTTCATCTGATCACTCATCCTCAAGTGGCATGGATAACGCCACCTCTTCCTTCCTTTATCTACCACATTATCAGCCATATTATCCATATTATCCCACTCATTAAATCTCCCTGTTTTTAAGCATTCCAACCGACTCCAACTCCCTCTCTTTTGACGCCAAAAACATTTAAAATAAGTGGGTAATGCGAATCGAACCTTGGACCTCCTTATTGCTTATCACGCCACCTCAAAGCCCCTAAGTAACGCCACTGACCACTGGCCACAAGCCCATTTGTGTGTCTTGCTTTACAGATAATATCTTTTAAGCCCCTATTCTAACTGGCTTTCCATTAGAGTGCCCAAGCAGAAAATTTGACTAAGGCCTCGGCCCAATTCCTAAGCCCAATCTGAACCCCTTAAACACCCTAATTACACATTAGAGATAACATAAACATCATAGCACATCATTCGCAAAGGCCTATTAATTCAGGATGTTACACTTCCGCTGCGCACTCTAGTTCCAAATTAGGTATATGGCCAAACAACGAGGACCCAACTCGAGCACCTCTACGGCCTCTACCATGGCCTCTTATACCTCGTCCGTGTGTATCTCTTGTGCTCATTATCTATTCGCGTTTTATCTGAATTAACAATTATATGCAGATCGATTTACAGTTCTAGTTGTTTATTAACAGATGTCTTATGAAAAGTAGTAATTTAGAGTTTTGTTTTCGCAAATCAAGGTCTCCCTACAGTTTCTAGTTTCCTATAGTCTCCGTTTACTCTAACTAAAGTGTTTCAGTACTGTCCTACTATCTATAGTAGTCTCTCGTTGTGTATTCAGGTTCAAGCGATCTACTGAGATAAAGAAAACTTATGGATTCGGCGGTGGAGACTTGGTGTGCCACACTTGTAAACCTTCCAAAACACTTCAAGAGCTGTTTTCCAGAAATTCCAAATATTTTCAAAACCCATTCCACAGCCGAGTTTTGCAACCTGGCTCTGATACGACTAAATGTAACACCCCAAACCTGACCTAGACGTTATGGCCAAACCTGACGGTGTCACATTGAAGTGTTTAGCGTAAAACTTGTTGTCGTTGAAATCCTCAAAATCAATTAATCATTTTGTTATTAAACGGTGATTCCAAAACGATTTGTTCATTTCCAAAGCGTGCATTATTAAAAGCTAATCACTTTTAAAACGTTAATAATTTTCAAAATCTCATTTATTATGGAAGTTTTTAGGAAATGTTGCGAAAACGTAGTGTCTTTGAAAATAGTTGCTGTAATTATCCCATTTTGCCCGGGCTTTGAAATAAACCAAAAAATAATAAAAATAAATAGAAAACCAGTTTTTTCATAAACAGTCCCATTACAGACCCCAAATAATTGACCCTATTACAATACAAGCCCAATTCGACCCATTACCCTACCCAAACTAAACCAACCTCCTAAACAGACCTGACCCAAACTCGCATATGGCCCAAGTGGCCCAAAAGCTTGCGGACGCAGGAAACCCTAGGTTTCCATTGCGCCGCAAGCGTCCCAGCTGAAAGAGCCCAACCATCGCGCCGCAATCAGCTCCCCAACAGCCCTTCGGTCACGTCACCAGTTGTGCCGCAATCCACGCGAGCCTCATTTCCGACGCAAGATCTTCGTCGCTCTACCTGCAAAAAGGAAAGAATAACAACAACAGATCACAGCAAACATGGAAAACATTTTATTTCTTTTTTTTTTATTTTTCATTTCGAAAGGCTATAAAAGCCTGTCATAAACCTGTAAACGGACTCAGATACGATCGGAGAGAGAAGAGGCAAAAAATACACACAATACATACACAGAGAGTACACAAAGAGAACAGAGAGGAAAATATTCAAAAAAATATACAAAGAAATAAAAATACAGAATCAGTTTGCAAAGGTGATTTCTATTTTCGTTTATTCGTTTTTTTATTTTATTTTTTTAATCCATGCATGTTTCACATCTAAAACAGTATTTAAAAAAGAAAAGATGAAATTTTTATTACCTGTGAGCCGCCATGAATGGTGGCGTGTGTGACGACGCGTGCAACGGCGCGTCACCGGAGCCTTGACCTCAGGCCGAAGGCCATAGAGAAGCCGAAAAAGGGGGGGTCTCTGTTTTTTTAAAATGAATGGCAAAATGTGTTTTTTTTAACTGATTTTTTCTTATATAGTAATGACAAAACGGTGTCGTTTCTGTTTAATCAATAAACACCAAAACGACGTCGTTTTAAAACCAGATCCGCGCGTTGACCCGAAAACCCGGGGAAGATCCACGTGTTTTATAAAAAAGGGAAATTTATTATTTTAGTCCCTCCGTAATTTTGTTGGTTTTAATTTCGTCAAATATAGTTTTTATATTTTTTAAATTAGCCCTAGAAATCTGTTTTTGTTTCAATTTAACCCCTGGTTCTTTTTTAATTTTTTTTCTATATTATCTTTAGTAGTTATATATATTAATTTATTAATATTATAAAAATCATATATAATTATTATTATTTATTATTTTATTTTGTTTAATTATTTTTTATAACATATTATTTTAGTATTTATATATATTAGTTATTATATTATATTTTAAAATTTTGTACATTATATAATATTATATTATATCGTATATTATTTTTAACTAAAATTTATTTATAGTGTATAACATATTCTATTTACTTTATTTATATTATATATATGTGTAATTTTATATATCTTTATTTAAAATCATTATATAACTTTTTTATTTATACATCGTTTGCATTATTTATATTATGTATGTATGTAATTATTTATTTATTTATTTATTATTTAATCTTGCATAAAAATTTTCATATTTATTTAGTAATTTTCTTTTTTATTTTGATATTTATTGCTTTATGTATATATTTTATTTGCCCATACTCTCTCATTTATTTATTTATGATTGCTATTGTGTAGTTATTTCTATTAGTCATTATTCTACATTATTATTACTTTATTATTTATATAAATATGAAATGTTAGTATGTCATAATTGCTTTTGATATTTACGTTTGATAATGTATAAACGTGATATTGTCTCATGAATCGTTGTTTAAAATAAAATACATTTTTTTTACAAAATTACTATATTTTATCTAAAGGTTTTTAAAATAAGGCAATGTTTCGTATTTAGAAATTTGGGAAATAGTGCCCTAACGTGCTGAGTTTCGATTTTTCGTTTGGCTAAATAACTAAATATCCTTTTACTAAAATTTTGTAAATCATGAGATGATTTTTGTTACGAGGGTTTAAAAACATCGTGTCCTAACGTACTGGATGTGATGTTTATATTCTGTCGGAACAAAGAAATCTCAAGTTTTAAATCAAATTGTTCAGTTTTTTTTTGTCATATTGTAAATGTTATTAAATTTCAAACATTTGGACATGATTCTATCGATTAGGTACCAATTTTTGGGCGTTATGGGGGTGCTAACCCTTCCTCATACGTAACCGACTCCTGAACCCGGTTTCTTGATTTTCGTGGACCAAAATTAGATGTTTTAAAATAAAATGTTTTACAAGGTGATCCAATCACACCTAAGTAAAAAGGGATTGGTGGCGACTCCCACTTTTGTTTTTTTTAAAAGTCGATCCCCATTTTTTAAACTTTTAAAATGGTTTCGACAGCTTGGCGACTCCGCTGGGGACCAATAAGAGAGTCAAGCCGTAAAATCGATACTTTTATGTCCTTAAAATTCTGGTTTTTTTTTAAAAAAAAACATGATCCTTTTATTGCATGTGATTCTAAATATATCTCTCTGCATTGCAGTGCATGACCGTCGTGGTCACACCTTTAAGTGGGAGCGAGAAGCTATGCCTTCGTGAGGTTTTCACCTCCGCATGGGCTAGTGGACTACTTCCGGAATACATCTGTACCTATGTCTTCGTGAAGTTTTCACTTCTGCATGGCCATAGGGAAATGTATTCCCCTGAACCGAACTCAGTCTGTATGAGACTATAATGGGTGAGGATCGAGGAATCTGCTGGTTCAGGTACCTCAATTTTAGAACTAAACCGCATATAGTAAACCCTAAGAACCCACCTTAGGTAGAGCTATGCCAAACTTTAGTAGATACCCTGATAGGTGTGTGTTTATTTTACTTGTTTTATTTTATTCTATGGTACTAACTCGTTGTGTTTCATTTTTGTGCATGTCATTTCATATTTTTAGAGGTATCGATTTACGGTCAATTTCTAAGTTAGAAAGCTGGTTATGGAGAACGAGTTCCTTGATAAAGTAGGAGATAATGCATCTGTTCGCACATGGTCAGAGCAAACGCAACCGGAGAAAGGAAATGGCTTAGTTGACGGGTATGTATCTGAACTATGGGATTTTACTCGTATTAGTACTACACAGAATGAGTTTCAAGAGTTGAAAGAGATATGGACCCAGTGGGACGATGAGTCAAAGCAGACGTTCTATCGTAGTTATGGCGATCTACCTTACTTACTCGACATCAAGGTAGATAAGCATCTATTCCAGGCTATGACTCAATTTTGGAACTCTGCTTATAGCTGTTTCACTTTTGGGGAAGTAGATTTAGTGCCCACGCTGGAGGAATATACAACCTTGCTTCGCTGTTCGAGGTTGCAAGTCGACAAAGCTTATTTTAGGGCTGCCAATGTTCCAACTTTTGTGAAGAAATTGATGAGTATCACAGGGATGAGTGAACAGTGGGTTACAGCTAGAATCCAAGAGAAAAGTGAAAGTAGATGCATACCTTGGGTGAGTTTGAGAGACCTGATCCTAGCAAATCCAGATGAAAAGAAGAAGATTGACATCTTTGCCTTATGTATTTATGGTTTGGTGATCTTCCCCAAAGCTCTAAGACATATAGATGAAGCAGTTACTGATTTATTTGATCGACTTAACAAAGGGGTCACACTTGTACCTACAATATTATCCGAGACGTTCAGATCTTTAAATGCATGTCGGAGAGCTAGTGAAGGTAGATTCATTGGATGCGCACAATTATTAATGGTTTGGTTTCACAGTCATTTTTGGAAGGTTGACAGGGTTCCTTACCGAGTGTTCTCTGAAGGTTATTCTCCCTTAAAAGAGGCCATAGCTACGACAAGGAGAGACGATCTATCAGAGGAAAGGTGGATGGAAATTCTTCAAAACCTCCGAGAGGAGGATGTTGAGTGGCAAGCCCCTTGGTTGGTTCCCGATGGAGTCCTTTATCGGTGTGGAAGTTTTGATTGGGTACCTCAGCCTAGAATCTGGGGAGCTGTTGGATATGCACCGTTGCTCGTATTAAGGCAATATAAAGCAAGACAATTCATACCAGCGACACAGGGGTTAGCTCAAAGTGAATTCTCATATAAAAGGGATAATTATAAGAAGAGGATTCGAGAGATTTCTGAGGCTTGAAAGCAAGCTCGCTGTATGAAGATATTGACTAGAGGACCGACGACAACCCCGGAGTACAAGGAGTGGACGAGCAAAAGGATCAACGATAACATCCCTGGGCCAAGTTTGAAGGGTGCTCGATCGATGAAGGAGTATTTACAAGTGGTCCCATCGGAGTTAGAAATTATGAAGCAAGATTTCAAAAAGAAGAGTTCAGAGCTTGGAAAGAGGATAGAGAAGCTAGAAGAAGAAAAGATGTATTTGAGGATAGATGTGGATGTTCAGAAATCAGAGGCTGAGAAATTAAGGAAGGAAAAGAGGAAGATAGAAGAAGATCGAGACAGTTTGAAGACGGAGTATAAGAAGATACGTCTGACGATGAAGAACGCTGGATTGGGAAAGACTTCAGCATAGTGGCAGCAAGAGGTCCAAGAGGAAAAGGCCAAAGCTGACTATTGGGAGAGGAAGTTTTGAGAAATGCAAGCGCGAAACGAGGCTTTAGAGAAAAACTTATCAGAAAGTCGAAGTGAAAAAGAAGAATTAAAAGTTAGAGTGGCTGAATTGGGACGGTCTCTTCATCACCATCGAAGCCGTAATTCTGCGATCGAGTTAAAGTCAAGCCTGAAAAAGATCAAGGAAATGAAGGGTAAGATTGAAGAGTTAGAATCAGCATTGCACAGTTGTGAACTTTGGATCGAGCTTCTTGAAACAAGAGAAGGGCATTGGAAGGAAGAGCTTCACCATTCTCAGGATCAAGTTAGAAGTCGAGATTACCTCATGGGTGAAGCAATAGTTCAGATTTGAGAGGTAGCTGATCCTCTACAGACTTTGGCATCACAGGCTGATACGTTGAGCATGAAGTATGAGCTGCAGTCCGATCGTAGTCAAAAGCTAGCTTCCTTGCTTGGGAAAATCAAAACCTTAGGACTTAGGGCGAAAGCATATTTGTAGTCCGTTTTATGTAAAGGATTTTGTTTTCTAATAAAGTTTTCTAAAATGAAGTTGAATCAGAATCGATGCCTCTTTGCATTCATGCATTTGCATTACATCATATCATATGCATTTAAGTCCATAGAGAGAGTCTAATTAGTTGAAATTATAACAGAGAGAGAGAGAGAGAAAAAATGAAGGAAAATCTGGAAGCTGAGCATCCTTACGGTACACGTGCTAAATCAAAGAAAATGGATCAAAGATTGGAACAATTCCAAAGAGACATGCAGGACCAGATGCAAGAGCAGATGGAAAAACTCCAACAAGAGATGAGGGACCAGATGTTGGAGGCACAAAAGAACATGATGACTCAAATAGCCCAAATGCTGAATGGGGCAATGGACAAGGGAAAGGGTCCCATAGTTAACGCTGAAGACAATGAGGATTTTCCTAGGGGATTCACTCCACCACACGTGCAAACACAACCTGAGGAATATCCCAGAAGGCCACCTGTCACAATTAGGCCTCAGCAAGGGCAAGCTGACACTGGAATGCCCATGAATTTTCAAGTTGGCATAGGATCCAACCCAGGGGATAACCCCGCTAATCCTGTTATTCCTGATCTGGATATGGTAGAGAGAGAGGGGATCAGAACTGAATCTTTAAGACAGTTGGAAGATCGTTGTATATGGTTGGAAGAAAAATTCAAGGCTTTGGAAAATGCCGACCATCACCATGGTATTGACACAAAGGATTTGAATTTGGTCCCAGATCTGGTGCTTCCTCATAAATTCAAGATGCCGGAATTTGAGAAGTACAATGGGACTAGTTGCCCTAAAGCCCACATCACTATGTTCTGTAGACGCATGACTGGTTACGTGAACAATGATAAACTTTTGATCCATTGTTTCCAGGACAGTTTGACGGGAGCAGCGTCTAGGTGGTGCAATCAATTTAGCCGTGCTAATATTAGCTCATGGAGAGACTTGGCTCAAGCCTTCATGAAGCAATACAATCATGTCATAGACATGACGCCTGATAGAATCATGTTGCAAAACATGGAAAAGAAATCGAATGGAAGCTTTAGGCAATACGCACAAACATGGAGGGAAGTGGCCATGCAACTTCAACCACCTCTCCTGGAAAAAGAAACCACCATGTTGTTTATCAATACTTTGAAGGCACCTTTTATCACCCATATGATAGGAAGCACCACCAAAAGCTTCGCAGATATAGTGATGGCAGGTGAAATGATAGAAAACGCTATAAGGGGTGGTAAGATTGAAGTAGGAGAGACCACTAGAAGATCTGCTCCTAGAAGAAAGGACAACGAGGTGAACAATACGAGTACATACAACAAAGGGTGCTCAAAAGCAGTTACTATCAGCCAGCCGAAAGTGGTTACTGCCGGGCAACAAGGGTCGACAAGACAAGAATCAGGCCCCAGACAAAATTCTGAAAAGCTCCAATTTACGCTAATCCCAATGACGTATAAGGAGCTATATCAAAGTGTATTTGATGCACGCGTAGTGTCCCCATATTATCTACAGCTGTTACAACCCCCATATCCTAAATGGTATGACTCCAACGCTCATTGTGATAACCATGCGGGAATATCGGGGCATTCGATAGAAAACTGCACTGCCTTTAAAAAGCTAGTTGAGAGGCTCATCAAGATCGGGATTGTCAAATTTGATGATACACCCAGTGCGGAGAACCCATTGCCCAATCATGGAGACAAGGGGATAAATGCGATTGGGGAAAATGTCGTGAGAAAGATTAAAGGGGATGTCTCGGAGGTAAAAACCCCATTGAGAATGGTGTGGAAGGAAATGATAAGAAGGGGACTGATAAAATCAAGTTCTGAGGAAGGAGGTGAAGAACAAAGGAACTACTGTGAGTTCCACGAAGTAGAGGGACATGGGATTCAGGAATGTATTGAGTTTAGGGTCCTGATACAGAGCCTTATGGACAATAATGAATTAGAGTTTTATGAAGAAGGCTGAGAGGAAGGAAACGTATGTGCAACTGAAGGGGAGTTGACAAATCAAAAATTCAATTATCCGAGGATCATCATTTCCCGACTGAGAAACACAGAATGCAGAGCACAAATCGCGCCTAAAGTTGTAATCCAGAAACCTGTACCCTTTCCTTACAAGGATGACAAGATGGTACCATGGAATTACGATTGTAACGTGACGACACCGGGAGTGGAAAACTCAGCTAGCACTTCCAAGGAGGTCCAAAGTAAGGGATACTACACACGAAGTGGGAGGCGTTACGACTCGGTAAACGTTAGAACAGAACCAGCAAGATCAAAGACTGTGGCAGTTGAACCAGGGAAAGGACCTAGCGCCCTCATCAATGAACCTGTGAAAGAGGAGGAGGATAAAGAATTTTTAAAATTCTTAAAGCACAGTGAATACAGTGTGGTAGAGCAGCTGTGCAAGCAACCGACTCGTATATCGGTGCTAGCCTTAGTTTTAAGTTTGGAAGTACATCGTAAGGCTTTGATGAAAGTGCTGAATGAGACTTACGTTACTAAAGATATATCTGTCAATAAACTTGACCGATTAGTTAGTAACATAAGTGCTGACAACTTTATTTCCTTCAGCGACGATGAAATTCCACCTGGAGGTATGGGATCAACTAAAGCTTTGCACATCACCACTCGTTGCAAGGGATATACTCTACCGAGCGTGTTAATCGACAATGGATCAGCCTTGAATGTCTTACCGTTGTCAACACTGAAGAGGTTGCCAATAGATAGTTCTCACATGAAGACATGCCAGAACATAGTGAGAGCGTTTGATGGCACCGAGAGAAGAGTGATGGGAAGAATTGATATACCATTGCAGATTAGGCCAAACACGTATGAAGTGGATTTTCTGGTGATGGATATCAAGCCCTCATACAATTGCTTGATGGGAAGGCCCTGGATTCATTCGGCAGGGGCAGTGCCCTTGTCCCTTCATCAAAAACTAAAACTGGTGACGGACTGTCGACTAGTCACTATAAACGTGGAGGACGACATCATAGCGACTGTTACTAATGACGCGTCATATGTAGGGACAAATGAGGAGGCCATTGGGTGTTCTTTCCGGTCTTTAGAGTTTGTCAACGCAACATTCATTTCGGAAGGAAATGAAGTTCCAGTGCCCAAGATATCCAAGACCACGAGGATGGGCTTACAAATGATGGTGGGGAAGGGAGTCCTACCAGGAAAAGGACTGGGCAGACATCTCCAAGGAGAGATTCAAGTGCCATTGCTGAAAGAGAAAAGAGACTGTTTTGGCTTGGGTTTTAGGCCAGATGCCAGACAGAGAAGAAAAGAAATATAGAAAAAGCAAGAGAGAAGAAGGGTACGGCTAAACGGGGAAGAAGTTAAGTAGGAATCGATAACATTCCCCCACATATGCCAGACCTTTGTATCTGGAGGGATAATTCACCCTGAGAGAGGGTTATTGGAAAGTCCTCACATCAATGCTATACACAGGGAAGAAGTTGAACAAAGAAACCTGTTGGGCATTCGCTATTATGAACCTGGAAGCGTTTTGAATAATTGGACTGTAGAGGAACTTCCTGTAGTTTTTAGAGATTATACAGAGTAATATTCAGAACGCTCTTGTTGTTTTTAGCCTAGGAACAATAAGATTTCTTTTGTGAAATAGGCTCATGTTCAGAAATTGTTGTTTCAATAAAATACATTTTTTATAGTTAACTTGAGAAAATATTCTTTCATTTCATTCTTTTGACTTTCTAATTTCATTCCAAATTTTATTCATATAATGTGAATAGTTGTCCTCGAATTCATTTGTTCTTTGTACATTCTTTGGCACCCATCACAGGTCCTTAGATATCAATGATGTGAGCAACGATAATACAGATCCCGAGGTCCACTTTGAGCAAGACATGTGTTTAGAGGAATCTCAGGATTTTGAAGGTGACTGAGATTGTGAATTATCTCCAGATTTGTTAAGAATGGTAAAGCAAGAGGAGAAACAAATTTTACCCCATGAGGAGGAGGAGGTAGAGAACATAGCCTTGGAGGAAGGAAAGGTTGTGAAAATTGGGACTCGCATAGCCGAGGAGACAAAACAAGATCTTGTTGAGTTGTTACGAGAATTCAAGGACGTCTTTGCATGGTCATACCAAGATATGCCTGGTCTAAGTACTGATATTGCGGTGCATCGCCTTCCCATAAAGGAAGAGTGCAAGCCAGTTCAACAAAAGCTACGAAGGATGAGGCCTGATGTAGTGTTGAAAATAAAAGAAGAGGTCCAGAAACAGTTTGATGCTGGTTTTCTTCAAGTGGTCAAGTACTTAGAGTGGGTTGCCAACATTGTTCCTCTCCCTAAGAAAGACGGAAAGGTCTAGATGTGTGTGGACTATAGGGATTTAAATAAAGCTAGCCCAAAGGACAATTTCCCTTTGCCGCATATCGACACATTGGTGGATAATACGGCGGGATACTCACTATTTTCTTTCATGGATGGCTTTTCGGGATATAATCAGATCAAGATGCACCCTGAGGATATGGGGAAAACTACCTTCATAACATTGTGGGGTACTTTTTGTTATAAGGTAATGCCATTCGGACTAAAGAATGCAGGAGCAACATATCAGAGGGCCATGGTAACCTTATTCCATGACATGATGCATAAAGAGATCGAAGTGTATGTTGATGACATGATCGCCAAATCTCGAACAGAGAAGGAACACATTGAGGTCTTGAAAAAATTGTTCTTGAGGTTGAGGAAATTTCAATTAAAGCTCAACTCAGCAAAGTGCACTTTCGGAGCTCGGTCAGGGAAATTACTGGGTTTCGTAGTCAGTGAGAGAGGAATCGAAGTTGACTCAAACAAGGTCAAAGCAATACAAGAGTTGCCTCCACCATGCACTCAAAAGGAAGTTTGGGGCTTTCTTGGAAGATTAAATTACATTGCTCGGTTTATTTCACAATTAACTGAGAAATGTGATCCCATATTTCGTCTTCTCAAGAAACACAACCAAGGTGTATGGGACGATGAATGCCAGAGAGCTTTTGACAAAGTCAAACAATATCTGTCAAACGCACCAGTACTATCTCCGCCTAATCCAGATAGACTGTTGATACTGTACTTGTCAGTGTTCAGTAACTCCATGGGATGTGTGCTTGCTCAACACGATGAGTCGGGAAGAAAAGAAAAGGCGATATACTATCTCAGCAAAAAGTTCACTGAATGTGAAATGAGATATTCGTCGATTGAAAAATTGTGTTGCGCTCTGATTTGGACAACTCAGAGATTAAGGCAGTACATGCTATATCATACTACCTGCTTAATTTCAAAGCTTGATCCGTTAAAGTATATGATGGAGTCCACTGCTTTGAATGGAAAGATGGCTAGGTGGTAGATTTTGTTGTCTGAATTCGATATAGTCTATGTGAACCAAAAGGCTATAAAAGGGAGCGCAGTAGCAGAATTTTTGGCTAGCAGAGCTTTGGAGGATTATGAACCTTTGAGCTTTGATTTCCCAAATGAAGAGTTGATGTATGTGGCAAATACTGAAGATTGCCCGTGGAAGCTAAACTTTGATGGAGCATCAAATGCCGTGGGAAATGGAATTGGGGCAATCTTGGTATCCCCTAGTGGTGATCATTACCCATTCACATGCAAACTGGATTTTGATTGCACGAATAACATGGCGGAATATGAAGCATGCATCATGGGAATTCGAGCAGCTGTAGAGCGTAAGATCAGAGTGCTAGAAGTATATGGAGATTCTGCCTTAGTAATCTACCAGCTTAAAGGAGAATGGGAGACAAGAGATCCCAAGCTAAGTGATTATCGAAAAATAGTTCTGGGATTGATTGAGGAGTTTGATGAGATCACTTTTAATTATCTCCCACGAGATGAAAACCAGATGGCGGATGCTTTGGCAACCCTAGCTTCTATGATCAAAGTAAACAGACTAGAAGATATGAGACTTATTCAAATGAGTATCTTTGAAGTTTCAGCTCATTGTTATGACATAGAAGAGGAGGAAAGAGATGACCACCCTTGGTATCAGGATATATTACGATACGTAAGAAATCGTGAATACCCGGAGCACGCAACTGAGAATGAGAAAAGGACTTTAAGAAGATTGGCCTCTGACTATGTTTTAGACGGGGATATCTTGTACAAAAAGTGAAAAGATCAAGTATTATTGAGATGCGTTGATGCTGTTAAAGCTAGGAAGATCCTAGAGGAAGTACATGAGGGTGTTTGTGGAACCCATGCTAATGTATTCACAATGGCCAGACAGATAATGAGATTTGGATATTATTGGTCCACCATGGAAGGTGATTGTATCAACTATGCTAAGAGATGTCATAAATGCCAGATTTACGGAGATAAAATTCATGTGCCTCCGTCATCTTTGCACGTTATGACTTCCCCATGGCCATTTTCCATGTGGGGCATGGATGTTATTGGACCAATCTCACCAAAAGCTTCGAATGGACATCGATTCATCTTCGTGGTAATTGACTACTTCACGAAATGGGTAGAGGCTACCTCATATGCTAGCGTCACTAAGTCGGCAGTTAGTCATTTCTTGAAAAAGGAGATTATTTGTCGATATGGAATGCCCGAGAGGATCATATCAGATAACACGCTGAATTTGAACAACAAAGGATAGCGTAAATTTGTAGTCAATTTGGGATCAAACACCACAACTCGCGTCTCAGTATCGTCCAAAAATGAATGGGGCGATGGAGCGACCAACAAAAATATCAAGAAGATAGTAGGAAGATGATCAAACTTATAAAGATTGGCATGAGAAACTCTTTGTTTGCACTCTATGCTTATCGGACGTCTGTCGAACCTCTCTTGAGCAACGCCTTTCTCATTGGTCTATGGGATGGAGCGGTTTACCTATTGAAGTAGAAATACCCTCTCTTGAGTTTTGTCGAAATAAAGCTGGATGAGGCTGAATGGATTCAAGCTCGGTATGATCAGTTGAACTTAATTGAAGAATAGAGGCTAAGGGCTATTCGTCACGATCAGATGTACCAAAAACGAATGATGCGAGCGTACAATAAGAAAGTTCGCCCAAGAGAGTTTCATGAGGGGGACCTTGTATTGAAAAAGATACTTCCCATACAAAAGGATTCCAGGGGAAAATGGATGCCGAATTGGGAAGGACTATATGTGGTGAAGAAGGCTTTCTCTGGAGGAGCACTAATCTTGACCGAAATGGATGGGAGAAGTTTACCCAACCCTGTGAACTCTGACTCAGTCAAAACTATTTTGCTTGAAAAGGAGAAGAGGCCAAAGTGAAAACCCGCAAAAGGGCGTTTTGAGTTTCTAAAAAAAAAAATTGGAGAGGCCAAGGCGAAAACCTGCAAAGGGCGCCTTGAGACCAAAGGGGTTTTGAGTTGAAAACCCGAAAAGGGCGGCTCAAATTCTGAATGGACATGCAGTCATCTTGCTACACTTGAATCAACAATAAAATGAAGAATGTTGCATATCGGGGCATCAACAAAGTACTTTGGGTCTTCTAAACACATGTTGAGCTCAAGGCAGTCTTCATAAAGTTTGTATATAGAAGCTCAATCGGTGATATCTAGGGCATCTGATTTTTGTCCTATTCATTTTACTATCTTGGGATTCTTTTTCTTCTCAAAGATATGTTCTCAGTTAATTTTCTTTGTATTTTTGATAATTCATTTAACTCTATTTTAGATCAATTTATTTGTTACCCATTATTCATAAATGTGTTGCATTGAAATAATGATTGACGAACTAATAATCTCACAAAAAAGAAGTTCTACATATTACTTTGGAAATTTCTAGATAAAACAAGGAACCAAAACAAGACAATTGTTTAAAATTTCCATGTGCATAGAAATATTTGAGAAAGAAGAGTCTGGATAGAGACTATTTCTCTGAATTCTTTGTCCAATTGATGATTGTACAAGGTAAATGAGTTGACGTGATGTCATCAGGTCATAACATTTGGGGGTGGTGTGATGAACTAAGAAACCCTGAGTTGTGGTGGAATGGGTTGAATTCGAAATAAACCCTATACCCTGAAAATTGCAGATGGGTCAGATTGAAAAAGTTTCAATTCCCATTATGGTAGGATGGTACAAGCCTTGTGTTCTCAAGATTCAAGCAGAGTTGACTCAGAAATTACATTGGGGCAAGCTTGTTGAGCAAAACATGATTGATGAACAAGAATGAAGAACAAATGAGTGATAACACCTAGAGTACGAATCATACTCATAACATTTTTGTATCGTAGCAAATTTCATTAGGAGCATTTGATTCATTCCATTCATTGCATCCTAATCCTAATCCTTTAAAAGGAATCATTTTCATAACATGTTACATGTAGCTAGAAGCATTTGATTCATTCTAATCATAGCATCTTAGTCATGTGACATAAACATACGAAACCGAGTCTACAAGACATGTCCCTCAGTGGACGGTGTAGCAATATCGGTGAATTTGCAGATCTCATCTTTCTGAAGTTGCAGGAAGCAAATCGAAGACACTTTCAGTCTTATCTCCCTGAAGTTGCAGTGGAGTAGACTGAAGACAGAAGATCTTATCTTTCTGAAGTTGCAGGAAGCAGATCAAAAGCACTTTCAGCCTTATCTCCCTGAAGTTGTAGTGGAGTAGACTGAAGACAGAAGATCTCATCTTCCTGAAGTTGCATGAAGCATATCGAAGACACTTTCAGACTTATCTCCCTGAAGTTGCAGTGGAGTAGACTGAAGACAAAAGATCTCATCTTCCTGAAGTTGTAGGAAGCAGATCGAAGACACTTACAGCCTTATCTCCCTGAAGTTGCAGCGGAGTAGACTAAAGACAGAAGATCTTATGTTCCTGAAGTTGCAGGAAGCAGATCAAAAGCACTTACAGCCTTATCTCCCTGAAGTTGCAGTGGAGTAGATCAAAAGCACTTTCAGCCTTATCTCCCTGAAGTTGCAGTGGAATAGACTGAAGACAAAAGATCTCATCTTCCTGAAGTTGCAGGAAGCAGATCAAAGACACTTTCAGCCTTATATCCCTGAAGTTGCAGGGAATAGACTAAAAATAGAAGATCTCATCTTCCTAAAGTTGCAGGAAGCAGATCAAAGTAAAGCAGATTGAAGTTATCTGACTTATTGAAATCAAGATGAAGTTCCAATATCGTTGAAGTTGCAGTGGAGTTGGAAGCCATTTGAAGAAGACCAGGAAGTCAAGGCTCAGCCAAGACCGGGCAAAATTGGTCCTTTTATATTCTTTGCTCCATTCTCGTTACACGACAATGAGCAAAGAGGGGCAGCTGTAATTAGCCCATTTTGCCTGGACTTTGAAATAAACCAAAAAATAATAAAAATAAATAGAAAACTAGTTTTTTATAAACAGACCCATTACAGACCCCAAATAATTGACCCTATTACAATACAAGCCCAATTTGACCCATTACCCTACCCAAACTAAACCAACCTCCTAAATAGACCTGACCCAAACTCGCATATGGCCCAAGTGGCCCAAAAGCTTGCGGACGCAGGAAACCCTAGGTTTCCATTGCGCCGCAAGCGTTCTAGTAGAAAGAGCCTAATCGTCGCGCCGTAATCAGCTCCCCAACAGCCCTTTGGTCACGTCACCAGTCGCACCGCAATCCACGCGAGCCTCATCTCCGTCACAAGATCTTCATCGCTCTACCTGCAAAAAGAAAAGAATAACAACAGCAGATCACAACAAACATGGAAACATTTTATTTCTTTTTTTTATTTTTAATTTTGAAAGACTATAAAAGCCTGTCATAAACCTGTAAACGGACTCAAATACGATCGGAGAGAGAAGAGGCAAAAAATACACACAATACATACACAGAGAGTACACAGAGAGAACAGAGAGGAAAATATTCAAAAAAATATACAAAGAAATAAAAATACAGAATCAGTTTGCAAAGGTGATTTCTATTTTCGTTTACTGGTTTTTTTTATTTATTTTTTAATCCATGCATGTTTCACATCTAAAACAGTATTTAAGAAGGAAAAGATGAAATTTTTTTTACCTGTGAGTCGCCATGAGCGGTGGCGTGTGCGACGGCACGTGCAACGGCGCGTCACCGGAGCCTTGACCTCAGGCCGAAGGCCAAAGAGAATTCGGAAAAGGGGGGGTCTCTGTTTTTTTAAAATGAATGGCAAAATGAGTTTTTTTTAACTGATTTTTTTACTTATATAGTAATGACAAAACGGCGTCGTTTCTGTTTAATCAATAAACACCAAAACGACGTCGTTTTAAAACCAGATCCGCGCGTTGACCCGAAAACCCGGGGAAGATCCGCGTGTTTTATAAAAAAGGGAAATTTATTGTTTTAGTCCCTTCGCAATTTTGTTGGTTTTAATTTCGTCCAATATAGTTTTTATATTTTTTTTAAATTAGCCCTAGAAATCTATTTTTGTTTCAATTTAACCCCTGGTTCTTTTTTTAATTTTTTTTCTATATTATCTTTAGTAGTTATTTATATTAATTTATTAATATTAAAAAAATCATATATAATTATTATTTATTATTATTTTTGTTTAATTATTTTTTTATTACATATTATTTTAGTATTTATATATATTAGTTATTATATTATATTTTAAAATTTTGTACATTATATAATATTATATTATATCGTATATTATTTTTAACTAAAATTTATTTATATTGTATAACATATTCTATTTACTTTATTTATATTATATATATGTGTAATTTTATATATCTTTATTTAAAATCATTATATACCTTTTTTATTTATACATCGTTTACATTGTTTATATTATGTATGTATGTAATTTTTATTTATTTATTTATTTATTATTTAATCTTGCATAAAAAAATTCATATTTATTTAGTAATTTTCTTTTTTATTTTGATATTTATTGTTTTATGTATATATTTTATTTGCCCATACTCTCTCATTTATTTATTTATGATTGCTATTGTGTAGTTATTTCTATTAGTCATTATTCTACACTATTATTACTTTATTATTTATATAAATATGAAATGTTAGTATGTCATAATTGCTTTTGATATTTACGTTTGATAATGTATAAACGTGATATTGTCTCATGAATCGTTGTTTAAAATAAAATACATTTTTTTTTACAAAATTACTATATTTTATCTAAAGGTTTTTAAAATAAGGCAATGTTTCGTATTTAGAAATTCAGGAAATAGTGCCCTAACGTGCTGGGTTTCGATTTTTCGTTTGGCTAAATAACTAAATATCCTTTTACTAAAATTTTGTAAATCATGAGATAATTTTTGTTACGAGGGTTTAAAAATATCGTGTCCTAACGTGCTGGATGTGATGTTTGTATTCTTTCGGAACAAAGAAATCTCAAGTTTTAAATCAAATTGTTCAGTTTTTTTTTGTCATATTGTAAATGTTAATAAATTTCAAACATTTAGACATGATTCTATCGATTAGGTACCAATTTTTGGGCGTTATGGGGGTGCTAACCCTTCCTCATCACGTGTAGACTCGAACCCGTTTTCTTGATTTTAAGTGGACCAAAATCAAATGTTTTAAAATAAAATGTTTTACAAGGTGATCCAATCACACCTAAGTAAAAAGGGATTGGTGGCGACTCCCACTTTTGTTTTTTTTAAAAGTCGATCCCCGTTTTTCAAACTTTTAAAATGGTTTCGACAGTTACCTTTTGAAAACCCGTCTTTTCTACAACTAGCAGTTTATATCAAACTAAATAAATAAAAAAACCCCAATTTAAATTTTATAAATTTAAAGAGGCCTTATTACATAAAAATACCCAAATTAAGTCACTTATAAATCAAAAGCTAAAAACGAAACCTGATGCGGTTGTGTGGCCATCATCGAGTCCCTCGTAGCACCGATCCGCCTACGACTGGGGATTACCTGTACAGTTAAACAGAGGGGTAAGTTTACGAAAACTCAGTGTGTAATCCCCTAACAAGCAAATAGTCAATTAAGCAGTAGATAAATGCGGTTTGGGCACGAGCACATTACAAAAATGATCCGATTCGGTGTGGGCCTAAGCCCTTTCCTCAGTAACGATAAACGATTGGGCTTGAGCCTAGCACAATGCCAGTGATCAGTAGGGCCTTTTCCCAATTTCGGTATTAGTATCGGTGGGGCTTTGGCCCATAACGCGATGCTGAATATCAGGTCATGCGATGAAGCGATATGTAATATCATTAATCGATCTGATATGATGCAAGATATCATTAATCGATCTGCGAATATGCGATCAAAATCCTACCCAATCCAAATTTCTACACACCACTGCTCCGCCAAACACACCATGTGGAGATAAAATCGACCCACCCACCTGGACACACCAAGATTAGCATCGATTGCGGCTAAATGATATTGCAACAAAGTTGCCAGTAAAATAAATGGCATATAGCCATCAGTAGGTCCACAGTCGTCTTGGGCGACCCGTGCGACCTTATCAGTATAGTACACTTCCTTCAAATATAACAACCCATCTGATGCGATCGCGCCCCGGAGTGCATCAAGTTCGAGCAAGGATTCAATGGTGCTGCCCCAAGGACCAATTACGCGAGCTCGAGCTAAGCAATTCAAAGAGGCCATTTCGGCCTTAGTTAACCAAATGTGGGGCGAGACTTTGGTTGGAGAAATAGATCGAGTTGGGACCAGCTCAATGAAGTTTCCTTTCAACTTGTTGCAAACCAATTTCAGCTCAATTACAACTCTTTGAACCGTTCCAACTAAATTGAACTTTTTATTTAATATTCAGCATTGCATTTAGTTTGCATTTTTAAATATTTGCATTTAAGCATCTTAGTTAATAAATGAGTGCTGCTCATTAATTCATCTTAGTTTAATTAGTTCAGTTTCTTTTAATAGTTGCTTCATTAATTAATCTAGTTACTAGGTTAATTTATTGATGCATGAGTTAAAGTTCATTTAATAATGCTTTTCTTAATTAAACTAGTTGTTGGAATAAATGATGCTTAAGTGTTAGTTCATTTATTTAAGTCTAGTTGCTAGAATGAATGATGCTTAAGTATTAGTTTATTTATTTAAGTCTAGTTGCTAGAATAAATGATGCTTAAGTGTTAGTTCATTTATTTAAGTCTAGTTGCTGGAATAAATGATGCTTAAGTATTAGTTCATTTAATTAAGATTAGTTGTTAATTTGTTTTAAGTTTAATAATTGCATTAATGTGTCGGTTACATGTGATAATTGCAGGTGACTTTTCATCTCACATCCATTATTTCTAAAGGCTGTTATGCATTCATTGAGATGGCTTTTTAAGTGAATTCGGTTACACAAGAGGGGGCTGATATTAAGAGGCTTAATTCATCATTAAGAAGTTGTTTTATTAAACAAAGAAGAGCATTATGGTTCTTTAATTTCGACAGCCTCTTTATCTTCAACTTCTATAACCGTTTACTTCATGGTATTTACTACATGCAATCAATTCTCCATCATTTGGCTGGTGACTTTTCGGTTGATCATGGAGACCTCAAAGGACTTTGACAAGCAATTTAATTGAAGAATTAATCACATTGAAGATGGGAGTTACATGGCTAGAATTCCAAAAGTTGAGACTTTTCATTTGGCTGGTGACTTTTTGGTTGATCATGGAGATCTCAAAGGACTTTGACAAGCAATTTAATTGAAGAATTAATCACATTGAAGATGGGAGTTACATGGCTAGAATTCCAAAAGTTGAGACTTTTCATTAGAGTTCATTATTAGCCTCATTAAAAGTGACCATTCAACTAGTTTCATTTGATACTATAAATACATGTAATCAACCTATTGTAGGAGCTTTTGATCTTTTTCTTAGTTTGAAAACATTATTGAACTTATATGAAATTTGTGAGATTTCTTTCTCTCATATTTCGTTGAAGAACTCGTTGGCTTATCTAGGTCATTAGTGGCGTCAACCTGCCTTCTTCTTTATCCTGAACTTATCACTATCAAATAGTGTGGCATTCACCCTTATACCAAGGTTCCTACTTTGCTAAGTAGTGGGTCGAGGTTCTCCTATTCTCCATCGACCATCTTGAAAACTTATAAGCATTTGGGTCAATATTTTCTAATATTGGTTCATGTTTGTTTTTGAGATCATTTTCATTCCATTCCATCTTTTGGTTTCATCATAATCGATCCATCCATTTCCCTTTCTATCCATTCTTTGTTATCCAACTTCCATTTTTATTTCCATAATTATATTCTCCAAAATTGAACCTATACATATTTTTCACAACTATAAACCCCTTTTTGTTACCCTTAAATATAGCTTCCACTATCATTTTTACCTTAAGATATCCTCTTAAAAATAGCCGAACGATATTTCTTCGTAGACGATCAGGCAAACTCACATACGACTCGACTCACCTCGAGATGGATCGTATCATTTGGTATCAGAGCTACTAAAACGAGGAGTACCGACGTTCGTATTCAATCCCGAAAGTAGGTTCGTATTAAAAAAAAGTCAAAAAAATTCGAAAAAAAATTCAAGTTGTATTTTACTTCTTTTGAAATAAAAAAAAATTGAGTAAAAAAAAAAGGTGTGCAGTTTTGAAAGTTCTTGTTTTTGTTTTCATCTATTCTGTTTCCCGATCTTCAAAGCCCTTCTATTATTATTCACCCCCTACCCCAACGCCACACTCCAAAACTATTTCCATTTTCTTCCAGCCAACCCTTAATCCCTCATCATAATCCTTTGTTAAACCATTTGCAACCGACCCCTAAGCCTACGAAAAGGCCTTGGCGAGCTCGACTACGAAATTGCGAGAGAAAGTTTGAGAGGTAAAAGGCACGAGCGTGTGAGACTATTTGAGTGGAGGTAAAAGCCAATTGAGTGTAAACACGAGCGTGAGAGCAAACCATCAATTTTTCTTTCCGAGTGAAATTGTGAGGATTTTGTTGTGAGGAATTTAATTTTTTATTTTACTTAACAAATTTCTTTGCAGCAATCAAAGATGTCTTGCTAAGAATTTACTAAATCAGAGTTCCAATATTTGGTGCAAGAAATGCGAAGAATGGTGAATTCTAAATTCGATATATTGCACGAGAGATTAGACCGTGTGAAGAAAAGAGACCAACGGGAACGAATGTCTTCAAGTCAGAAAGTGGAATCAAGAATATCACGGAGACATACATTCAATGATCATTCAAGAAAAGATTTCCATTGTGATTCCTATTCGTCATCGACTTCGAAACGAAGGGATTTCAATCGAGATTTCTTTTCATCAAGGAATTCAAGACGACGAGAGTCTGACCTCAATTTTGAAACCGTCCAAGATGACATCCGAAGAGATAGGCATACCTCTTTCCGATCTTCAAAGAAATCCTACTCGGAGTATTTTTCACGAAGCATTGATCAAGATTCTTATGCAAATAATTTTCTTTCTTTTGAACAAAATCATTGTTTTCATGATTCTTTTGAATCTACTTGTAAAAAGAAAATGAGAAAAGCAAAAGAAGAAAAAGAAAAAAGATATAAAAGAGAGGCAAGAGGTGAGTAAGAGAGAAAATGAGAGATTCTTGAAAGAGCTTGATAAAGTCATTGAAAAAGCCAATGAAAAAGAAAAAGAACAAAAAGAGAGTGAAAATGAGATTGAAAAAGAAATTGAAAAAGAGTTTGAGAGAGAAAAAGAAGTTGAACAAGAACAACGAATGGAAAAAGAGATTGAGGAAAAAGAAACGAGAGATCTCGAGAAAAAAGAATCAAGTGAAAAAGAAAGTGACCAAGCAAGGATTGTTTCCACTAACCCACCTATTAGATCTTCTTGTGATGTAACTTTTCAGGTTCCTAAAGTCTTGTACGACCAATTCCAGCTTCACTACCTCCAAATGAGAGAAGTTTTCGGTTATTTGAGAAAGGTAAGTACGCAAATGACGACCACCCACTTGTGATTAAAGGTAAGAAAGGTAAGGATTCTATGTTTATCGAATCAAGGATTGCTCTTAAAGATTTTGATGGGTTAATTTCTAATATGCCTCCATCATTTGATTTGATTAGTCCTTGTTCATCTCTTGGTGACCCTGCTTCGAAAAGTGTCGTGAAAAGTCTATTTTGTGACACGTTTGATCCTTCTATTGGAATGGCTCACCCTAATCGAATTTTAGATGTGTTTGATAAAAGCTTTGCACATACTAATTTTGGTTATATAAACTCTTTGAACTCATGTGTTAAATATGTCTGTTTAAATATGCCTGTTCATTTGGTTCGTGATAGATTTGAATCTTTGAATAGTTATATGTTCACCAAGTCTTTGTTTGACATACATGTTAAAAGGCTTTCGCATGCAATGTTCAAACCGTTTGATTTTGGCCTTCAAGATAAAACTTTGAATTTTTATATGAGATTCCCATATCTTGATCTGCTTGGTTTTGTCAACTCTGCATGTTTGCTTGATCGAGTGGAATTTAAGTCTTGTAGTGAGTTGATTACATCATTTTCTAACATGTTGTGGACATTGGAAATTATTCAAAATATGTTTCATGTTGGAACGAATGATCAAGTTCGTGTGTTCAAACCTGGTATTTGTTACTTTGATTCGTTTTATAGAAACTTCAAGCAACTTGTTTGTTGTGCATCTTATTTAAGTTTGTTTGATATTCGTACTTTAATTAAGGCAATGAAACTTAATGACTTTGGTTTTGTTTTGTTCCTTAATCATATTGTTTGGCCACATATGAAATATTTGTTTCATTTTGAAAAGGTAAGGCTAACATATGGACTTGAATCAAATTTCCAATATGATCTATCTTTCCCTTTTAAGTCCATCAATTACATTAATACTAACCAATCTCGTTTTTGTGAATTCCACACTTCGAGGAGCATGAGATGTCATGGTGTCTCATCACCCATCCAAGTTGTTCGAGATAAAAGGTTTGTATTACATTACATTTTCGAGGAGAGAAGATTTGTCTTGATTGACAAAGGTAAAACCAATCATAAATTTTCTTCTCTTCAATATTGTCAAGGTAAAGTCTCTGAAAATTTTCAAATACCTTTGATTCATTCAAATGAAGATGAAAATTTTGTTGATTGGATGTTTGGAAATTATTTAAAACATGATGTGTTTGATTGTAGTTTTTGGCCTAGTATTGATTCGTTTGTGTTGGATTGTGACAATGGGCATAATGTTTTCACAAATTATGATAATAAGCAAATGATTGAAAGATGTTGGCCATAGTACACTTTGCGTGTACAATCACATGAATTTATGTTCTTGAATAAACATATTGAAAAGTTTTGGATGTGGATTAGTATGCTTAACTTTTTGCAAATATTCATGACTAAGTATCCTTTTATCTAATTGAATCCACATGTTTGCATTGATGGAATAATGAAACTTTTCAATAAATTGAAGTATGTTTGCTTTGTCCAATTGAGATTATTGCCATATGATCTTTGGACTACATTTTATAAGAGCTATTTGGAGTTGAATACTTTGCACTTGTCATTGTCAAAATTGATAAATCATTTTGGCAAAATAAAATCAGCTTTTTGCTTAGCATTTAGTTTATCTTTAGGTTTTTGTTGTCTTAACCCACTGTTACTTATCTATGATGGTGATGTGCTTTCTTGTCCATTGATAAATCATTTCCAGGATTGTGTGATATCTTCCATTCCGTTCGATCGAGGAAAGCTGAACGAGAGGAAATATTTTCCAATAGAGGAACAACCCAACTTGAGGACAAGTCGCCTAAAAGAGGGGGGAATGATACGATCGCGCCCCAGAGTGTATCAAGTTCGAGCAAGGATTCAATGGTGCTGCCCCAAGGACCAATTACGCGAGCTCGAGCTAAGCAATTCAAAGAGGCCATTTTGGCCTTAGTTAACCAGATGTGGGGCGAGACTTTGGTTGGAGAAATAGGTCTAGTTGGGACCAGCTCAATGAAGTTTCCTTTCAACTTGTTGCAAACCGATTTCAGCTCAATTCCAACTCTTTGAACCGTTCCAACTAAATTGAACTTTTTATTTAATATTCAGCATTGCATTTAGTTTTCATTTTTAAATATTTGCATTTAAGCATCTTAGTTAATAAATGAGTGCTGCTCATTAATTCATCTTAGTTTAATTAGTTCAGTTTCTTTTAATGAATTTAATTTAATAATTGCTTCATTAATTAATTTAGTTACTAGGTTAATTTATTAATGCATGAGTTAAAGTTCATTTAATAATGCTTTTCTTAATTAAACTAGTTGTTGGAATAAATGATGCTTCAGTGTTTGTTCATTTATTTAAGTCTAGTTGCTGGAATAAATGATGCTTAAGTATTAGTTCATTTATTTAAGTCTAGTTGCTGGAATAAATGATGCTTAAGTGTTAGTTCATTTATTTAAGTCTAGTTGCTGGAATAAATGATGCTTAAGTATTAGTTCATTTAATTAAGATTAGTTGTTAATTTGTTTTAAGTTTAATAATTGCATTAATGTGTCGGTTACATGTGATAATTGCATGTGACTTTTCATCTCACATCCATTATTTCTAAAGGTACATTATGCATTCATTGAGATGGCTTTTCAAGTGAATTCGGTTACACAAGAGGGGGCTGATATTAAGAGGCTTAATTCATCATTAAGAAGTTGTTTTATTAAATAAAAAAGAGCATTATGGTTCTTTAATTTTGGCAGCCTCTTTGTCTTCAACTTCCATAACCGTTTGCTTCATGGTATTTACTACATGCAATCAATTCTCCATCATTTGGCTGGTGACTTTTCGGTTGATCATGGAGACCTCAAAGGACTTTGACAAGCAATTTAATTGAAGAATTAATCACATTGAAGATGGGAGTTACATGGCTAGAATTCCAAAAGTTGAGACTTTTCATTTGGCTGGTGAGTTTTTGGTTGATCATGGAGATCTCAAATGACTTTGACAAGCAATTTAATTGAAGAACTAATCACATTGAAGATGGGAGTTACATGGCTAGAATTCCAAAAGTTGAGAGTTTTCATTAGAGTTCATTATTAGCCTCATTAAAAGTGACCATTCAACTAGTTTCATTTGATACTATAATTCATGTAATCAACCTATTGTAGGAGCTTTTGATCTTTTTGCTTAGTTTGAAAACATTATTGAACTTATATGAAATTTGTGAGATTTCTTTCTCTCATATTTCGTTGAAGAACTCGTTGGCTTATCTAGGTCATTAGTGGCGTCAACCTGCCTTCTTCTTTATCCTGGACTTATCACTATCAAATAGTGTGGCGTTCACCCTTATACCAAGGTTCATACTTTGCTAAGTAAGGGGTCGAGGTTCTCCTATTCTCCATTCGACCATCTTGAAAACTTATAAGCATTTGGGTCAATATTTTTCTAATATTGGTTCATGTTTGTTTTTGAGATCATTTTCATTCCATTCTATCTTTTGGTTTCATCATAATCGATCCATCCCTTTCCCTTTCTATCCATTCTTTGTTATCCAACTTCCATTTTTATTTCCATAATTATATTCTCCAAAATTGAACCTATAAATATTATTCACAACTATAAACCCCTTTTTGAACCCTTAAATATAGCTTCCACCATCATTTTACCTTAAGATATCCTCTTAAAAAGAGCCGAACGATATTTCTTCGTAGAAGATCGGGCAAACTCACATACGACTCGACTCACCCCGAGGTGAATCGTATCACCATTGTAACACCCCTTACCCGTATTCAAGCCGGAATAGGGTTTGAGGCATTACCTAACCGATCTTTCTTAAACATCTTGATCGGGTTTATAAAATTTCGTTTAAACTCATCACTTGTACATACTCAGCCTAGGAGGCCCTACACATACTTCTGAGAGGTACCAGAACTATCCCAGGAACTCTTACGAATTCGAGAAACTTCTCAATAAAACAGGGACCATACGCCCATGTGAAGTGGGACACGCCCGTGTGGTCAGGCCGTGTGGTCACACACGCCCATGTCCCTACCCCGTGTATAAAATCATGAGTATTCTGTTTGTGTCACACGGCCTAGGCACACGCCGCGTGTGACTAGCCCGTGGCGACATCGACTAATTTCACCGGCCTTGACACGCCCGTGGCCATGGCGTGTGCTAAAACTTAGCATTCGACTTATCCACACGCGCATATACACACGCCCGTGTGCTTCAGCCGTGGGCAATTTAAATTCCAAATGTAAAGTGCAGACTTCACACAGCTTGGGCACATGCCCATGTGCTAGCCGTGCCTCCTACACGGTCTTGACACACGCCCGTGTGTCTACCCATGTGGATAATTATCAGGCTATCTACCAAGCCCTTGCCACTCTACATTGCACACATACAAATTCCATTACAAAAACTCCACATATCATGAGTTACAAATCTTGGATTATCAAATTTGGCGATCTACACTATGACTTAATCAACCTTAAATACTAGCCCTATACATGCCATGACTCATAAGGACTCGAAACCTCATACCAAGTGTCTGCTCGATAGTGTGAAAACATCCCCGGCGACCTCCAACCCGAGCTAGCTAAAATAACCTATAAGAGATGAGAAAGGAAGAGGAGTAAGCAATAATACTTAGTAAGTTCATATGCATATAATAATCAGATATTGATGACCATTAGTTATACCCAACCGTAAGGTATTATAATGAGTTTTACATCTTAAACTCATAGTTACCTACACAATCACCCTTGAAGCTTACTCATTCTGTCTCTTACCACTTTCTAATCATGCCACGAGCCAGATGCCCATATTAATTAGCATGCATCCCTGCACTTATCACTACATAATCACGTAAAACATTTTCAATAAATCACTCATACCGCCCATTACTCATGATACCACACATCATGAATTCTCACTAATCCACCCACAATGCTAAAGTACTCGATGGTTTCACACTTAGCCCACCATAATAAGATAGTAGGGTAGTATCGCTCCTAGCCTACCAAAAAAGGTAATTATAGTGGTATCTCAGTTAGCCCACTAGATAATATGCTTAACGATAACATCGCACACAGCCCATCGTAGTTAAGCATTTAGGGTGGTATTGCACTTAGCCCACCAATCATTTATAATTCCGGTGGTATCACACTTAGCCCACCAACTGAAATAAATAAGCGATGGTATCGCACACATTATCGTTTAATAATTAATAAGGTGGTAAAGCACACATGACCACCGTTATTGTACATTCATGGATAGTTATCCACATGAGTTTATCTACTTCAAATGTTTACCCGGAACATCCTCACACACTACCATTCTTACTTAGCTTTCTACTATAATCGTTTGCATTCACACAATGCATTAATAATTATAACTTATGCAACCAAAGTGCATCATGTACACATAACCCCCTATGGGTTCATCATATACCGAATTCATCTCAATTCAGTTCTAACACATACATGTACCTCTCATGGTACAACACATTCATTCTCAATTTCAAAATACTTGTTAAGTCATTAAAATTGTTAAGTAACTCCCTTGAGTCTTATACACATAGAGTCACACTGACATCATACCCCCGATAGGGTCATACATGAACTAACATATCGATGCCATGTCCCCGACATGGTCTTATATGAAATCCCATACCGAGGCCATATTCTAAATATGGTCTTACATGGGACCTTAATTACCATCGTATCATACTAATTACATTTCCACTATTCATGGATTAAATCAAGACTTTCATGTCTTGACATTATATCAAAACATATCTAACGTACACATAGAGGAAATAACCAATTTATACAACATCGAAATATTGCAAATACTTCACTCAAGGTTGTAAAATTTAACACATGAACTTACCTCGATACTGAAAAGGGTAGAAAGGGACCTTTTTGCCCACATTTCTCTTTTCTCCCGTTCTAGGTTCGAATCTCGTTTTCTTCGATCTAGAAAAATAAAATTTACTCATTTAATCACTTAATGATCATATTACAACTTAATCTCTACTTAGGCAAAATTGACCATTTTGCCCCTATACTTTGGTAAAATTACGATTTTGCCCCTAGGCTCGTAAATAAATTTTCATCCATCTTCTTTACTAATCAAGCCTAGCCGAATCATATTCTCTTCTATAGATACTCAAAATTTCAACTATTTCATGCACTTATTACCAATTTGCAACATTTACAAATTAGTCCTAATTAGGTGTTTTCATAACACCTTTCACAAAAGTTATTTCTTATCTTTCTAACATTCATTTTCTCCCATAAAAATTCAGCAACCTACATAAACTCTCTCATGGAAAGTCCCTAGACTTTCAACCATATTGCAAATTAGTCCCCTCATTAGCTAGCTTAAGCTTTGGGGACTCCAAAAGTACAAAATTTATCAATTAAAATCATCAAAATCACTTACTTGAGTGAAGAGAAGCTTGCTGAAATTTTCAGCTTCAAGAACCCCCATTGTTGCTTGTATTTTTGGTGGAAGAAGAGAAGAAAATAAAAAGATGATAGCTTTTTGCTTATTTCATCTTATTTTATTCCTTTTTCCACCTAATTTCCACCAATTTTGACCAAAATTAAATGCTCTTGTCCCCTATGTCACATGGCCGGCCAACTCACTTAAAACAAGGCCAAATTGCACATTTGGGACCTCCAATTGATATTCTATAGCAATTTGGCACCTCTAGCAAATAAAATAGAACTTTCGCACTTAATGCGATTTAGTCCTTTTTCGCGATTAAGCAAGAAATCGCTAAAATTAAAGCACCAAAATTTTTATGCAGCCCTATAAACATGTTATAACACATAAAATAACATGAAAATATTTTTCTCTAACCTCAGATTAGTGATCCCGAGGTCACTGTTCCGACTAGCCCTTAAATCGGGCTGTTACAATTCTCCCCCCTTAGGGATTTTCGTCCCGAAAATCTTACCAGGGGAAATTGCTTTTAACATTCCTAAAACGTTTCCACCAACTCTTTAAAATCAAAAATCGACTTATCCTCAAGTTTCTCTCGCCAACAACCTTTAAGCTGTAGTACGTAAGGTCAACGCACAACTTTGGAACTTGGATTACTCTTTCTCCAGGGCATAAATACTCAGTAATCTTACAACTGTGGATTCGACACCTGTCAAAATGATCATTCGGATCCTTATCACATACTTCACTAAAGTTCAGATGACAACCCCCTCCTTGGAAATCAAGTCACTTAAATTTTGAAATCTATTGTATTTTATCACAATTTATCATAGGATATTCACCGACTGTAATAGTCCTGACTTGCATGCTTAGAAAATTCAGCTTTTAGTGGTCGACTACTTCTGACCATAAACTCAATCATATCGTAAAACGTACTCAGTTGTCAAAACATTTATGCATATAATTGCATCTTTTCTTAGTCTTGCATGAGTAGACCTACTATTACTAAGTCTCATACCAAAACCTTCTGTATAAGTTCTGAATTCATCAATATACACATTCTACCTTAAGGTAACATCAACAATGGAAATCTTATTTGACCTGAATTTTAACGTCTTAGTCAAACTCACTCAGAGCTTATTTAAAATACCATCCATGGCATTAACTAACCATACACAAGTCATAGGCTTCATGCCGTACTTACTTACAATTGCCTTTAGTTAGCACATACCGTGCCACACATCATACTCGTTTCTTCGTGACTCATTCACGAGTACCTGTATTCACTCATTCACGTGACTTTAGTACAATTCTCATTTCTATTTCTAAACTCATCTACTTTGTAACACCCCTTACCTGGGTTCTACACCGGGAACCAGGCCCGAGGCGTTACTGAACTCAAACCACTTGATCGCCACATAGGCTCAACGTAATTACTCTCTATACCCTCAGTCTCGACTTACGAGACCTCACTCATACATACGAAGGCTCTCGAGACTAATCCAGAACTTTTTCCAACCTTAAAAATTTTTCTCTTCCACACAGGTCTTACACGCCCGTGCAAGATTAGACACGCCCGTGCATAGGCACACACGCCCATGTCCCCCGACCGTGCCTAAAAACCCAGTATTCTGCCGATTTGCCCACGATTAAGGCACACGCCCATGCATTTTGGGAGCACGCCCGTGTACCCTATCACACGTTTGTGCCTTTCACCCGTGGTCAACACTAACTAATCACACACGGTTTTGACACGCCCGTGGGCCTAAACCGTGTGCCATACCTTAGTATTCTGACTTATTCAAGACGGCCTCGGCACGCCCGTGTGCTTTAACCGTGTGACCATTCCAATTCTAATTTTAAAGTGCAGACTTCACACGGCCTAGACACACGCCCATGTGCCTACCCATGTGAACCAGAACAAGGCTATTTTCCAAGCTCTTTGCATCCCTATAGCTTACACAACTTATACTCATCCATCACATTCATAATCACTCAAATTGAATTGCCATCCCACATAGATGAATACATCTTTTCATGTAACATAATAGCCAACAAATATGGCATTATACAATTATCCCATAACTCATTTAGGCCAACACATTTGGCACAATAACAATGACTTAATCAACTTCATATACTAGCCCTATACATACCATGACTCATAATGACTTGATACCTCATACCGAGTGCCTCCTCGATAGTGTGAAAATATCTCCGGCAGTCTCCAACCCGAGCTAGCTAAATTAACCTATAAGAGATGAGAAAGAAAGAAGGGTAAGCAATAATGCTTAGTAAGTTCATATGCAAATAAGAATCAACTATCAATATTCATATGCTTATACTCAATCACAAGATATTAGAATGAGTTTTACTCTTGAACTCACAGTTACCTATTCAATCATTCATAATGCCTACTCATTTTGTCTCTTACCACATTCTAACCATATCTCGGGCTTAATGCTAGCATTCATTAACTTACCATGCCACAAGCCAATTCGCTCGTTTGGTTAGCATGCACCCTGCACTGATCATCACAAGATCATATAAAACAACACATCATGCATTCTCAATAAACCATTCATACTACCAATCTCTTGGTGGCTACGCACTTAGCCCACCATTGAGTCTCTTATAGGGTGGTATCGCACTCAGCCCACCAATCAGTTATACTAATGGTGATTTCGCACTTAGCTCACCAATCATTTATAAGCGGTGGTATCGTACACAACCCATCGAGTACTAATTAATCAGGTGGTAACGCACACAGCCCACCGATATTAATATAGTTGATTGTATCGCACACAGTCCATCAATTTCTAATTAATCAGGTGGTAACGCACACAGCCCACCGATAATAATATAGTTGATGGTATCGCACACAGCCCATCAATTAATAATATATCAGGTGGTAACGCACACAGCCCACCAATAATATACATTCGCAAATACTTATCCACACTCATTTTCTCTAATTCAAACGTTCACCTGTAAACATCTTCACTCATTACCATTCTCACTTAACTTTCTACGATTCTCATTAGCATCCACACAATACATCAACAAATATATCTCATGCAACTAAGGTGCAATAATAACACATATCCCACTAGGGTTCATCAGATATTGAATACATCTCAATTTAGTTCTAACATTTACTTGTACTTCTCGTGGTACAACCACCTACCTTCAAATTGTTAACTAACTCTCTCGAGTCTCATACACATAGTTCCCATTGACATCATACCCCAATAGGGTCTCAGACATAATAACATATCGATGCCATGTCCTTGACATGGTCTTATACGAACTCTTACACCGAGGCCATAATCAAATATTGTAACACCCCAAACCCGGCCCATTCGTTACGACCGAATTTGAAATGCCACTGCGGAAAAATGTTTGAAGACTGATTTCACTTTTGGGAAAAACATTAAAAATTTTGTCATTTGAAAACCATGTCCAATTAAAAATTCTAAGTAATATAAGCTTGATAAAAATATCCAAATTAAAACTTTATTATAAGATTTTTAAAATATAAGTTGCCAAAATTAAAAGCACTTCTCAATAATAATTTAATGGTCGTCTAGCTTAAACATAATAGAAATGCTCAAATAGAAATACTTAAATACTTTAACTGGGCCTTATTACAATAAATAATTAAACAAAAGTTCTTAGTAATAAACTGAATAAAATAAAGAAGATGTCTTCTGCATGGGCCACATCGTATCCACTCCAACCCGGTCCAATCACCACGAATCATCTGCGATGTTTAATAAAAATTGGGTGAGTCATACAGACTCAGGGTGTAATTAGTCCACTGAATTCCACCCACATGTTAACCACATATTAACCCATATATCAGATATCAATTATCAAATTCACATGTTAACACATTCTGGGCTTGGCCCATATTCATATCACATTCATCTAATAGGGTAGTTAACCACATAATTTCCACATACTGGGCTTAGCCCATTTCCACACCGATCCACATTCATATACTGGGCTTTGCCCATTTTTACATTAATCCACATATCATATTGGGCTTGGCCCATTTCCACATATGTTCACATACGAAATCATGCAATTATGAAGCCCAACCCAAACCTAGGGTCCATCCGCTACACACCCCTTATCCAAATTACCACACACCGGGGATTATCAAATCACCCTCTCCTTTTCACTCCAAAGGCAATCAATGCCGTCCACGTGCAATTAAGCACAATAGTCCACAACGCGACCTCGATCGGCGCCAATCCACGATGTAGCCGTAGCTAACACCAAAACCACGATGGGACACATAGTCACTCATCAACCACGATATAGCACATAGCTTATATCAACCACGATGAGGCACAGAGCTACTCATCAAGCCACGCGAACTAAATCGCAATTAATCCACAACGTGACCTCAGTCAACGTCAATCCACGATGTAGCTCAAGGCTAACATCAAAAACCACGATGGGACACATAGTCACTCATCAACCACGATATGGCACATAGCCGATATCAACCACGATGAGGCACATAGCCACTCATCAAGCCACGCGAACTAAATCGCAATTAATCCACAACGTGACCTCGATCCAACGTCAATCCACGATGTAGCTCAAGGCTAACATCAAACCACGTGCTTGAAGTACACCCGTACCTTCTTTCATATCCCAACCCATGCACATGCCACATAAAATAATGATACAATTTAATGATGCATGAGCATGTTCATCAAGCATATTATCACATATTCATATTAATAATCACATATCATCGTGTTTGGTACTTACCGGATTATCGACATACCCTTGAGGGTATCCTTATCACAATTTCCACTTTGCACTAGTTAGCACATTCATAATACATACACATTTCACATACATATCATATACCCGAAAAATGGTGGGTTAATCACACACACGATCACTTGAGAACTATGCTTTCGATCATCGATGCTATCACTAGGCGATACTACGGCTATTGGCCTACTTTCTTGTTCGACGTCCACACCCCGGTGGCCAATCCCTAACTAGCAGAGACAGATCTCTTCTTAAACTCCGGGATAGGGACCTTCCTTTCCCTTCATGAATGGTATTCGCCTCCATCAACACACTTAATCAGAACAATTGATTTAATCATCAATATAGGAATTCTTAACCAAATATCCACAACTTATCATACTTACCGAAAGGGTCTTGAAATCCCGAAAAGCTTGATCTAATGCTTGGATCCTTAATCCCTACATTTGATTAATCACCTACTACTTTAATAAAAAGCCATTCGGCCATAAATCCAAATCCTAGTAGGATTAGTATACTTAAACTTACCTTGTTGCCGTTTGACTTAAGAATCAAGTCTTGAAATCTCTGCTATACTCTTCTTGCATTCGGCCAAGCATTGAATCAATTAACTTGGTTAGTTTTCGGCTTTTGAATAATTAATGAACACATATATTTACCAAACATGGCCTTGGCGAATACTATAGACACTTACCTTGTGGATTTTAAATCCCAAACTCACCGAATAACTAGGGAACACGTGGCCTATGGTGTACCTTTCTGAAAAGAACTTCTCCTTCCTTGTAGTCGACACTTAGTAAATCCCAAAGATCTCTTCAAAGTTTCGGCAACAAGATATTAATACTGGTTAGTCCTAGATTTCGGCAAATCTTAAGAAAAAAGGATGAAACCGAATGAGATCTTACCCTTACTTGAAGAAATCGATTGCACCTTCACTTCAACCTTCAAAGATTCGGCTATGGCTAGATGATGATCTCACAACTTTCGGCTTTTGGAGGGATTAGAAAGAAAAGAGAAGGAAGAATAAAGATGGAGGATTCGGCTAGATCACAAGGTATTTCGACTTGGCAAAAATAAAAGAAGAAGAAGATTTGGTGAAGAGAATTTGTGAAGGCTTTCAAAGAATGTATAATAATGCATAATGGCCTCTCTTTTCCTTTTATAGCCGAAATTATCATCTAAGGAGTCCCTTACTTGGCCACCACTCCTCTATCTGATAATTATATCCTTTAATTATCACTTAAAATAAAAGATAATTCAGCAACTATCCTTACTTAGCAAAATTATTAAACTCAAAGTCCCTTACTTGGCCATCACTTCTCCCTTATTTTCCTCTTTATCTCTTTATTCAAATTAAAAGAATTTAATCCAACAATTATCTCTTGAAAATAATGATAAATAAATCCCTTATTTATCCACTATTTATAAAATAATAAAAGCTCCTAATTTATAGCCATGTGTCATCCACCTCTCTATTCCTTGTAGCAAAATAAAATTTCTTTTATTTGCTTCCCATGTGACTCGAACTTAGGCCCATTCCTCTTGCATATGGCGCCATTTCCATAGGCCCTAAGTGGCATCTTGGACCACTTTTCCAAGCTGTTTGTGTGTCAAATTTCACAAACTTTTTCTTTTAAGGCCACCTTACCTTAATTTCCCCTTTTAAACCTTAAAACTCGTCATTTCTAGGTCATTTCTAAGTTTCCAAAAATTTTCGATCGTCTCTGTAAACTTGACATTTCCTTACATTTCCATGACATTTCCTTACAAGACATTTCCTTACATTTCCAAGGTTCTAAAAATGTTCACTTTCCTCTTTTAAACTTAACATTTCCATACATTTCCAGGTTTCCAAAAGTGTTCAAAATATATTCATAACACATAAGATATGTCATTTCGTACAATTAAACCAAAAATGCATAGGCCGTTTTCAGGATGTTACAAATATGGTCTTACTCGAGACTTTAACCATCTTCCTATCGTGCTATATACTTTTTCCCCTTATTCTAAATTCAATTTCATTAATATCTCATCAAGAGACATTTCATACATTCATATAGTAACCTACATTCCATACAACATTGGAATACTAAATAAGCTCATACATAACCGCAACATTCGCACATGAACTTACCTCGATACCGAAAAGGGTAGAAGAAAATCCATTTGTCCATATTTCTCTTTTCTCCCGTTCTAGGTTCGTATCTCTTCTCTTCGATCTAGAACAATAGAATTTCACTCATTTAATCACTTACAATCATAATACATCATAGTCTACACTTAGGCAAAAATGACTATTTTTCCCCTACACTTTGGCAAAATTACAATTTTACCCCTAGGCTCGTAAATAAATTTTCATCACATTTTTTTGATAAATAAGCCTAGCTAAACATTTAATCCTCTTGAAACTAATTACAATTCCATCAATTTCATGCCTTAATGAACAAATTATAACTTTTGCATTTTAGTCCCGAATAGGTGTTTTCATCACAACACCTTTCACAAAAGTTGTTTATCATCATCCTATCATTCTTTTTCTTTCATATAAACTCAGCAACTAGCATAACTCTCTCGTGGCAGGTCCCTATACTTTCAACCATAATGCATAATAGCCCCCTCTTTAGAAAGCTTAAGCTTTAGGGGTCTCAAAAATACAAAAATTTTCAACTAAAACCATAAAAATCACTTACTTGAGTGAAGAGAAGCTTGCTGAAATTTTCAGCTTCAAGAACCCCATTCTTGCTTGTGTTTTTTGGTGGAAGAAGAGGAGAAAATAAAAAGATGATAGCTTTTTGCTTATTCATCTTATTTTATTCAATTTTCCACCTAATTTCCACCAATTTTGACCAGAATTAAATGCTCTTGTCCCCTAAGTCACATGGCCGGCCAACTCACTTAAAACATGGCCAAATTGCAATTTGAGGCCTCTAATTAAAGATCCATAGCTATTTGACACCTCTAGGAAATAAAATATAACTTTCGCACTTTATGCGATTTAGTCCTTTTTCACAATTTAGCTAGAAATCGCTAAAATTAAGGCACCAAAATTTTCATGCATCCTTATAAACATGTTATAACACATAACATAACATGAAAATAATTTTCTCTAACCTCGATTTAATGATTCTGAGATCACTGTTTCGTCTAGCCCCTAAATCGGGCTGTTACATACTTATCCCATTAATCACTAGGGATAGTCAAAGACGCATATTCGTCGTCATTACTATAGGTACGAAGCCAATGCCACATCTCCGAGGTGGTCTTACATGGAGTCACCTCTAAATGCCAATGCCATATCCTGGATAAGGTCTTATATGGACTTCCACATCAAGTATCGATGCCATATCCCGATTATGGTCTTATACGATTCTTATTTCCATTATCGAAGCCATATCCCGGATATGGTCTTATACGGGATCTCAACTCGGTGCCGAGGCCATGTCCCGAACATGGTCTTATACGGGACCTTATCTATTTCATATCTCAATGATGGCATTTTCATATTCAATATGGTCCGCTAGGACTTCAACATCTCATTCAACATTAACTAATCAATTTAGTAAAGCATTATACATCAATGTATTGCCAAGCATTCTCAACATGCTAGTATAAATGTTGCATAATCACATACAAACTTACAAACTCTTTTTCTCGATTCACACTGAACTCAATACTAAAACTTTCAGTTAATAGTACCTTTAATGACTTTCAACTTAACCATCACGGTTAAAATGTTTCAATGAGCATACCTCTGTATCATGCTCCTTACTCATGTACACTTAGAATTTCATTCTCCTTATTGATTCATGCATAAATATACACATAACTAGAATCGTATCTCAATTCATCAATCTACTCTTTTCTCCCCACTGAGAATATATTTCAAACACACTCTCGTTTGAGTTTCTCTTGATGTGTTAGTTCAAAACCTTTACTAACGTCATATCCCAAGATAGCAGGGACATCTCAATCGAGTGCATTAACTCTATTCGGCTTACAGAAAACCCATCATACAACATGAAACTTGTGATTTCACTTCTTATACTAGAATTATCACCTTTCTATGATTAAAACAAAAGTGCAATCATAGTAGATATAACTATCACAACTCAAAGAACACACACTTTAAAGATAATCATGATCAACAGAATTATAAGAGAAATCTCACATAAAGTTTTATCACCAACTTCCTCCTCAAAGTAGCAGAATAAGGTTACGAAGAGATAAAGGAATGTCGATTTCAATTGACTAAATCAACAACCGCTTTTATCTCGATCTTACGATCAGCTAACATTCTCACACGATCATGATTCATGAAAAGGACAACCACATCACCCCTGAAAGGCAACAGATATTAATACGTAATACTCAAAGAGATCATTATAATCTATACAACTATGGTTGTCATGATCGAACACTTTCGCAGTTCAAATATTGTTTCTCTAACCATTTCTGTCATCAAAACTCCTTGACTATTCCTTTTCATTAGTGAACATCAAATCAGGAAGGTCTTGATAAGCGTACACCTCAGGCTTCCTACTCAATTGAGTCAAATAGCCTAGGCTAACTTTCTATTTACTCTTAACATTGCATAATCAGTGCAATCTTTAAAACATTCAGATATTCTTCTCAAAGTTGTTCTCACTTTCTAACTACCCTTATTTCGATATACGTTACTACTTGTTTTGCCACTAAACTCTTTCATTTCGTACTCATGAGCTTATTCAACTTAACCCTCGTAAGGATCTCATTATAAATCAATAGTAATAAGGGGGTGAGGTCATAAAGCCTCTAACTTGACTCTCTTGACTACATACATATGATTTAACATTCATCATTAATGAAATATCATTGTAGTCACATAACTCGCTCCAGGTGAATTTTCACACTTACTCATGCTACAATTGTTCCTATCACCTATCATCTCGAACTGTGACTTCACTTACTCAAGTTCCACATTAATGTCGACTCGAGTACTCAACATTAAACTCTGATTTCTCTTACCATCACTTATCAAATTAAAGAATGTCTTAAGGGTTTGAGTACGTCGTTTACTTAATTTCCATAGTCCAACTATGGTCTTACTCGTATCATAACATCATACTCCAGTGATTACCTTACATGTCGTCACGATGCCATAGCCTCGCTATGGTCTTACACGAAATCTCATACCAATACCAATGCCATATCCCAGATATGGTCTTACATGGGAAACTCATGTTGATGCCGATGCCATATCCTGGATATGGTCTTGCACGAGATCTTATATCAATATCGACGCCATATCCCAGATATGGTCTTACACGATTTCATGTCAAAGCCAGGTCCCGGACGTGGTCTTACACTGAGTCACTATTTGATGGCGACGCCATATCCCAAATATGGTGTTACACGGGATCACGTATCATTACCAATGCCATGCCCCAGACATGGTCTTATATGGGATCACATGTATTGCCATGGTCCAACCATGGTCTTATTCATCAATTTATCATTGAACGACTGTACTCATCTCCTGCATTCTACTTAGTCAAACTTCTCAGTTTAACTCTCACACTATAATATGTGTGGCTTCATAATAGAGTCATAAAATAAAACATTATACATTCTCTACTTTAATGGTCACACATGAGATTCAACTATGTGGACATATTGTTCATACATCATTCAATCAGTCGTACATACACACATATCCCGTTCTCTAGATATATGTATTACTCACTATATACACCTAACTCAAAGGTTGAGTATATAACACCATATGCATATCAAGTCAATACAGATAAGCTTATCACTTTATAACATTATTGGATTTAGCTCGGTTGGGAATCATCTCTGTCTTAATCGAAACAATTTTATTAGAGTCGGGAGATATCACACTATCACGATCCACATATGGCATGTATAGCTAGACTCTTACTCACGCTAGGTTAGTCCAAGAACCGACTAAACCATAGCTCTGATATCACTAAATGTAACACCCCTTACCCGTATTCAAGCCAGAATAGGGTTTGAGGCATTACCTAACTGATCTTTCTTAAGCATCTTGATCGGGGTCATAAAATTTCGTTTAAACTCATCACTTGTACATACTCAGCCTTGGAGGCCCTACACATACTTCTGAGAGGTACCAGAACTATCCCAAGAACTTTTACGAATTCGAGAAACTTCTCAATAAAACAGGGGCCACACGCCCATGTGAAGTGGGACACACCCGTGTGGTCAGGCCGTGTGGTCACACACGCCCACGTCCCTACCCGTGTATAAAATCATGAGAATTATGTTTGTGTCACACGGCCTAGGCACATGCCCGTGTGACTAGCCCGTGGGCGACATTGACTAATTTCTCACGGCCTTGACACACCCGTGGTCATGGCCCGTGTGCTAAAACTTAGCATTCTGACTTATCCACACGGCATATACACACGCCCGTGTGCTTCAGTCGTGGGCAATTTAAATTCCAAATTTAAAGTGCAAACTTCACATGGCTTGGGCACACGCCCATGTGCTAGCCGTGCCTCTCACACGGTCTTGACACACGCCCGTGTGTCTACCTATGTGGACAATTATCAGGCTATCTACCAAGCCCTTGCCACTCTACATTGCACACATACAAATTCCATTACAAAAACTCCACATATCATTAGTTACAAATCTTGGATTATCACATTTGGCGATCTCAACTATGACTTAATCAACCTTAAATACTAGCCCTATACATGCCATGACTCATAAAGACTCGAAACCTCATACCAAGTGTCTGCTCGATAGTGTGAAAACATCCCTGGTGACCTCCAACCCGAGCTAGCTAAAATAACCTATAAGAGATGAGAAAGGAAGAGGAGTAAGCAATAATACTTAGTAAGTTCATATGCATATAATAATCAGAGATTGATGACCATTAGTTATACCCAACTGTAGGGTATTATAATGAGTTTTACATCTTAAACTCATAGTGACCTACACAATCATCCTTGAAGCTTACTCATTCTGTCTCTTACCACTTTCTAACCATGCCACGAGCCAGATGCCCATATTAATTAGCATGCATCCCTGCACTTGTCACCACATAATCACGTAAAACATTTTCAATAAATCACTCATACCGCCCATTACTCATGATACCACACATCATGAATTCTCACTAATCCACCCACAATGCTAAAGTACTCGATGGTTTCACACTTAGCCCACCACAATCAGATAGTAGGGTAGTATCACACCTAGCCTACCAAAAAGGGTATTTATAGTGGTATCGCACTTAGCCCACTAGATAATATGCTTAACAATAACATCGCACACAGCCCATCGTAGTTAAGCATTTAGGGTGGTATCGCACTTAGCCCACCAATCATTTATAATTCCGATGGTATCGCACTTAGCCCACCAACTGAAATAAATAAGCGATGGTATCGCACACAGCCCATCGTTTAATAATTAATATGGTGGTAACGCACATAGCCCACCGTTATTGTACATTCATGGATAGTTATCCACATGAGTTTATATACTTCAAATGTTTACCCGGAACATCCTTACACACTACCATTCTTACTTAGCTTTCTACTATAATCGTTTGCATTCACACAATGCATTAATAATTATAACTTATGCAACCAAAGTGCATCATGTACACATAATCCCCTATGGGTTCATCATATAACGAATTCATCTCAATTCAGTTCTAACACATACATGTACCTCTCATGGTACAACACATTCACTCTCAATTTCAAAATACTTGTTAAGTCATTAAAATTGTTAAGTAACTCCTTTGAGTCTTATACACATAGAGTCACACTAACATCATACCCCCGATAGGGTCATACATGAATTAACATATCGATGCCATGTCCCCGACATGGTCTTATACAAAATCCCATACCGAGGCCATATTCTGAATATGGTCTTACACGGGACCTTAATTACCATCGTATCATACTAATTACATTTCCACTATTCATGGATTAAATCAAGACTTTCATGTCTTGACATCATATCAAAACATCTCTAACGTACACATAGAGGAAATAACCAATTTATACAACATCAAAATATTAAAAATACTTCACTCAAGGTTGTAAAATTTAACACATGAACTTACCTCGATACCGAAAAGGGTAGAAAGGGACCTTTTTGCCCACATTTCTCTTTTCTCCCGTTCTAGGTTCGAATCTCATTTTCTTCGATCTAAAACAATAAAATTTACTCATTTAATCACTTAATGATCATATTACAACTTAATCTCTACTTTGGCAAAAATGACCATTTTGCCCTTATGCTTTGGCAAATTACGATTTTGCCCCTAGGCTCGTAAATAAATTTTCATCCATCTTCTTTACTAATCAAGCCTAGCCGAATCATATTCTCTTCTATAGCAACTCAAAATTTCAACTATTTCATGCACTTATTCCCAATTTGCAACATTTACAAATTAGTCCTAATTAGGTGTTTTCATAACAACACCTTTCACAAAAGTTGTTTCTTATCTTTCTAACATTCATTTTCTCCCATAAAAATTCAGTAACCTACATAAAATCTCTCATGGCAAGTCCCTAGACTTTCAACCATATTGCAAATTAGTCCCCTCATTAGCTAGCTTAAGCTTTGGGGACTCCAAAAGTACAAAATTTATCAATTAAAATCATCAAAATCACTTACTTGAGTGAAGAAAAGCTTGCTGAAATTTTCAGCTTCAAGAAACCCCATTCTTGCTTGTATTTTCGGTGGAAGAAGAGAAGAAAATAAAAAGATGATAGCTTTTTGCTTATTTCATCTTATTTTATTCATTTTTCCACCTAATTTCCACCAATTTTGACCAAAATTAAATGCACTTGTCCCCTATGTCACATGGCCGGCTAGCTCACTTAAAACAAGGCCAAATTGCACATTTGGGACCTCTAATTGATATTCTATAGCTATTTGGCACCTCTATCAAATAAAATAGAACTTTCGCACTTAATGCGATTTAGTCCTTTTTCGCGATTAAGCAAGAAATCGCTAAAATTAAAGCACCAAAATTTTCATGCACCCCTATAAACATGTTATAACACATAAAATAACATGAAAATATTTTTCTCTAACCTCGGATTAGTGATCCCGAGGTCACTGTTCTGACTAGCCCCTAAATCGGGCTGTTACAACCATCCCCATGCAATATTTAATGACATAATATCATACGTGTATGCAAAATGTCATGCTCAATCATAGTCATACATATCGTAGAGCAAATCAGTCATATATAACATAAGGCCATAACAATCATTTTATCTCCTAGGGGTATAACAGTCATTTTACCCTATGGGGGTATTTCAGTCATTTTATCCTATGGGGGTATTTCGGTCATTTTACCATATGGGGGTATTTCAGTCATTTTACCCTATGGGGGTATTTCGGTAATTTTACCCTATGGGGGTATTTCAGTCATTTTACCCTATAGGGGTATTTCGGTCATTTTATCTTATAGGGTCTCGGTGTAGATATCGACCTCTCGGGAGGTCCGCAGTCGCCTCGAGCGACTTCGGTAACCTAAATGGTCATAACAGTGTAAATGGCCCCAAGGCCCACTACTCGGCCCAAGTGGGCCCACACGCTCGTCGACCCGTTCAGCCCAGATTTTGCCACGGCTGTGAGACCTACATAGCCCAGTCCAGTATTTGCCACAAATCGTGGATTTCATCCGTGTAGGGCCCACGAGCCCATTGGGCCCACATAGCCCCTTTCGGCCCAACGTGGCCCATTACAGCCTAAGCCCATGAAAATGCTCATGGGGGCCTCTACAGTCTATCGCCCATGATTCATGGGTTTGGCTTACCACACGAGTGATCGCACACTCGTGTGGTCTCAAACGCCGTATTTTCAGATTTTCGGCTTTTGTCGTTCTACAGTTACAGTGGGGTGTTTACACACCTGCTTGTGAAAACGCACCAAGATCCACGAGCACCAAAACCTACATTCATACACGGCTTTTCATTAGTCGCTGAACAATAAGGTTAATCCCCTTCTTTTACACCCTTAACTAAAACTAAAATTAACACTTGCCTCGATTAACAAATGTGGCTTAGCCCACTTATACCACTGACGAAGGTTGACTACAATCTCTTTGACGAATATCTGCATTACAAACGAATTTTATTAAACAGGATTGTTTATTCATGTGGTTTAAATCCACACATGATAACTTACAGAATCACAGAAAGCATTCGGCCTACACTTTAGAATGCTAGCCTACATACTTACCTTTGATCGAGTGATGAGAGGAAGGTTTTGACGACTTTAATCTCACCTGAAACTCTTTCACTCCTCAAGGAATTTGAACCGTCAGAGAATAGTTGTCAAGCTGAAAACAAAATTGAAGAGATGAAGAGGGAGAGAAAAGCAATATTCGACAAACAGTTGACCAAAAAGGGGTAGAGGAAGAAGAGTAAATCAGAAGAAAAATGCATCACAAAACTACTCAACACTATTCGGTCAAGGCTTGGGAAAGTAGAGGAGAGAAAAGAAACAACAAAGCGAAGAGGGGAAGAGAAAAGAGGATTCGGCAGAGGAGAGAACCAAAGAGCTATTCGGCCAAACAAAAAAAAAGGAATTAAAGGAAAGAGCAGAAAAAGAAAACGAACAAACCCGAGAGGTACTCGAAGTCTTAGCCAAAATTTGGCACCAAAAGCAAAAGGTGAAAAGAATGCTGACCGAAACCGAAGCAGACAGAGGGGAAACAATCCAAAAACCCCCAAAACCGGTTATCTGAGTGCCTAGAGACCAAATTCGGCACAAACACTTCCTTTCCATCAAACTCCTTTATTTTCTCCTCGTATCTCTCCCTTTATCCCTCATTGAATTACTCTACCGATTTCTCCTCAACTCCCCCAACAACTCCATTCAACTTCTATTCAAACTCCTCTTAGTTGTGTTTTAGACCAACTCCACTACCTACACAACTCAAGCAGCAAAATAAATACTCCATTGTGCAATCCAGGACTTGAACCTCAGACCTCGCAGTTACACAACACGCCACCTTGCCACTAGACCACAAGCTCTTTTTGTGTCATAAAACAAGCACTATTATTGATAAGGCCTATATGCCAGTGTCCAGATTCATTTAAGAGCAAAACTAAAAATTCTGCAAAAGCCAAGTCTTGTACCCAGGTTTCTCAAACACTCCCATACACACCCAAATCACTTAGCCATTAAAGCAAACAAGCAATTTGTGTCACTTCTTTGCACAACTAAATATTTATGTGCAGTCTCCTAACTGTTCCCTTGTTCAAAACCTATTTCTTCTAGGCCCAAAATTCGGGGCGTTACATGACCCATGTTAGAAATTTGTGTATTTTGATGTCTAATGGTAGAAAATGAATGTTTGGTGTTAGATAAACAACTTTTACTAGGTGAGTTTTTGATGAAAATGCTTAAAAAGACCTATTTGTAAAAGTTATAAAATATGTAGTAAAAGTGTGTTTTAATTGAAATTGGGGGTTGTTATAGTTATAAAATGGTTTGGCTACGCTTGTACATTAAAGAAATCGAATAGATTTCATTTTACGAGCCTAGGGACTAATTTGTAAAAATGTGAAACTTTAGGGTCAAAAAGGTAACTTTGCCATAATGTGATGTTTGGACTGGTTTGAGTAATATGAATATTAAATGAGCTAAATTTGCTGTTATAGATCAAGAAAAACGAAGTTCGAACCTTGACCGGGGAAAGAATAAGGTGTTTGACGATTAAGTCCTTTTCTACTATTTTGTACCGAGGTAAGTTCGTGTGTAAATAAAGGCAATGTTATTTTTTTATATGTTTTACTTTACATGAATTGCATTAATGACAATGTGGATACGTTCGACGACGAAATGACAAGTGAGAAATCCCGTTCGAACCTTAGGAATAGGTTAGGATACGAGTGACATGTCACTAGGAAACCATGTGTTATATGTGACTTATGTGATCCGGGTGCTTGTCTCGTACGTCTACCAATGGCTGGGTAGTCCGGCATGTGTAGCGGATACCTGACAGCTTGTGTGAGCAGCACTACATAGTTACTTCTTGACTGACAGCTTGTGTGAGCAGGCCCGTGATTAGCTCGAGAGCGAGCCCCTATGTGTTATGAGATATGAGGTAGCATTAGCTACGTATGTGGCACTTATGTGCCAGACTTTTCGTGTATCCAATTAGTATTCCAAGTGTTCAACGGGTATGTCAAAGACGAGAAAGAGTATGATATGTTACGATTTGGTACATGTACAAGTATGTACGAAAAACTCATAAGAATGAGCTTGGTATGTGATAAACACTTGGTAAGATTAAGAATGAGTAAGTTATGTTTATGAACCTATGATGACAAATATGTAACTTGTGTTATACTAAGTGTATGATATTCATGTTAAATGTTGTTTAACGTTGCTTATTATTTGCATGTGAACTTACTAAGCTATAAAGCTTACTCTCTTCCTTTCCTTTATCTTATACTGTAACCAAGCCAGCTCGAGATTGGAGATTTGTCGGAGATCCATACACACTATCTACAACAACTATTTCGGTACTAATGAATTCAAGTATTTTGAGTTATGGCATGTATAGGGACTTGGTCTTTTTGTCATGTGTCATAGTTGATTTGGCCAAAAGTGTTGGCTTATGTTATTTGATAATTCATTTTGTAAATGGCCATTGAAATTGGCTAATATTGGTTAAGTATATATGCATATGAAGATGTCTTTCATGGATGTGGACTTTGCATGGTTTGAGATGATAAGTTTGAGATGTTGTATGTGATAGGAAATAGCATGTGAAAGATATATTGATATCTTGTTTGTGGTTGAATTGGTTGTATGAATATGCATGGATTGGTGCTATGTTTTGTTGTGTAGGTTGGTGCATGGAAGGGTGGCAAAAAGGCTTGGTAAATAGCCTTATATTTGTCCACACGAGTAGACACATGGGCGTGTGTCTAAGCCGTGTGTGACACACGGTATGCCCCACGGGCATGTGTTTCGGCCGTGTCTACCCTGCACTTTAATTGTTGCAAAATAGAATGCTCGATGTGAGCACACGCGAACACACTGCAGGCGTGTGTCTCACCAGGGTAATGGCGCACGGCCTCGAACACGGGCGTGTGCCCTGGCCTTGTGAAGTTCGTAACAGCCCTATTTAGGGCCTAGTCAGAATAGCAGTGCGAGACCACAAATCTGAGTTAGTAAATTAAGTTCTTAAGGTTTATGACATGTTTGCATGATAGTATTAAAGTTCCATGTAGAAATTTTGTGAAATTGACATGGAATGATCAAATAGGACTAAATTGCAAAAGTTACAAAATATGAGTTTCTAGAAGCTTTTTGTATGAAATAGCTTTAGAATATTAATTAGAAGTCCTTAAATAGCAATTTGCCCAAATTATAATTTTTGGACAAAAATGGACATGAGTTAGTAAATTGTAAATTTTTAAAGAGAAGGGCATTTTGGTCATTTAGCAATTAAATGATTAAAATAGGAAAAAGATGATAAAAATTTCATTCATCTTCTTCCTTGGTGTCGAAAATTTGAAGAACCCCATAGCTAGGGTTTGTTCATCTTTCAAGCTTGCTAGTAAGTTTATCTTAGCCCTGTTTTTAATATTCTTCGTATTTTTGAAGTTCTCGTATTATGAATTAGCTATTTTTAGCTATAAAATGAGCTAAGATGCATGTTCAAAAATCTACCCAATAGTGACATGCTTGTAAAATGATATTTTATGGAAGTTTACGAGAGTTTGACGTTAGATAAACATCTTTTCCTTAGTGAATTTCATGAAAAATGATAGTATGGACTAATTTGTAATAGTTATGAAATTGGTCATACCTATTAGAAATAGTGAGAATTGATGATTGTTATAGTAGAGAAAATGAATCAGCTAAGCATGATGTTTAAGAAAGTTAAATCAGAATCATTTTACGAGCCTAGGGGCAAAAGTGCAAATATGAAAAAGTTTAGGGGCAAAATAGTAATTTTTCCAAAGTATGAGTTAAGAGTCAATTTAGTCAATGTGAGTATTAAATGATCTAATTATTATTATAGATCAAGAAAAACGAAGCCCGGATCGAAACCGAGGCAAGAACAAAGTCGAGGACTAAATTGCATATCTACACACATTTTGTATATTGAGGTAAGTTTGTATATTTTCTAAGCTTTATGATTAATATCATTGAATTGCTTAGTATAATGTAGAATATATTTTAATTCCATGAGATTTTTTAATGCTATGTTAAACAAAGAAATCAATGAGATCAAGCATGAGAAAGTCCCGATTGAAGTTGAATTACTTAGGATACTCGATCTATCACATGAATTGAGAAAGTCCGTATAAGACCAAGCCAAGGCATGGCATCGGCAATCAAGAAAAGTTATCATGTAAGTCCAAGACAAGTCTTGGCATTGAAAAGCTATAAAGAGATAGAGATCCCATGTAAGTCCAAGCCAAGGCATGGCATTGGTGAGTAACAAGAAAGATTTCATGTAAGTCCAAGCCAAGGCTCGGCATTGACAAGTAAAGATACCAAGTAAGACCATGTCAAGACATGGCAATGGTAAGTTCCCAAGGGAACTCATAAGGAAGACTTCGTGTAAGCCCATGTCAAGACATGGCATTAATACCAGGTAAGAGATCCCATGTAAGACTATATCTAGGATATAGCATTGGCATCAAGACACATGTGTTTTGAGATTTAGTATCCTCTGTTATTCATAGTAATTCATCGGGCAAAAAAGTAAAGATTAAATGACAAAGTAAGAAATTTAAGTAAGTAAAGTTATTATCAAGTTATGCTAGTCAGAGTTAATTAAGAGTATTATTCATGATATGAATGATGAAGTTGAGATTATGCTTATCATAGTAAAGTATACTAATTTATGTGATCAAGTGATACAGGTATCTTGTTACCGTACGAGCATGAGAATAGTAAGTACCATGAGATATGTAAGAATCAGTAAGAGTAAGTAAGCTTAAATACTTGAGATTTTATAATGCCATTTTTTATGATGAATGGTTAATGTTAAGCAAATATATTGCTATGAGAATTACATGCAAACTTACGAAGCTAAATGCTTACGTCCTTAATTCTTTCTTTCTATGTAGTCCCGCCAAGCTAATCTTTGGATCATCGTCACCGGAGCTCGGAGCACACTATCAGTCGCTATTTTGGTATAGCCAAGTTGTTTATATTAAGTATGGCATGTATAGGAAACATTTCATTTTGAGTTATGTTTTAAAACTAACCAAAAGTATTCTTTTTGTATATGGCCAAAGAGATGAGTCATGAATGATTAAGTATGTATGTTTTAATCTATCAATGAAGTATGCATCCTTGTTCATGTTAGATGTAATACTTGAGTTGCTAAATTGAGCATGAGTTTGGTCTTGATTTCAGGGTGGCAATTGGCTTGGTAAATAGCCTCTAAGTGCCCACACGGATGGACACACGGGCGTGTGTCTAGGCCGTGTGCACCCTGCACCTTTGTATCTTAAGTCAAATTAGACCACGGGCTAATCCCACGGCCATTTGTTTAGACCGTGTGTGATACACGGTTAGAACATGGGCGTGTGCCCTAGCTGTGTGAACAAGTCAGTGTATCAAGGTATAGCACACGGTTTCAGTCCACGGGCGTGTCAAGACCGTGTGAGATTAGTCAGTGTCGACCACGGTTGGGAAACATGGGCGTGTCTTAGGGGTACACGGGCGTGCCCCGAGCCACATGGGCGTGTGACCCTTGTTTCAAGAAAAAGTTCCCGATTATATTCTGAAAGTTCCCGGATATGTGTTTTAGGCCTCATAGGCCCATGATATGTACGTTTTGACTAAGAAAGAAGAGTTTCTATTTCGGAACAAAATTTTATAGCCCGTAAGTACATGTTTAAGTGAGTTCAAGCATGGTAATGTCTCGTATGCAGTCTTAGCCTTGGACTCGGGTATGGGGTGTTACATTTAGTAGTATCATAGCTACGGTTTAGTCGGTTTTAGGACTAATGTAGCGTGAGCACGAGTCTAGCTATACATGCCATACGTAAGAATGTTTTTATAATGATAGTGTGACGACTCCTGACGACTTAAATTATGTTTATACATTTAATAAATGGATCCTGATAGAGCTGTGGCAGATGACGTAGAAAATAACGCGCCGACTTCCGCTGAAGGGACGGTGCCGAATGAGAATGATTATAGACCCACTACGGTGAGTCAAGAAGGAGGAGAAGAGGCTAGAGAAGCCTTCCTCCATATGATGAATACTTGGTATAAGGAGTTCGTTCGTACGAACCCGAATGCGCAACCCCCTTCACCCCCACCTATTCCTCAACCTATCCCAGTAGCCCCTCAAGTAGTAGAGTTGGTAAGAGGAGAGAAGCCTCCAGTTGATAGAATCGAAACATGGGGCGTAAGAATTCCGAGCTAGAAAAGTGATGATCCTAAAAAATGAATCGTTAGAAAATGCCATCGTGGTATTTAATGAGTTGTCATGCACATCCGAGAATGCATGAAGTGTGTAGTCTCTCTTTTAAGAGATTCTCGCCTATCAATGGTGGAACACATTGGTGTCTATGGTACCGAGGAAAAGGTCACATGGGAATTCTTCCAAGAAGAGTTCAAGAAAAAGTATATCATCAAAGGTTCGTGGACCGTAAAAGAAAGGAATTTCTAGAGTTAAAGCAAGGCAAGATGTCCGTGGATGATTATGAGCGTGAGTTTGTGCGGCTCAAAAAATACGCTCGAGAATGCGTGTCCACCGAGGCCATCATGAGTAAGAGATTTGAAGATGGGCTAAATGAGGACATCAAATTGTTTGTTGCTGTCCTAGAATTGAAGGAATTCGTTGTGCTAGTAGAGAGGGCTTGTAAAGCCGAAGAACTAGTAAAGGAGAAGAGAAAGTCTGAAATAGAGTCTCGTGACTCTAAAAAGAGACAGTGGAATAAGTCATTCCAATCCACATCCAAGAAGTCAAGAGATTTCTCCACCCGATCGGCTACTTCCACTGGGTTTTCAAGGAAGGACAAGAGTAAGCAGTATTTGGGAAGTAAGGCATAGACAACCTCAGTTGCTAGTGTAGGGAACATCCCATCAGATAGACCCGAATGCCCACAGTGTAGCAGACGTCATTTTGGAGAATGTCGAGCACATGAAAATGCATGTTTCAGATGTGGTTCCCAGGACCACTACATAAAAGATTGTCCAGAGACAATGAAAGAAGATAGAGCTCAGAACCCGAGATTCGGGAGTGTAGTCAGAGGAAGACCGCAAAGGAACCCAGGAAGTGGGGCAAGTGGAAGGGGTAACCCTAAAGAGCAGGCTGCGAGACCCGAGGGTAGGGCGCCTGCGAGGACTTATGCCATTCTCGCTCGCGAAGAGGCATCTTCTCCTGATGTTATTACGGGTACCTTTTCTCTTCATGATGTTAAAGTTATTGCTTTAATAGATCCCGGATCCACACACTCTTACATTTGTATGAAACTAGTATCCAGTATGAATATGCCTATAGATTCTACAGAATTTACGATTAAGGTGTCTAATCCTTTAGGCAAGAGTGTGTTAGTTGATGAAGTATGTAAAGATTGTCCATTAATGATTAAAGGTCATTACTTTAAAGCAAATCTTATGTTGTTACCATTTGATGAGTTTGACATCATTCTTGGTATGGACTGGTTGACCACTCATGATGTAATAGTTAATTGTGGGAAGAAATAAATTGAGACGAGATGTGAGAATGGGGATATTCTCCATATAGAATCAGATGAGCAAAGTAAATCACCGGCAATGATTTTTCACATGACGGCACAGAGATACATAAGAAAGGGGTACGAGGCATGTTTGGCCTTTGTGATGAATGATAAAAACAGAGTTAAAGATTGAGTCGATCACAGATAGTATGTGAGTACGTGGATGTTTTTCCAAAGAATTACCAGACTACCCCCAAGTAAGAGAGATTGAGTTCGGCATTGAACGGCTCCCAAGATCTTGTACCAATATCTATTACTCCTACGAAATGGCTCCAACGGAGTTAAAGGAGTGAAGTCACGATTGCAAGAGTTGTGAGATAAAGGCTTTGCTAGGTCAAGTTGTTCTCCCAGGGTGCTCCGTTTTATTTGTGAAAAGAAAGATGTCACCATGAGATTGTGCATAGATTACCGTCGGCAATAAAGTGACGGTGAAGAACAAGTACCCATTGCCTAGGATCGATGATTTGTTCGATCAATTGAAAGGAGCCACTGTGTTCTCCAAAATAGACTTGAGATCAGGGTACTATCAGTTAAGAGTAAAGGAATCAGATGTGTCTAAGACAGCTTTTCGAACAAGGTATGGGCATTATGAATTTTTAGTCATGCCTTTTGGTTTGACCAATGCTTCTGCGGTATTCATGGACTTAATGAACCGCATTTTTAGACCATACCTCGACAATTTTGTAGTCGTTTTCATTGATGACATACTAATTTATTCTCGAGATGAGAATAAGCATGCTGAGCACCTACAAACAGTTTTACAGATTCTACGAGAAAATTAGTTGTATGCCAAGTTCAGTAAAAGCGAATTTTGGCTCAAGGAAGTAGGATTTCTGGGACATATTGTCTCGGGAGAAGGAGTTCGAGTAGACCCTAGTAAGATTTCGGCTATTATAGACTGGAAGCCACCGAAGAATGTCTCTGAGGTTAGAAGTTTCCTAGGCCTAGCTGGCTATTATAGACGATTCGTTAAGGGGTTTTCTATTATTGCAACCCCGATGACTAAATTGTTACAGAAAAATGTGAAGTTTGAGTGGACAGAAAGATGCCAACAAAGTTTCGAGAAACTGAAAGCGATGTTGACAGAAGCTCCAGTTTTAGTACAACTGGCGCAGGAAAGAATTTGTGATTTACAGCGATGCATCCTTAAATGGATTAGGCTGTGTATTTATGCAAGAAGGCAAAGTGATTGCTTATGCCTCAAGACAGTTGAAGCCTCATGAGAAGAATTATCCGACCCACGATCTAGAGTTGGCTGCCATAGTCTTCGCATTGAAGATATGGAGACACCACCTATATGGTGAGAGATGTCAGATTTTCACCAATCACAAAACTTTGAAGTACTTGATGACACAGAAAGAGTTGAACTTAAGGCAGCGGAGATGGTTAGAGTTGATAAAAGACTATGAGATGGTCATTGACTACCATCCCGGGAAGGCGAATGTGGTCGCCGACACTTTGAGTAGAAAGTCCCTATTTGCATTAAGGGCGATAAATTCACGGATGACTTTATCCACTGATGGTTCTATTCTAGCTGAGTTGAAAGCTAGACCAGTATTCCTCCAAGAGATTTTTGAGGCTCAGAAAGAAGATAGTGAATTGCAAGTCAAGAGAGCTCGGTCTGAGGCAGGATGTTGAGTCCGATTTACGGATTAGTCCCAATGGAAGTCGATGTTCAAAGATAGAATTTGTGTAATCGAGAAAGGACGAGCTTATTCGAGAGAATTTTGCATGAGGCACATAATGGATGTTTATCTGTACATCCGGGTAGTACCAAAATGTTTAATGACTTAAAGCAACAGTATTGGTGGCTGAGAATGAAGAAAGATATTTCAAATTTTGTTTCCAAATGCTTGATTTGTCAGCAAGTAAAGGCTGAACACCAAGTACCTTCGGGTTTACTTCAACCCATTTTGGTTCCGGAGTGGAAATGGGACCGTATTACTATGGATTTTGTAACGGGTTTACCATTATCTCCGAGCATGAAAGATGCTGTATGGGTTGTAGTTGATAGACTCACGAAGTCAACTCATTTCTTACCTGTACGAGTTGATTACTCATTACACAAGTTGGCAAACTTGTATGTGTCAGAAATAATAAGGCTTTACGGTGTTCCTTTGTCAATTATCTCGGATAGAGATCCGAGGTTCACATCCAGATTTTGGAAGAAGTTGCAAGAGGCCTTGGGTGCAAAGTTGAACTTTAGTACCGCTTTTCATCCTCAAACTGACGGTCAGTCGGAGAGGTTAATTCAAGTACTCGAGGATATGCTCAGATGTTGTATTCTTGAATTCCGAGGCAGTTGGGAAAAGTTTCTCCCATTGGTAGAGTTTGCCTACAATAATAGTTTTCAGTCGAGTTTAAAGATGGCACCTTATGAGGCTCTATATGGGCATAAGTGCAGAACGCCTTTATTTTGGACTAAACTCAAGGAAAACCAAATTCACGGGGTTGATTTTGTTAGAGAAGCTGAAGAGAAAGTGAAAGTGATACGAGAATGTTTAAAAGTTGCATCAGATAGACAGAAGTCCTATTCGGACTTAAAGAGAAAAGAGATAGAGTATCAAGTCGGAGATAAAGTTTTCTTGAAAGTGTCACCATGGAGAAAAGTTCTCAGATTTGGCCGGAAAGACAAGTTGAGTCCATGTTTTATTGGACCGTATGATATTACCGAGAAAGTTGGGCTAGTAGCTTATCGATTGGCTTTGCCATCAGAGTTAGAAAAGATTCACGATGTGTTTCACGTGTCCATGTTGCGACGCTACCGATCAGATCCTTCACATGTAATTACCCCGTCAGAGATAGAGATTCATCCCGACATGACTTATGGTGAAGAACCAGTTAAGATTTTAGCTCGGGAAGTCAATCAGCTAAGAAATAAAAGTATTGCCCTGGTAAAATTATTGTGGAAAAGAAATGGAATAGAAGAAGCTACGTGGGAACCAGAAAAGAGCATGAGAAACCGATATCCAAACTCTGTTTCTTTGGTAAGATTTTCGAGACGAAAATTCCTAAGAGGGGAGAATTGTAATGACCCGATTTAGGGCCTAGTCGAGAATAGTGGTGCGAGACCACAAATCTGAGTTAGTAAATTGAGTTCTTAAGGTTTATGACATGTTTGCATGATAGTATTAAAGTTCCATGTAGATATTTTATGAAATTGACATGGAATGATCAAATAGGACTAAATTGCAAAAGTTGCAAAATATGAGTTTCTAGAAGCTTTTTGTATGAAATAGCTTTAGAATATTAATTAGAAGTCCTTAAATAGCAATTTTCCCAAATTATAATTTTTGGACAAAAATGGACATGAGTTAGTAAATTGTAAATTTTTAAAGAGAATGGCATTTTGGTCATTTACCAATTAAATGATTAAAATAGGAAAAAGATGATAAAAATTTCATTCATCTTCTTCCTTGGTGCCGAAAATTTGAAGAACCCCATAGCTAGGGTTTGTTCATCTTTCAAGCACATAGTAAGTTCATCTTAGCCCCGTTTTTAATATTCTTCGTATTTTTGAAGTTCTCGTATTATGAATTAGCTATTTTTAGCTATAAAATGAGCTAAGATGCATGTTCAAAAATCTACCCAATAGTGACATGCTTGTAAAATGATATTTTATGGAATTTTATGAGAGTTTGATGTTAGATAAACATCTTTTCCTTAGTGAATTTCATGAAAAATGATAGTATGGACTAATTTGTAATAGTTATGAAATTGGTCATACCTATTAGAAATAGTGAGAATTGATGATTGTTATAGTAGAGAAAATGAATCAGCTAAGCATGATGTTTAAGAAAGTTAAATGAGAATCATTTTACGAGCCTAGAGGCAAAAGTGCAAATATGAGAAAGTTAAGGGGCAAAATAGTAATTTTGCCAAAGTATGAGTTAAGAGTCAATTTAGTCAATGTGAGTATTAAATGATCTAATTATTATTATAGATCAAGAAAAACGAAGCCCGGACTGAAACCGAGGCAAGAACAAAGTCGAGGACTAAATTGCATATCTACACACATTTTGTATATTGAGGTAAGTTTGTATGTTTTCTAAGCTTTATGATTAATATCATTGAATTGCTTAGTGTAATGTAGAATATATTTTAATTCCATGAGATTTTTTAATACTATGTTAAACAAAGAAATCAATGAGATCAAGCATGAGAAAGTCCCGATTGAAGTTGAATTACTTAGGATACTCGATCTATCACATGAAATGAGAAAGCCCGTATAAGACCAAGCCAAGGCATGGCATCGGCAATCAAGCAAAGTTATCATGTAAGTCCAAGACAAGTCTTGGCATTGAAAAGCTATAAAGAGATAGAGATCCCATGTAAGTCCAAGCCAAGGCATGGCATTGGTGAGTAACAAGAAAGATTTCATGTAAGTCCAAGCCAAGGCTCGGCATTGATAAGTAAAGATACCAAGTAAGACCATGTCGAGACATGGAAATGGTAAGTTCCCAAGGGAACTCATAAGGAAGACTTCGTGTAAGCCCATGTCAAGACATGGCATCAATACCAAGTAAGAGATCCCATGTAAGGCTATATCAAGGATATAGCATTGGCATCAAGACACATGTGTTTTGAGATTTAGTATCCTCTGTTATTCATAGTAATTCATCGGGCAAAAGAGTAAAGATTAAATGACAAAGTAAGAAAGTTAAGTAAGTAAAGTTATTATCAAGTTATGCTAGTTAGAGTTAATTAAGAGTATTATTCATGATATGAATGATGAAGTTGAGATTATGCTTATCATAGTAAAGTATACTGGATCTATGTGACCAAGTGATACAGTATCTTGTTACCGCATTTGAGCATGAGAATAGTAAGTACCATGAGATATGTAAGAATCAGTAAGAGTAAGTAAGCTTAAATACTTGAGATTTCATAATGCCATTGTTTATGATGAATGGTTAATGTTAAGCAAATATATTGCTATGAGAATTACATGCAAACTTACTAAGCTAAATGCTTACGTCCTTTATTCTTTCTTTTCATGTAGTCTCGCCAAGCTAATCTCGTGGATCATCGTCACCGGAGCTCGGAGCACACTATCAATCGCTATTTTGGTATAGCCAAGTTGTTTATATTAAGTATGGCATGTATAGGAAACATTTCATTTTGAGTTATGTTTTAAAACTAGCCAAAGTGTTGGCTATCAAGCTTAGTATTCTTTTTGTATATGGCCAAAGAGATTAGTCATGAATGATTATGTATGTTTTAATCTATCAATGAAGTATGCATCCTTGTTCATGTTAGATGTAATACTTGAGTTGCTGAATTGAGCATGAGCTTGGTCTTGATTTCAGGGTGGCAATTGGCTTGGTAAATAGCCTCTAAGTGCCCACACGGATGGACACACGGGCGTGTGTCTGGGCCGTGTACACCACGCACCTTTGTATCTTAAGTCGAGAATAGACCACGGGCTAATCCCACGGCCGTTTGTTTAGGCCGTGTGTGATACACGCTAGAACATGGGCGTGTGCCCCGGCCGTGTGAACAAGTCGAGATATCAAGGTATAGCACACGGTTTCATCCACGGGCGTGTCAAGACCATGTGAGATTAGTCGATGTCGACCACGGTTGGGAGACATGGGCGTGTCTTAGGGGTACAGGCGTGCCCGGTGCCACATGGGCGTGTGACCCTGTTTGAGGAAAAAGTTCCCGATTGTATTCTCAAAGTTCCCGGATATGTGTTTAAGGCCTCATAGGCCCATGATATGTACGTTTTGACTAAGAAAGAAGAGTTTCTATTTCTAACAAAAAATTTTATAGCCCGTAAGTACATGTTTAAGTGAGTTCAAGCATGGTAATGTCTCGTATCCAGATCTTAGCCTTGGACTCGGGTATGGGGTGTTACATCCGCACCTATTTTATGAAAAATTACAAAAATTAATCGTTCACACTCACTAAGCCACAGCAGGCGTGTGACTTGGCCGTGTGACCTCAATTTGATGATGACATCATAAAATGAATGCTTCTTAATTTGAGCACGGCCTGAAGCACGGGCGTGTCATAGGGTCACACGGGCGTGTTCCGAACTCACACGGGCGTGTGACCCCTTTTTCATGAAAAAATTTCTAAGTACTCCAAAAGTTTCCAAAGTTATCGGTTTAGTCCCGAACCACTTCCGATGCATGTTTTGGGCCTCGTAGGCTCGTTTTAGGGACAATATGATTGTGTTTGAAAAAAATTTTAAATTTGAGTGGAAATTGATGTCTCAGTTTTGAATGTTTATTTTGTGAATAAGTCCGGTAATGCCTCGTACCCTATCCCGGTGTCGGATACGGGTAAAGGGTATTACACCTATGGGACCATTCAAACTGATCATCATCCTTGGAAGATTGGTAACAATTGTCTACCTATCAGAGAAAAGCTTAGAAATAAAAATATTCTACTCGAAACTTTTTGCCCCTATGCAATAAGGGAATGGAAAACTTGAACATCTTGGAACAAGATGTTCTTTCACCAAAGCAATGCAGTGAAACAACGACAGATTAAGAAGAGGCTCACCATCATTGAGGCTTAGAGGACGTTCCCCTCCCAAAGTTTTTGAAAAATTTTAATTATACCTTTAAATTAAAAAATTAATTAGACCCTCAAAAATTTTAAAAATCCTCATTAAACTTTTGCAAATTTTTAGAAATTTCAATTATACTCTTTATCTTTTTTTTTTTTTGTAGATTTTCACTAATCCTCTAAAATTTTTGAAATCTTTAACTAGACCTACCAAAATTTTTGAAAATTTTCATTAAAACCCCTAAAATTTTTAAATAAAAACTTTAGCTACTCAAATTTAATGTCAAGATCTGTGATTGAGATTAACAAATAAATGTATGGAGGACATTATCTGAGGAAAAAGAAGAGTAGATTGGAAACTTATCCCAACGAAGGAAGACGTAAAAAAATTGACACAAGAATTGGAAATTCCCAACCGGGAAGTGCACGATCCGAAAATGCAAAAGCAAGGGAGCTAGATTACTGGATTAGAGTGCAGCACAGGAGAACATATCCTTTAGCTGGTCTTAATATTGTTAAGGCTTTTGTTTTCTATGCATCCGTAATTTGCATTAAGTGCCCCTCATCCCCCCCCAAAAAAGGAAAACGACAAGACTATTTTGGACCAACGTTAAAGACCCAACTCTTTGATTTTATCTGGCTTGTTTTGTATTGAAATTGTATTAAATATATAGAACATGAGAGATGGAGACTCAATTCCTGCAACAACCGCAAATAAAATGGGGTTTGGTTTCTGTTTTATGGCCTGTTTTCTCCACTCATGTCCTTTGCCTTTTTGTTCTTTCCACGTGTTTATTGTAAATACATAAATCTAATATTGGAATATTATTTCAAGCATGTGAATCTTTTTTTCAAAAAAACAATTGCTGAAAAATGTTGAACTTTCTAACAAAAAGCATGTGATCTTTGGATTAAATATAATTCCAAAAAGTTGGATTAAATATAATTCCAAAAAGCTTATTTAATGATAAAAATGTGAGAAATGAAAGTTTGGGCAAACAATTTTACTCTTATTTTTAATTTTAAGAAATATTAACCCAAAAACTACTTAAAATAAAAATCTATCTGGAAAAGCCACTATAACCAGAAATTTATATGATAATAATCAAACTCAAGTCAATACTAATCAAATAATGGTTTAAATTAATGAAATTTTATGCACATGATAATTTTGTTTCCTGTTTGGCAATTTTCTAATATAGTAGTAACTTGCACGTGAAGATCGTATTAAGCATTAAAATCTAACTTTAGAACTTTAATTTATACAATTTTATGCATTAAAGAAACACTTCCTTTCCATGTCAATTATCTGCCTCCAATTTGATGCATCTTTAGAAAAAAAAATCTGTAGGGTTCTTGCAAATATATGTGGAGAGGCTGAGACAAAATAATGTGTGCCATCTCAGCATCTGTCATTGCTGGAAGTACCATGCCAGCTGTTTTGTTTTAACTTGAAGAACAAAATATAATAATATTAAAGCGTAAAAGCTCAAAACGAACATTAAAAAATTATATGATGATATATACACTTAAGTCATTACCCAACAAATAATAAAAGAGGGGCGTTCAGTTTTGAACAAATAAAGACAGACAAATAAAAAGGCACTATTCTAACTTTGGTGGGGATTGCGGACCTGATAATTATTATGTATTTTGTTTCTTCGTATTAGACAAAATAAATAATTATGCCTTTGCAGTTGCATCAGTATTCTTCTTTTTATGTTGATCTCAATCTTCTAAAGCTGATACCATAGAATCCAGTCTTCCAATTAAACAAACAAAAATTTTCTTTTGAAGCATAAATCAAACCAAATTAACAAAAAGTAAATAATTACTAAAACTATAACACCATCCAATAACTACTGCTGTATATAAAAGAAATAACTTAAGGCTTTCCTTACTTTGACACTTGTTCAATTTTTTTTTTCGACATAATAATCCTCCTGGCTTTGGCTTCTAAACTTGTCTCAGCTTCAGATCCCAGCCCTCTTCAGGACTTTTGTGTAGCAATTAATGATGCTAAACATGGTGGTGCGTTCTTTAATTCTCTGTTTTTCTTTTCATACTTTATATTTGCAATATATTCGTTTCGATTCTTAATAATAATTTTCTTTTCAGTTACGCAGTTTTTGGTATTGGCAAGTTTTGCAATCACTCAAAGTGTTAGAATTAAGTGACCCGAATCCTTATTTAAATAAAATACAATAGTAAAATAAAATAAAAGAAGAATCCCTATAGAACTACACTTTTTTTATTTTATTTTAAATAATATTTTTTAAACCTTATTAAACTCCATCTATTTGATATTGATTAGAATAAAGTGTTTCAATCTTACTACAATTCTATTAGAATATGGTTTTACAAGCCTATAAATAGACATAGTCTATTCCTCTTATAATTATTCGAATTTGACATAGTGAATTTTCTTCTCCTCTGCCTATGGTTTTTTCCCCGAAAGGGTTTCCACGTAAAATCTGTGTGTTCTTTATTTTTCTTTCTCTTTCTTTGCGATATATTTGTCATTACCGACGTTATATTTTTCACAAACTGGTATCAGAGCTTCCGGGTTTTTCATCTCGATCACGGTAATGGCGTATTTAAAGTATAAAATTCCGCTGTTGGATCGCAACACCAGATTCGCGTTGTGGCATATAAAGATGCGAGCGCTTCTTGCACGATGAATTTAGAGGAAGCCTGCTAGGGTAGATAAGATGCCTTCGACATTGACGGAGGAAGAGAAGAAGAGCAAGGATCGAAAGGCGTTAACACAGTTACATCTACATTTGTCTAACGAAATTTTGCAGGATGTGATGAAGGAGAAGACCACCGCTGCATTATGGAAGAGGCTAGAACAAATATGTATGTCGAAAACTCTAACCAGCAAGTTTCATATGAAGCAACGTCTTTATGCTCATCGTTTGGAGGAAGGTGCGTCTGTGCATGAACACTTAACAGTGTTCAGTATGATAAAGAAATTCTCTCAAACTTGGAGGCCATGGAGGTTCAGTATGATAAGGAAGATCTAAGATTGATTCTACTTTGTTCGTTGCCCCCGTCTTATTCAACCTTCAGAGACACGATTTTATATAGCCGCGAGTCTCTCACAGTTGATGAGGTTTATGATTCTTTGACCTCGTATGATAAGATGAAGCATCTTGTGGTTAAACCCGACTCTCAGGGAGAGGGTCTCATTGTTCGTGAGAGACAAGATTGGAATGCTGATGATGATCGTGGAAGGACACCGGAACGGAATCCTCGCGGTAAATCTAAGGGTAGATCGAAGTCTTCAAACAGAGGTAAAACTTGTAACTTCTGCAAGAAGAAAGGGCACATGAAATCTAACTGCTATAAGCTACAGAACAAGATTAAAAGGGAGGCTGTGAATCAAAAGAGAAAACAACCAGAAAATTTCTGTGAAGCTGATGTTGTAGAAGACTACAGCGATGGTGAACTTCTAGCCGCTTATGTCAACAATTCTAAAGTGAGCGAGAGTGGATACTTGATTCAGCCGCACCTTCCACATGAGTCCCAATCGGGATTGGTTTACAACTTACGAAACGATTAATACGAAGGTGTTGTTTTGATGGAAAATAATGCTTCGTGTAAAATCGCAGGTGTTGGAACAATTAAAGTTAAGATGTTTGATGGAGTTGTCAGAATACTTAGTGACGTACGACATGTTCCAAAATTGAAGAGAAATTTAATTTCGTTAAGTACTCTTGATTCAAAAGGGTACAAATACACAGCTGAAAGTGTGATTTTGAATATTTCCAAAAGTTCCCTCGTTGTGATGAAAGGGCAGAGAAAGACTGCCAAGTTATATGTTTTGCAGGGTTCTACTGTTATTGATGATGCAGCTGTCGCTTCCTTTTCCTTGTCAGATGATGATATTACTAAACTTTGGCATATGCGCCTAAGGCATATGAGTGAGAATGGCATGGCGTAATTGAGCAAAAGAGGACTTCTTGATGGGCAAAGAATTTGCAAACCGAGTTCACATGAGCAACTGCGTTTTGGGGAAGCAAAAGAGAGTTCGATTCACCAGAGAAATCCATAACACGAAGGGAACATTGGAGTATATTCATTTTGATCTGTGGGGGCCATCAAGAGTGCCTTCGAGAGGTGGAGCTAATTATATGCTAACTTTTATTGATGATTTTTCCAGAAAAGTTTGGGCATTCTTCCCAAGCGAGAAAAGCGATGTGTTTTTCGCATTTAAGTCTTGGAAAACTATGATTGAAAAATAGACGGGAAAATAAATAAAATACCTCCACACAAACAATGGCTTAGAGTTTTGTTCTGATGAGTTTAATAAACTATGCATGTCAGAAGGGATCGTGAGACACTTGACAGTTCGTCATACTCCACAGCAAAACGACATTGCAGAACGAATGAACAGAATGATCATGGAGAAGCTTCGATGTATGTTGTCAAATGCCAACTTACCAAAGTCGTTTTGGGCTGAAGCAACCTCTACTACATGTTTTTTTGATCAACCGATCTCCATCCGTTGCCATTGAGAAAAAGAATCCATAAGAGGTATGGTATGGTAATCCTGCTAATTATTCTAATTTAAAGATCTTTGGGTGTCCTGCGTATACTCATGTTGATTATGGAAAATTGGAATCGAGATCCATTAAATGTGTTTTTCTTGGTTATAAAGCTGGTGTAAAAGGGTTTAAGTTATGGTGTCCTGAAAATAGAAAAGTTGTGATTAGCAGAGATGTTGTTTTTGATGAAACTGCTATGCTACCTAACTTATCTCTTAAAGACTCTTCCAATAAAGAAAATCAAAAGCGGTGGAGCATTAGATTAATACTGTCGACTCCTCAAGCTAGTACAAAAATTGAGAATAGAGTTGCTTCTTCACCACAATACTCTATCGCCAAAAATAGAACTAGAAGAGAAATTAAACCTCCAAAGAAGTATGCCGAGGTGATCTAGTTGCTTATGCTTTAAATGTGGTTGAAGATATAGATGCAAACCAAGAGCCATCTAATTATTCTCGAGGCGATTAGTGTGAAGACTCGGAAAAGTGGATGTTTGCTATGCAAGAGGAGATGGAATCACTCCACAAAAAAGCAGAACATGGGATCTTGTGAAACTTCCTAAAGGTAAAAAGGTTGTTCATTTGTAAATGGGTGTTTAAAAGAAAGAAGGGACTCCAGGAGTTGAAGAACCCGTATATAAAGTAAGGCTTGTTGCAAAGGTTCTTACAACAAATTCCGTAGTGGACTTCACAGATGTGTTCTCCCCAATTGTGAAGCATAGTTTGATTCGAGCTTTGCTTGGTATTGTGGCCATGCATGATTTGGAGCTTGAGCGATTAGATGTAAAAAGCGTATTTTTGCATGGAGAACTTGAGGAAGATATTTACATGCAACAACCGAGAGGGTTTCTGATCTCGAGAAAAGAGGGACTATGTTTGCTTGCTTGAAAAAGTCCCTTTACGATTTGAAACAAATACCAAGACAATGGTACAAGAGGTTTGATTTCTTTATGACTTCTCATGATTTTAAAAGAAGTAGTTTTGATAAATTGTGTTTACTTTAAGAAAAACAGTGATGGTTCTTTTGTGTATCTACTTCTTTATGTTGATGACATGTTGATAGCAGCAAAAGATAAAGGAAAGATAAGAAAGGTCAAATCCCAACTAAGTGAAGAATTTGAGATGAAAGATTTGGGACTAGCAAAGAAGATACTTGGTATGGTGATTCTTAGAGATAGAAAAGCAAGTAAATTGTACCTAAGTCAGATGGGGTACATTGAGAAAGTTCTTTGCAGGTTCAATATGCAGAGTGCTAAGCCTGTTAGTACTCCTTTAGCAGCCCATTTCAGACTTTCATCGGCTTTGTCTCCACAATTAGATGATGAAATTGAGTACATGTCACATGTTCCATACTCTAGTGCAGTGAGATCTCTCATGTATGCTATGGTTTGTTCACGTCCAGATTTATCATATGCAGTCAGTGCAGTTAGCAGATACATGGAGAATCCCGGTAAAGAACATTGGAAAGCAGTTTAGTGGATTTTAAGATACTTACGAGGTACTACTGATGTTTGATTACAGTTTGGAAGAACTAGAGATGGAGTCATTGGGTATGTTGATGCTGATTTTGCTGGAGACCTTGATAGAAGAAGACCTCTCACTGGTTATGTCTTTATAATCGTGAGGTTGTGCAATCAGGTTGGAAAGCTACTTTGCAAACTACATCGCTTTGTCTACCACCGAAGCGAGTACATGGCGATTCGAGGCTTGTAAAGAAGCTATTTGGTTGAAGGGACTCTTTAGTGAGCTCAATGAAGACCTTCAAATCAACACGATATTTTGTGACAATCAGTGCCATCTTCCTTACAAAAGATCAAATGTTTCATGAGAGAACAAAACACATTGATGTTCGGTATCATTTTGTTCGTGATATTATTGCTAGTGGTGATATTGTTGTGAGCAAAATTAGTACTCATGAAAATCCTGCAGATATGATGACTAAGTCACTTCCTATAACCAAGTTTGAGCATTGCTTAGACTTGGTTGGTGTTCATTGTTGAAGTTAAACCCTTAAGGGGTTTTATGGAAGAGGTGGGGAACTTGTTCGTTGAGAGTTCGCGATGAAGAACTTGTTCATTGAGAATCCGTGTCAAGGTGGAGATTGTTAGAATTAAGTGACCCGAATCCTTATTTAAATAAAATACAATGGTAAAATAAAATAAAAGAAGAATCCCTATAGAACTACACTTCTTTTATTTTATTTTAAATAATATTTTTTAAACCTTATTAAACTCCATCTATTTGATATTGATTAGAATAAAGTGTTTCAATCTTACTACACTCCTATTAGAATATGGTTTTACAAGCCTATAAATAGACATAGTCTATTCCTCTTGTAATTATTCGAATTTGACATAGTGAATTTTCTTCTCCTCTGCCCGTGGTTTTTTTCCCGAAAGGGTTTCCACGTAAAGTCTGTGTGTTCTTTATTTTTCTTTTTCTTTTCTTTGCGATATATTTGTCATTACCAACGTTATATTTTTCACACAAAGCTTGCCAAAGCAGAAGACTTAAACCTTTCGGGGATCAACATTCCAAGAAATATATCGGTTAGAGTGTGCAACCAAATTCCTGTTAAATAAAATAAGAGATTGCTTGCAAGTCAAGTTAAGCAAAATGTATTTTCTTTCTAGAAGATTTAGTAGTTATTAGTATAATATATTTAGCATCTATTAGTATAATTTATTTGACCTACAAATTTAGCCTATAAATAAGCTCTTTTACAACCTTAGAAAAAACACTTATTTAAATATTAGAATTCATAATACTTTTGGATAATTTTGTGTTTACGTTTTGAGGGTTCTTTGTTTTTCGGGTTTAGTTTTTATCTCTATCTTTTGTACTCTCCATTCTTTTATCATTATAGTAAAATTATCTTTGCCCGTGGTTTTTTATCCTCTTTGGAGGAGTTTTTTCACGTTAAATTTATATGTCCAATTTCTCAATTTCTTTCGTTATTTTTGCTTGTTGGTTACTTAATCAAGTCTGTCCCCAACAAGTGGTATCAGAGTTAGTTTAATTTTCATAGATTAACCCGTTCAGAGATGGTAGCAACAAGGTTTAACATCGAGAAGTTCGATGATGTCATAGATTTCAATTTGTGGCATGTTCGGATGATGGGAATTCTAGTTTAGACCGGCCTGAAAAAGGTCGTTACTGAGAAAAAGCCTAAGAATCTTATATTAGATAGAATGGGGAGAGCTTGATGGAAATGCCATGTCTACAATCCAGTTGTGCCTCGCGAATAGGGTATTGCAGGAGGTATTGATGGAGAAAACCTCATCCGCCTTGTGGAAAAAGGTTAGAAACTCTTTATGCGACTAAGTCTCCGGCTAACCGTTTAGTGTTGAAACAACATCTATTTACGTTTTGCATGAACGAAGGTGAGCTCCTTAGAGATCACATTAGTCAATTTATTACTATTTTGAATGATTTACAATATGTTGAGGTTAAGATTGACGATGAAAATTAGGCTATACTATTATTGTCCTCTTTACCCTCTTCATACAAGTCTTTCAGAGAGACCTTAATTTATGGAAGAGACAAACTCTCGTTCGAGGATGTGAAGGGTCATTTGTTGAGTAAAGACACAATCGACAATAAGTTTGGTTCAGATAGTAAGGTAGATAGGCAAGCTTCAGTTTTGATATCATCAAAGAAGCAAGACAAAAGGTGTCGTTATTATAAGAAGTTAGGTCACGCCAAAGTAGATTGTTGTAAACTACAAAATAAAAGAGTTGCTGAGAATAACGAGGAAAATGTAGCTGGTGTTAATTTGGCCGATAAAAGCGGTGATGATTTCTTGTTAGTGTCAACGAGAGATAGCTCTGAGCTTATGTCCGAGTGGATTCTAAATTCGGAATGTTCTTTCCACATGTGTCCCAACAGAGAATGGTTCTCCATATTGATTAACCATAATTTATACATATTTTGACCCCATGCTTGGCTTCTTTTTGGATGAATTTTCATTAGAATTGATGAATTCGATGCTCCTAATCCTTTAATTTCATGTTTTACACTCAGGAGAGCTTAAGGAGTCGAAAAGAATGAGAAACGAGCCAAAAAGGGACAAAATGGGCCTACCTCAGAAATCAACACGGCCTAGACTATCACACACGAGCAGACCACACGGCCTAGACTATCACACACGAGCAGACCACACGGTCGTGTGTAACAAGCAGAATCGAACACGGCCTAAGCTATCGTACACAGGCGTGTCACACGAGTGTGTCCCTGCCGAACCCAAGTCTAATTCTATTCGGAAAAGACTACTTGTGGGCTAAGAAAGGTGCTCCAAAGCTTATATAAACACCCGAGGGGAGGACCTAAGGAGAGACAGAGAGTATAAAGCAGAAAATACTCGAAGACAGCCATTGGGAGCAGCTTGGAAGAAGGATTCCCATCAATACGGAAGATCTCCTATCAATTTCTCTTGAAGTTTTTGGGTTTACTTATGTTTTGTAGTTTTCCTTATTTTAAGATGTTTCCCTCTATCAGTATGAACTAAACCCCCTAAATACTTAGGGAGGATGAAACCTAGATGAATCTTATTATTCAATAAATCTGAATTACGTGATAAATACTTGTTCTTGTTCTTAATTATGTGTTCTTAATTCTTGTTTTAATGTTTTCAGGAATATTAATTCAAGATTGATGTGCTTATTCAGTGGAGCAAAAGTCCCTGTCTAAGAGTAGATCCAACATAATTAAGAGGAGTTGATTGCAAACCTAGAAATAAGGCGACATAAATCTACCGGATTAGAGTCAAATCTAATAAGGGAATCCATAGATCGAGTTAATGCGACGATAGGGGTTTTAATTAGAAAGAGATTTCAGTTAATCAACCTAGAGTTAGTTGTTTTTAGTCTCGAAAGAGATATTAACATAAATTAGGGATTTCTACAGATCAAGTCAAGTGAATAAATCATTTCATTCAGAGTTAGAATAATAAGTGAAGTCTAGGTGGATTCTTCCTTGGGTATTGTCTTTATCATTGGTTTTTTCGATTATTTCTTTCATTCTCTGTCGCGATCATAATTAATTAGTTAGTTAATTTTAGTTTAAAAAAAATCCCTTAATTATTAGGCTAGATAATAAAAAGATAGTTATTACTAGTAATTTTAGTCCTTGAGGATACAATATTCCGAACTCACCACAACTATACTACTATTCGGTAGGTGTGCTTGCCTTAGTCGAAATATTAGTTAGTTTCGAGCCCATCAAGTTTTTGGCGCTGTTGCCGGGGGCGAAGATATTAGGAACACTAAATTTTTATTACTTTAGCCATTTTATTTTATTGCAATTTATTTTTATTTTGTTGTTACCTTTCTAATTTTTCTCTTTCTTTGCTTCTGGTAGGTGTCTCTAGTTTATGACTAGAAGAAACCCGTCAGGACCTTTGCTTTACGATAGTGAGATTGAGAGTATAGCTCGCAAAAATTGAAGAGAGATAAGGAGAAGCCTACAATACATACAAGAAGAGCAAGAGAACGATATCACTAATATCGAGGAGATGGTTGATCCCCAGAATAATCCGCTACCTCCTGTGGTTGCTGCAGATCCAGTAAATCAGAATCTTGTTCCTTGAACTATGTATGATTATGCTAAGCCTATTTTAACAGAAACTGAATCAAGTATTGTTAGACCTGCTGTTGCTGCAAATAATTTTGAACTGAAACCTAACATTATTCAGTTGATTCAGCAGTTTGTTCAGTTTGATGGTTTGCAAGATGAGGATCCAAACAATCACTTGCAAATTTTTTGGAATTCTGCGACACTTTCAAGATTAATGGCATTTTTGATGATTCTATTCGCCTTTGGTTGTTTCCCTTCTCGTTGAGGAACAAAGCTAAACAGTGGTTGAACTCGTTACCACGGGGATCAATCACTACATGGGAACAAATGACTGAAAAATTTTTACTTAAATATTTTTCGCGGCTAAAACGGGCTAAGTTGAGGAATGATATCTCTTCTTTTGTGCAGATGGATTTAGAAACACTTTACGATGCATGGGAGAGATACAAGGATCTACTAAGAAGATGCCCTCACCATGGGTTACCATTATGGCTACAGGTTCAAGCCTTTTACAATGGTGTGAACCCCTCAACGAGGCAATTGATTGATGCAGCCACCGGCGGTACACTAAACAACAAAACACCTAAGGCTGCCTACGAATCATTGAAGAGATGTCACTGAATAACTATCAGTGGCAAGTTATGAGGACGAAGCCAGCAAAGGCAGTCGGTGTTTTCAACCTCGACGCAGTTACCATGCTATCAAACCAGGTAGAGCTTTTAAATAAAAAGATTTATGGTTTGTGTGGTTCTTCGTAGGTACATCCAGTGATGTAGTGCGATACAAATGGAGGAGGAATGGGCAATACAGAATATCCATCCTACAACCCTGGCATAGAAAGCGAACAAATGAACTATAAGGGTAATAATTCTAGACCTCAGAATAATCCTTATAGTAACACTTACAATCCAGGTTGGAGGAACCACCCAAAATTTTCATGGGGAGGACAAGGAAACCAAAGACAGCAACCCCCTCCAGGCTTTCAGCCACCTTACCAATAGGAAAAGAAGCCGAACCTTGAAGAGATGCTTACTAAATTCATCTTAGTGTCAGAAACGCGCTTCTAGAACACCGAAACCGCACTCAAAAATCAACAAGCGTCGATTCAAGGTATCGAGACTCAAATAGGATAGCTTTCTAAGCTAATATCCGAACGACCATAAGGCAGCCTGCCAAGCAACACTGGAACTAACCCAAATGAGCAACTTTATGCCATTACTGCTCACGATAGTGTAGGGTTAGACGAACCAAAATTGAGGCAAGAAAACGTGGTAGATAAAGGTAAGGAAACGTGGTAGATAAAGGTAAGGTTGAGGTAAGCCATAATAAACCAAAAATGGTAAGTATAGAGTACAAACCTCGTGTGCCATATCCCAATGTGACGAAGAAAGACCGCAAAGATGAACAATTCAGTAAATTTCTTAAACTTTAAAAAAAAATTACATATTAACTTACCGTTTATTGAAGCTCTTTCGCAGATGCCCAATTCAGTAAAATTTTTAAAAGAGCTTTTGGAAAACAAACGGAAGTTAAACGATGCGTTGTATGTGGAGCTAAATGCAGTTTGCTCAGCAATTTTTCAAAACAAACTGCCCTGCAAATTAAAAGATCTAGGGAGTTTTACAATTCCTTGCTTAATTGGTGGTTTATCTATTAATAATGCTTTAGCTGATTTAGGGGCAAGTATCAATGTTATGCCTTATAAAATGTTTAAACAGCTAGGTCTTGGGAAACCCAAACAAACTAATGCTGATAAAACCACTAGATTTCCTAGGGGTATAATTGAAGATGTGCTAGTAAAAATTGATAAATTCATATTCCCAGTAGACTTTGTTGTTTTAGACATGGATGTGTATAGTAACGTTCCTTTAATTTTAGGACGACCCTTTTTAGCAACTGCTAGGACCATTATTGATGTTGGTACAGGGGAATTAATACTTCGTGTAGGTGATGACATGATTAAACTCCAAGCACGTGATTTTGTCAGAATATCTAGTGATCAAGATGATACAAGTCCTGTAAATGTAAGTGAACTTAATGTTCAATCTTCTTTGCATGAAATTCCTTGGAAAAAAGATGACAGAGCCATGGTCTATCTCTCATATTGAGAATAGAACTGTTTATGAGGAACGAAGGCTCCAGATCGAGGAACTAGATGAATGGCGAACACAGTTTAAGGAGAAACTGAAAGTACATAATGAACCAAAGTAGAGCCATGACGAGCCTAAAAATAAAATGAGTCAAATTAAGGTTGGAGACCGAGTTCTAATGAATAATGTAGATCCTCGTGTTGCCACTTCTGAACCTAATGGAACAACCCCTTTCACGGTACTTAATATTTTTCCATACGGTACAGTCGAGGTAACTCATTCCAAATTTGGCACCTTCAAGGTAAATAATACTCGTCTAAAACCTTATTTTAACAAAATTGATAACAGGAATGAGGAGTTTCAACTCCTTGAACCACAATGATTATGCGAATGAAAGGTGAGTCGAGCTTAGACTCTAAATAAGCGCTTCTCGGGAGGCAACCCAAGCACTAACCTCATTAATGTCCATATTTTCAATTTTTAGCACCTGACTAAAAACTAACCAAATTAATAGACGTAGGTTTCCCTACCCACACGGCCTTGCACACGGGCGTGGCCGTGGCCGTGTGGACACCACGAGTAGGTACATCGGTGTGGCGGAGACCGTGCAGAAACAGGACAAAAAATTTTCCCAAAATACGGGCTGCGATAAAAGGCCATGGTCGTGCGATGCGACCGTGGTTGAAACTGACTAAAGAACACGGGATGCGATAAACCCACACGGGCGCGCCTTAAGACCTTGGGAGATACTGAGTAAGTGACACGGGCGTGCGACACGCCCATGCCCAGAAGCCGTGGTTAAAATTGAATAAGTCACACGAGCGTGCGACACGCCAGTGCCTAAGGCCGTGGTCGATACTAATTAATTAACATGGGCTTATGAACCTCTACACGGGCATGGGAAAAACAAACGAAGCATCACACGGCCGTGCGATTTGGCCGTGTGACCCAACACGCCCAGGGAACACGGGCGTGGGCTAAGACTCAGACACGCCCTACACCAACATTTATGAAACACACAGGCTAAACACAGGGCACACAGGCGTGGGCCTCGACCGTGTGCCCCAATCCCTATTTAAACCCCCGTCTACTGTTCAACTTCTCCCCCAAAATTTCCCCCTCCAAAACCTTAGCCGCTCTCTCACCTAAACACCCTCTCTACTCTTTTTCCCCTACTCCGGCCACCACCTCGACGACTCACCAGTGACTAAACTATCCCCTTATCCTCTCCTTCTTTTCCTTTCGTCTTTTCCCTTTCCTTTCCACGCGCACCAGCCCCCGCAGTCCACGCCCGTGCGTGACCACCACGCCCGTGTGCCACCACCATGTCCGTGCGCCGCCTTAATACCTCCATCGGTTTACTCTTCCCCCTTCACTTTTTAGTTCATTACTCATTTTTATTATTGTGAGTCCATTTTATAAGTCCCATTTTCAGATTCAGGTTGAGTTGCTATGTATACTCATATTAATTATTAGGTTGCATTTGTCACATTTTCATTCTCTATACTAATTGATACTTGACAATGATTTTGCTCTTGGTAGCTTACTGATTTTGATAATGCCATGCATTCTGGGATTCCCATTAGTCTTGTTAATTAGTCTCATTACTGTAACACTTTTAGGCTTGTTGCTACTTAATCGTTATTAGTTAGTATCTTACATTGATAAATCTTTGCATCTAGGAACCATAACTTCATCACAGGTAATCCCATTTTGACACTCTGGTTCACTGGTTTATATTCTGAATTTTTTATTTATTTGGGAACGTATTCGGTGATGTTTCTACCTTACTTTACTAATGTTGAATACTTTATCTTGCAGGCACATAATGACTCCTCCACATGGGAAAAAGACTGCTGTCCCCGCTTCGAAAAAGCGGAAGGGACCCGGAGCTACCTCTGCGAGTGCATCTACCAAAGTGCGCCATCCTTTTCTACAGTTTCCCCTAGGACCCCAAGAGGAACTTTTTCAGATACTTCGTGCACGACCCCTCGGCATGGGGAGATGTATTGATTGAGTTGCCTTAGAGCAGGTCCAACTAGTTGACGCAGTTCGGACCCTATTGACTATTGACCCATGGGGGCATTTTTTTGAGATTGTCGAGCCGACCTACTTAGAGCTTACTTTGGAGCTCTGTTCCACCTTTCACCTTCAGAAGGTCATGACAAACTTCGATGACCCAGGCACAGTCCAGTTTCGCCTTGGAGGCCTAGTACGTGAGAGTATCCCAGAGTTTGGGGTCGCTTTGGGACTTTATACCGAGAAATTCATGGAGGACGACGACTTCGAGAACCTTCATCACCACATCCACTACTCCCCTTCTTCCTGCTGGAGAGCCTTAATTCCTGCCTCGGCTACCTACGATCCTAGTCGCTCCAAGGCATTAGCTTTCGCCCCATCCTTGAGGTATTTACGCGCCATCCTGGCTCACACTTTGACAGGCAGGCGAGAGAGCACTGGCATCGTCAACACTCACGACACCTACTTTTTATAGAGCATGGCGCATGGGCACGTGTTCGATTTAGCTTACTTCATCGCCCTCGCCATTCGGCATCAGATAGAGCGACATAGGAAGGGGGTCCTCTCCATTGGCCCATATGTGACGCGCTTGGTTCGATACTTTGGCCTCCTCAACACCGTAGCTCAGTCCTCCTCGCTCACGCTTATTGGGCAGATGTCCCCACAGGGCATCTCAACAATGTTTCATATGAGGATGATTGAGCGTCGTCATGGGTTTGATCCTCTTCAGTACCGTCTATCGCAAGCCATTGATCAGGATGACCCAGAGGACATTACTGATGATGTCCCTTTACATCATGAGGAGCCACCTTCTGCGCCACCACCGCCTCATCGACCAGTTCATGTGGCTACTTCATTGACTGACATATCTGAGCACCTCACTCGTTTCGAGTAGTACTGCACTCAACAATTCAATGACAACGCTCGACGATTTGACGGCCTCGAGACGACTCTACAATAGATTTGTCAGCACTTCCACATATCACCACCACCCCCACCCCGCGAACCATCTGTTGATGATGACCTTTGATTCCATTTATTTTTTATTTTTCTTTTATTTTAATTTTTAAACTCTTCCTCTTTATCTTTCTTGTCTTTAATTTATATTAATTCCTTTATATCTCTGGCTGTTTATTATCGAGTAACCATAACGAAGTCCATTAATAAAACTCTCTCAAACTTTACTGATGACTCCGTAGTTTCAAAAGGTCAAAGGTGCTACTAAGGAATGAACAAACTACTGGAGTATTCTCCCCCACCTTCACCTCCGCCTAGTTCATCATGCTTCTCATTGGATCTATTTCTACATTTTTCACTTTCTAAGGATTTCATCCATAATTCAGGAAGTTTCACCTCCTTCCCTCTCTTATGATTTTCTGCTTACATTGTTATTATCTATCTTTGTACATTGAGGAAAATGTACATCTTAAGTGTGGGGAGGTTAATTATATCATTATCAGAAAATCCCTGAATTATGTCTTGTTCTTAAGTAATTTTCCCATATTACTATTAGAATAAAATTTCTACTGTTTATGATTTTTATTGATATGTTTTGGATTAAGTCATAGGTAATTGTACATTGATGGTTTAAACTTTAAGACATTAGAGAATCAAGCATGATAAGTCTATTTTTAGAATTAAAAATTTGTTAGGTTGTTTCCCTAAATTTAAATATTACTTTGAAGTTTGAAATTTGCAAGGTTGACATCAAAAACCATAATTTTTGTGAGATTTTGAGCCTTTTAGAGCATATATTTTTCTTGCTCAGTTTATTGTTGGTTATGAGTGTGTCAATATTGATTTTTTATTCTATAACTTGCTTCGATTATGCATGTCGAGACCACACCCTTGATTTCATATACTGAAATGATAAAGGCACCTAGGTTTTAACCCACTTCCCCTAAAAAGCCTACCTTCATAATTAACCCCTAGTGAACCCCTTTGATCCTAATAAACCATTTCTTGATACACCCTTAATATTAACCTAAAACTCATTCTTTTTGATTCATTAAGAATTTTCCCTATTGTATTAACCCCTTTTTGTCGAGATTTGATTTGATCAGTTGCCTAACTATGTTCTCTATTTCAGTTGTTAAATTCTTTCGTATTATTGTACGTGAAAAAAAAGTTGAAAATATATTCATGTTATTTGAGCTTAAACGATTAATTTCACACTTGAGAAGAAGCTTGTGCTACTATTGATAGGTTTTCAATTATTGTAATTATTCAGTATTAGTTTATTTTTCTAGTTAGGTAAATTATCAATTCAATCTCGGTTCTAACCCTCTAATTCAGCCTTTATCCACACATTTAACCCAAGCCTCGTTACAACCCTTTTTAAGACCTTTTAATTTGTGTATCATCTCATCTTATAGTGGTGGAGATTTGATTTTCATGCAAGCCTATGGTAATAACTTTTCATGTTTGACTTTTGAGTGCTTAATTTGAACCTTAAACACGTTGAGTGATTTGAGTGAATCTTTAATGAGGATGTCAATTCTTGTCGGTTTTGAATTAAAGGTGATTATTTAGGTAAGGGGAAACACCTATGTTTTTCTGCTATAAAAATTTGTGACTTAAATTGTTTGAATCTCTAGAACTCTTTTAGTTAAATTATCAATGTATGAATTATCTATGAATTATGATAAGACATTATTGATGAGAATTATGAATTGAGGAATTTTATTTTGATTGTGAGTTGAGGATTTTGCTTGAGGACAAGCAAAGGCTTAAGTGTGGGGATATTTGATAAACCATAATTTATACATATTTTGACCCCATGCTTGGCTTATTTTTGGATGAATTTTCATTAGAATTGATGAATTCGATGCTCCTAATCCTTTAATTTCATGTTTTACACTCAAGAGAGCTTAGGGAGTCGAAAAGAATGAGAAATGGGCCCAAAAGGGACAAAATGGGCCTACCTAAAAAATCAACACGGCCTGGACTATCGCACACGAGCAGACCACACAGTCGTGTGTGACAAGCAGAATCGAACACGGCCTAAGCTATCGCACACGGGCGTGTCACACGGGCGTGTCCCTACCGAACCCAAGTCTAATTCTATTCGGAAAAGACTACTTGTGGGCTAAGAAAGGTGCTCCAAAGCTTATATAAACACCCGAGGGGAGGACCTAAGGGGAGACAGAGAGTAGAAAGCAGAAAATACTCGAAGACAGCCATTAGGAGCAGATTGGAAGAAGGATTCCCATCAATACGGAAGATCTTCTATCAATTTCTCTTGAAGTTTTTGGGTTTACTTATGTTTTCTAGTTTTCCTTATTTTAAGATGTTTCTTCTATCAGTATGAACTAAACCCCCTAAATACTTAGGGAGGATGAAACCTATATGAATCTTATTATTCAATAAATCTGAATTACGTGATAAATACTTGTTCTTGTTCTTAATTATGTGTTCTTAATTCTTGTTTTAATGTTTTCAGGAATATTAATTTAAGATTAATGTGATTATTCAGTGGAGCAAAAGTCCCTGTCTAAGAGTAGATCCAACATAATTAAGCGGAGTTGATTGCAACCCTAGAAATAGGGCGACATAAATCTGCCGGATTAGAGTCAAATCTAATAAGGGAATCCATAGATCGAGTTAATGCGACGATAGTGGTTTTATTTAGAAAGAGATTTCAGTTAATCAACCTAGAGTTAGTTGTTTTTAGTCTCGAAAGAGATATTAACATAAATTAAGGATTTTTACGGATCAAGTCAAGTGAATAAATCATTTCATTCAGAGTCAGAATAATAAGTGAAGTATAGGTGGATTCTTCCTTGGGTATTGTCTTTATCATTGGTTTATTCGATTATTTCTTTCATTCTCTGTCGCGATCATAGTTAATTAATTAGTTAATTTTAGTTTAAAAACAAATCCCTTAATTATTAGGCTAGATAATAAAAAGATAGTTATTACTAGTAATTTTAGTCCTTGAGGATACGATATTCCGGACTCACCACAACTATACTACTGTTCGATTGGTGCGCTTGCCTTAGTCGAAATATTAGTTAGTTTCGAACCCATCACACATACAGTTTGATTGAAGGTGGAGTTGTGTGCATGGGAAGTGATTCATCGAGTAAGTTAATCGGTATTGGTACTGTTAAAATTAGGATGCACAATGGGACGATTAGGACACTCTAAGATGTCAGGTATGTACCTAATTTACGAAAGAATCTCATCTCATTGAGTATTTTAGACTCGAAAGGTTGCAAAATCAACACCGAGTCGAGTGACATTAAGGTGTCTCATGGAACTCTCGTTTTGTTAAAAGGTAAAAGGACTGACAGTCTTTATATTTTGGAAGGTTCTACAGTGATTGGTGAAACCAGACGTCCCTCGTCCATTACGGAGTCGAAGTTAGCTCATTTGGAGCGAAGGAAACTTAGTCATAGGAGGGAAAAATGTATGACCTTTTTGTTGAAGAGAGGTTCTCTTTTGGATGCATGTTTTGAAAAGTTTGGGCACTATGTTTGTGAAAATCAGACCCGAGTTAGTTTTGGTTTCGTAGTGCACAAGTCGAAGGCTAGAAGTCTTCCAACTTTTAAGCACAGATTCAACTCAGTTAATTTCTTGCATAGTTCAAGATAGGCTCATGGCGGACTTTGGCAAAGATGGCGTTGTGAGAATTCGTGTCAAGGTGGAGATTGTTAGAGTTGTTCGACCCATATTCCTGTTAAATAAAATAAGAGATTGCTTGCAGGTTAAGTTCAACAAAATATATTTTCTTTCTAGAAGATTTAGTATTTATTAGTATAATATAGTTAGCATTTATTAGCATAATTTATTTTACCTATAAATTTAGCCTATAAATAAGCTCTTTTACAACCTTAAAAAAAACACTCATTAAAATATTAGAACTCATAATACTTTTGGATAATTATGTGTTTACGTTTTGAGGGTTCTTTGTTTTTCAGGTTTAGTTTTTATCTCCATCTTTTGTACTCTTCGTTCATTTGTCATTATAGTAAAATTATCTTTGCCTTTGATTTTGTATCCTCTTTGGAGGGGTTTTCCACGTTAAATTTTTGTGTTCAATTTTTCAATTTCTTCCGCTATTTTTACTTGTTCGTTGCTTAATCGGGTCGATCCCCAATGTAACAGCCCGAATTAGACCCTAGTCGGAATAGTGGTTTTGAGACCACAAATCCAAGGTCGGAAAACTATTTTAATATTTTTCTTGGTGTTGATTATATGTGTTATAACCTGTGTGAAAATTCTGTGTGATAATTTTATCGACTGTGTGTCAAATTTTGAGAAAGGACTTAATTACATAAAAAGTAAAAGCTGTGTGCTGATTGTTTAAATGTCTATTTGTTATGGCTTTATAAATGAAGAGTCCTTATGAGGTTATTAGTCCATTTTATAGTTAGTGGAAGATGATAGCATGGCATAAGGTGTTATTATTAATTTTCATTAAGGGTAAAGTAGTAAAATGCCAAATAAGTTAATATTAAATAAACAAAACATGAAATTGGTGGCTATAATGTTCATCTTCCACCGAAATTGAGAAAGAAAAATAGGGTTTGAAGCTTCTTCAATTTCGACACAAACATAGCCTAATCGGGTATGTGTTTTTGATCGGTTTTTGAAAATTTCTACGTTTTTGTAATCGTTGCTTTGTGCTCTACAAAACCCATGCTTAAATTTTGTGAATTGATGATTTTTATAAAATGTGCCATTGATGAAATGGTAAGCTTTGTGATGAGTGTTGGTGTTAAATGAAAGATATGTTTTTATTGAACATGTTTTATTCTTGAACTTTTGATGAATTTAGCTAATTAGGGATAAATTGAGAAAATAGCATTTTGAAGGATTAACATGTGAAATAAATGAAATGTGTGGGCTTGTATGAATATAGTGAGAATTCGGCTAGGCATGGGTGCAAGCTAATTATGTGAATTTGATGATTTTATGAATTAAGGACTAAAGTGTCGAAATGTGAAAATGTGAGAGCTATTTTGTAAAATGCCCTAAATATGTGTGTTTGGACTAAAATGAATGATTTGGTGATTGAATGGATTGAATTTTAATGTGTATAGACCAAGAAAGGAGAGGTTCGGATCGAGATCGAGGCAAAGATAAAGTGCTCGATTGACCGACCGTTTCGATAGTTCAACGTCCGAGGTAAGTTCGGACATAATACGAACATTTAGTTATGTTAAATGTTATGAAATAAATGTTATAATGATATTGAAATGTGGATGCTATGTGAGAGTTGAGTTTGAGTTATGTGGCACTAAGTGTGCGTATTCGAAAACGTGATCGAGATGATCAGCACTGTGTGTGCGAAATAAAATAAGCTTCGACTTTGTGGTTGGCACTGTGTGTGCGATACCAATTGAAGAGCGATTTGATATAAATGCACTATGTGTGCGATGATAATTAAGCTTTGGCTAAATATTGGGGCACTAAGTGTGCGATTGAATCAAAGAAGAGACGGAAGTTGATCGAAAGGGAAAAGTGAGTATTGAGTAGCAAATGTAATTGACTACTAGGTGTTGATTAAGGTATGCTCAGAACCTATGTGGTTGATGAATCTATGAATGAGATTATGAAATGTTAAATGAGAATTTTGGTTTTGGATGGCATGATATATATACATATATATGTATATGTGAAATAATCTATGTGGTGGTTTGTTTGATTTAAATGTGTTATGTTGCGAACTTACTAAGCTTTGGAAAGCTTACTGTGTGATTTGTTTCCCTGCCTTGCAGTGTCAGTAAAGCTAGCTCGGATCTGGGGATCGTCAGCATCTCAATCACACTATCGACAATCTATTTTGGGTACTTTTGAAAAGATGTACATAGTTAAAATATGGCATGTATAGGCTAGTTGTTTTGAATCATATTTGAGAAGTGTAAATAGCCATGTGATATGGCTAGCTAAGTGTTGGTAATGTGCATGAGTGAATATGGTATTTGGTGCATATTTTGATATGGCATGATGGTAATGAAGTAGCATATGAATGGTGAGTTCAATGATGAATAAATGCCTTAGTGATTTAGTGAGGTTATGGATGATTTATACCTAGATTTACATGTAATTTGGTTGTATAAAATGGCTTGCTTAGAAATGAGATTCTATGTGATGATATGATGATATTTGGACATGAAATTGGTTGCCAAATTGTGTGTATAAAGATGCTCAAATGTGCTTGTAGGATTGACCCATGTGGGTGGCATTTTGGCCTTGGCCTATTTGAGCCACACGGTTGTGGTACACGGGCGTGCCTAGTGACCGTGGGGTAAAGTCAATAGCTAGCATAAGAGTACACGGCCACGGCACACGGATGTGTCTGGTAACCGTGTTGTTTCATCAGGATCGACCACGGCCACAGTACACGGGCATGCTTGGTGGCCGTGGAGCATAAGTCAGATTCGACCACGGCCAAGGCACACGGGCGTGCTTGGTGGCTGTGGATGTGAGGTCAAATTCGACCACAGAAAGGACACACAGGGGTGTCCAGCAACCGTGGGAAGCACACGGTCTTCCCACACGGGCGTGTATTCCCTGAAACCTAGAAAAGTTTTAAATTTTGAGAAGTTTCTGTATGTGTTTCGGTTTAGTCCCAAAACCTTCCTAGCATGTGTTTAAGGTCTTATACGCCTTAAAAAGGGACTAAATGTTAATGTTTGATGTATTATGATGATGATTGACTTCGTGTCATAAATGGGTTGTGAAATGATTCTATTGTCCGGTAATGCCTCTTTACAATATTCCAGTGACAGTTTCGGGTTAGGGGTGTTACATTTTATTGGTATCAAAGCTACGGTTTAGTCGATTCTCGAACTAACGTAACGAGTGTGAGTCTAGCTATACATGCCATATATGAAATTGCGATAGTATGATGAATTCTGACAGTTGAAAATGTGTTTTCATATAGTAATGGATCCCGATCGAGCAGTTGCTGATGATGTAGAAAGCAATGCGCCTGCTCCCGCTCAAAGGACAGCGCTGGCCACTTCTAGGTCGAATGATAGTGGTGAGGGAGGAGAGACTAAGCAAGCCTTCTTCCGAATGATGAGTGAGTGGTTTACGGAGTTCGTTCGAATGAATCCGGCTGCTCCACAACCTCTACCTCCACAAGTACCTGTTGTGCCACAAGTTGTAGATCCTATCAGATTGAATAAACCACCTGTAGACAAGATTCAAAAATATGGGGTCGAGGAGTTTAGGGCCACATCTGATGATGATGCTGAGCGAGCCAAGTTTTGGCTTGAGAATACAATCCTAGTATTCGACGAGATGTCATTGAACCCTGATGAGTGCATTAAGTGTGCAGTTTCCTTGTTGAGAGACACAGCTTATAATTGGTGGAAAACACTAATATCTGTGGTTCCGAGAGAGAGAATCACTTGGAACTTCTTTCAAGTTGAGTTCAGAAAGAAGTATATCAGTCAACGCTTCATTTATCAGAAACGTAAAGAGTTTCTAGAATTTAAATAGGGCCGTTTATGCATTCTGCGAAAGTCTGACGGAATTGTAAGACCGAGTCAATACACGAGGAATGTGTTTTCACCGGGCTACTATGTGCAAATGTTTCATAGAGGATTGAATGAAGACATTAAATTGTTAGTTGGGATACTTGATATAAATGAATTTGTTGTGTTAGTCGAAAGAGCATGCAAAGCTGAGGAGCTCAGTAAAGAAAAGAAGAAAGCCAATTCTGAGGCTCGTGATAAAAGGAAGAGATCGATGAATAAGTTCTCTCAACCTTCAACGAAGAGATATAGAGATGCAAGCAATCGTTCAAATGCTTCGTTTGGACATCCAAGTAGAGATCGTTCGAGACAGAGTGCTGGTCCACGAACTCAAGCTCCGAATGAATCAAGTGTTGGTAGCGTTAAGAGTAATGACACTGAGTGCGAGTGCATAAATGTGGAAGACGACATGTGGGAGAGTGCTGGGGCAAGTACAATAATAGAGTTTGTTATAAATGTGGATCCCGAGATCATTTTATTCGAGATTGCCCAAAGATGGTCGAAGAGGAAAATGTTCAGAATGAAAGACCGAGTAATGTGACGGCTAGAGGTAGACCGCCCAGAAATATCAGAAATGTGAGTGAAAGTCAGAGGGGAATAACTGTACAGAGGTCAAAAGCGAGAGCACCTGCCCGAGCTTATGCTATACGTGTACGAGAGGAAGCATCATCTCCATATGTCATCACCGGTACTTTCACTTTATTTGATATTGATGTCATTGCATTGATAGATCCAGGATCTACTCATTCATATGTGTATGTGAATCTAGTATCAAGTAAGACTCTACCTGTTGTGTCTACTGAATTCGTAATTAGAGTATCAAATCCCTTAGGCAAGTGTGTTTTGGTGGATAAGGTGTGCAAGAATTGTCCATTGATGTTTCGGGATGTTTGTTTTCCGGTTAATTTGATGTTACTACCATTTGATGAGTTTGACATAATTACAGGTATGGATTGGCTTACTCGCATAATGCCATCGTGAATTGTAAAAGGAAGAGTATTGAGTTGAAAAGTCAGAATGGTGAGCTAGTTCGAATAGAATCCAATGATATGAAAGGATTACCAGCTGTTGTATCTGCGATGAAAGCTATGAACTATGTGAGAAAGGGTTGTGAAGCTTATTTGGCATACGTGATTGATACAAAAGTGTCAGAAAAGAAAGTTGAATCTGTGCCTGTAGTATGTGAGTTTCCAGATGTGTTTCCTGAAGAATTACCTGGATTACCTCCGATTCGGGAAGTCGAATTTGGTATTGAATTAGTGCAGGGGACCACTCCTATTTTGATAGCCCCGTATAGAATGGCACCAATAGAATTGATAGAGTTAAAGTCTCAGTTGCAGGAGTTGACTGACAGAGGATTTGCACGACCGAGTTTCTCACCCTGGGGAGCTCTTGTGTTATTTGTGAAAAAGAAAGATGGAACTATGAGAATGTGTATTGATTATCGACAGTTGAACAAGGTAACGACAAAGAACAAATATCTGCTGCCTCGTATTGATGATTTGTTTGATCAGCTGAGAGGAGCTACAGTGTTTTCAAAGATAGATTTGAGATCAGGTTATTATCAGCTAAGAGTTAAAGAATCTGATGTGTCGAAAACTGCTTTCAGAACGAGGTACGGACATTACGAATTCTTAGTGATGCCTTTCAGACTAACAAATGCTCCTGCAGTGTTTATGGATCTGATGAATCGGATATTCAGACCGGATTTGGATCGCTTTGTAGTGGTGTTCATTGATGATATTTTGATCTATTCGTGTGATGAGACGCAACATGCTTCTAACATTTGAGAACGTGCTACAAACTCTGCGTGAGAAACAGATTGTATGCTAAGTTTAGTAAATGTGAATTTTGATTGCGTGAAGTTGGTTTTCTGGGCATATTGTGTCACCGCTTAGGGATACGAGTTGATCCTATTAAAATCTACGCTATATTAGAATGGAAGCCTCCGAGAAATGTGTCTGAAGTCTGTAGTTTTCTGGGACTAGCGGGATATTATAGACGGTTTGTGAAAGGCTTCTCGATGATTGCGACTCCGTTGATGAAGTTGCTACAAAAAGATGTTAAATTTGAATGGTCAGAAAAGTGTCATCAGAGTTTTGAGCAGTTGAAAGTGTTGTTAACGGAAGCACCAGTGTTAGTTCAACCGAAATCGGGAAAAGAATTCATAATTTACAGTGATGCATCGTTGAATGGTTTGGGCTGTGTGCTGTTGCAAGAAGGCAAAGTTATTTCTTATGCTTCGAGGCAGCTAAAGCCGCATGAAAAGAATTACCCGACGCACAACCTTGAATTGGCTGCGATTGTGTTCGCATTGAAAATATGTCGTTATTATTTATTTGGTGAGAAGTGTCATATCTTTACAGATCACAAGAGTTTGAAGTACTTGATGACTCATAAAGAATTGAATTTGTGATAGAGAATATGGTTAGAGTTGTTGAAAGATTACGAACTTGTGATAGATTACCACCCGGGTAAAGCTAATGTTGTAGCTGATGCTTTGAGTCGAAAGTCCATATGTACTTTGCGAGCAAAGAATGCTCAAAAAGATCTGTGTGATGATAGTGCGGTTATGGCCGAGTTAAAAATAAAGCCGATGCTTGTACATCAAATATGTGATACTCAGAAAAATGATGTTGAAATGATGGCTAAACGAAATCAATGTGAATCGAATGCTGAATCAGAATTTTGAGTTGATAGTGATGATTGTTTGAGATTTAGAGATCGGATTTGTGTTCCGAGAAATTCAGAGTTAATTTCGATGATTTTGAATGAAGCTCATAATAGTCTATTAATCGTACATCACAGGAGTACGAAAATGTATAATGATCCGAAAAACAGTTTTATTGGTGGCATGGTATGAAACGAGACATCTCTGACTTTGTGTCGAAATGTTTAAATTGTCAGCAAGTTAAAGCCGAACATCAGGTTCCATCTGGATTGTTGTAACCGATTATGATTCCTGAGTGGAAATGGGAAAGGATCACGATGGACTTTGTGTTGGGATTGCCTTTATCTCCGGGAAAGAAAGATACAATTTGGGTGATAGTTGACAGATTGACGAAATCAGCTCATTTTGTTCCGGTGAGAATAAATTATTCACTTGATAAATTGGCTGAATTGTATATTGTTGAGATTGTGAGGTTGCACATGGTGCCACTATCTGTTGTGTCTGACAGAGATCCAAGATTTACCTTGCGATTTTGGAAGAAATTGCAAGAGGCTTTAGGCACAAAATTGCATTTCAGTACTGCGTTCCATCCGCAAACGGATGGTCAGTCCGAGCGAATCATTCAGATTCTTGAAGATATGTTGAGATGTTGTATACTTGAGTTTGAGATTACATGGGAAAAACATTTACCGTTGATTGAATTCGCGTAAAACAATAGTTTTCAATCTAGCATTAAAATGGCACCGTATGAGGCTCTTTACGGTCGAAAATGTCGAACTTCATTGTATTGGACTGAGCTAAGTGAGAATAAAATTCACGGGGTTGATCTTATAAAAGAGACTGAGCAGAAAGTGAAAGTGATACGTGACAGTTTGAAAGCGGCTTCAGATCATCAAAAGTCTTATGCAGATAAGAAATGAAAAGATATTGAATTCGAAGTCGGCGATAAAGTGTTTTCAAAAGTATCTCCGTGGAAGAAAATACTTCGATTTGGCCGGAAAGGCAAGCTGAGTCCGAGATTCATCGGACCGTATGAGATCATTGAGCGAGTTGGGTCGATTGCTTCTGATTGATATTGCCACCGAGTTAGAAAGGATTCATAACGTGTTTCATGTGTCAATGCTTGACCAGTGCAGATCGGACCGTCTCATGTGATTGCTCCTACGGAGGTCGAAATTCAATCCAGATTTGTCGTATAATGAGGAACCGATTCAAATTTTGGCACGAGAGACTAAAGAGTTGAGAAATAAGATAATCTCTTTGGTGAAAGTATTGTGGCACAAGCACGGAATTGAAGAGGCGACGTGGGATCTTGAGAACATTATGAAAGAGCAATACCCACACTTATTCATTGGTAAGATTTTCGGGGATGAAAATCCCTAAGGGGGGGAGAGTTGTAACAGCCCGAATTAGACCCTAGTCGGAATAGTGGTTTCGAGACCACAAATCCAAGGTCAGAAAAATATTTTAATATTTTTCTTGGTGTTGATTATATTTGTTATAACCTGTGTGAAAATTCTATGTGATAATTTTATCGACTGTGTGTCAAATTTTGAGAAAGGACTTAATTGCATAAAAAGTAAAAGCTATGTGCTGATTGTTTAAATGTCTATTTGTTTTAGCTTTATAAATGAAGAGTCCGATTTTATAGTTAGTGGAAGATGATAGCATGGCATAAGGTGTTATTATTAATTTTCATTAAGGGTGTAACACCCCAAACCCGGCCCAAACGCTACGACCAGATCTGGTATGCTACGGGGTTTATTGTTAAAAACTTTACTTAGATTGATTTTAGAAAATCTCAGTTTCTTTACTTAGGCATTTGGTAAAAATAAGATATTTGTTGGAAACCTTTTTTTTTACGTTGAACGTGTTTGAAAAACCCATTTTATTACTTTTTAAGACTTAAGTCCTTGAACATAAATTTTAAACGGTAAACATTAATAAATAAAAACAATAAACTAAGCCATGGGGCCTTATTACATAAATAATCCCAAACTTAAAACTTAAAGAAAACCGAAAATAGTCTATGAAAATAAATAAAGTAAAACTTGATGGCCCCTCAAGTCTGTCTCGACTCCCATGTCCACGATCTACTGCTCATTTGAAAGAGTAGGAAAAATAAAAGGGTGAGTCACCAAGACTCGATGTATAAATCCCGAAACACACGAACGACTGAGGCCCACAAACACATTATGAGCCCCAGCCCCATACATAAAGGCAACAATCATATTTACATGATAAATAATAAATGATGAATAGCCCAACCCAACCTAGAATTCCATCCTCTACACACCAACCTGTACCAACCATCACACCACGGGCATTTCTACAATCAACCCTCCATCCGCTACACACCATAACGATAGCCGTACTGCCTATTCCTATTAATCAGGAATCATTAAACGTGGCATAGCCACCGATCACTACGTGACCTAACATTTGAATTTGTGGTTTAACCACCGATCACCATGTGACCTATTATGCACTTCCCCTTCATTATCATAATCCCACCCCATGCATACACATATGAAAAATCGAAAACATCATACCATCTTTAAGGGAATAGGCTTTCATACATATACTTATCGATACACATAGAGATTTCTATGATTACGTACCTGGCATCCTTTACAGACCCTTTCTCGGGTTTTATTCGACTGTCTACACAGCCTATTTCTGGCTTTTTAGCCCAATATATATATGTAATACAGTTAACTAGTGTGTTAGAGATCTACACACCTGATTACCGATAAAACGATACTTCCTATGTCGACGCTATTCGTAGTTGACACAACTGCTATCTGCCTAAGGTTTTGTTCAGAAGCCAGTCCACAACCCGATGAACAATCTCGAACCGCTGACACCGCACGTTTCTTAAACTTAGGGATTGGGTTTACAGACCCAATCCTCTCCTTTGCCTGATCCATATTCGATTCCATCAAAAGTCCTTGTCAGAACTACTATAACGAAATAGGGTTGTTAAACCATAACATATGGTTAAGATCTCAAATGTGATAGCAAATCTAACGGAAATCTAAAGAGAACCCCCTTACCTTAAAATCCGAAATTAGAGACTAGCGATTTCCGGCTTTTAGATCTAGACGATCGAGTTTCCTTCAAATCCCTAATGCCGCCCAAAAGCAAAAAGAGAAAAGTATTAGCCTCAATCGAAAGCCTTAACAAACCAAGTGGCCATTCGGCCTTGACTCCTAAAAACCGAAAGAGATCTTAAGAAATAACAAGAGTCGACACCTACCTTAATAGAGGAGATTCGGCTACTCTTAGGAGATTTTGGCTTTTTGTAAAGTCGAGTGAAGATGATTCAAAGAAGTCTATGATGATTCACTTTTAATAAAGAAATCGCGGGAAGAGGAAAAGAGAATTTCGGCATACTAGGGGTGGTTTCGGCCTTAGCAAGGATCAAAAGAATATAGAGGAAGGATTATGAGGTTTCGGCTTTTAGAAGAAAGAAGAGAGAAGAACAATGGATTTTTCGGCTTTTACTCAGAGAAGAAGAGAAAGAAAAGATAGAAACCCTAAATTTCGAAAATAAAGAAAAGAACCCTCCCCCGACTATTTAAAGTTTCGGCACTCCTACTAACCAAAAGCCTGAATTGCCCTTTTTTGACAACTAAAACCAGTTAATTAGTAAGGGAAATTTCGGCACCCCTTAGCCATATCAGAAACCGATTTCTCCTCCCCCTCAGAGTTTGAAATTCGACCACCATTGTGACCAACAGATCAGATCCTAAATTTCCTCCCTTATCTTCCATGTTATCAACTATAATATCAGCATTATCCCCTTCACCTAAATCCTCCTATTTTTAAGCCTTGTTGCCGTCCAACTCCACTTAATTAATTACCGAAAATTAGCTAACTTAAATTAAAAGAGTTAGGCTCCAAGAAACTTGAATTTGGGCCCCTTACTCCCTTGTGTGGCGTCACGCCCTTGCTCTCTAAGTGGCGCTACTGACCACTGGGCCACAAGCCCATTTGTGTTTTAAAACATAGCTAATATCTGTTATGCCCTAACTTATCCAGCTTTCCACTAAAGTGCTCAAACAAGAATTTTAACTACAGCCTCGCCCCAAACCTGAGCCCAATTTGGACCCCTAATACTTAAATTAACACATTAAAAATATCCACCCATTAAAGGCACAGGTCCAAAAATTCAGGATGTTACAGTTCTACCCCCCTTAAAAGAAATTTCGTCCTCGAAATTACCTGGTCAGAAAAGATGGGGGTATTGCTGCCGTATCGCTTCCTTTGGTTCCCACGTAGCCTCCTCAGAACCATGATTCTGCCACAACACCTTAACCAACGGAACCGTTTTCCTTCGCAACACCGTAACATCACGATCCAGAATTTCCACCGGTTCCTCTTCGAAGGATAGATCAGGTCTTACCTCGATTTCCTCCACAGGCACAACATGGGACGGATCTGAATGATAACGTCTTAACATAGAGACGTGAAATACATTGTGAATCGGCTTAGCTCGGAGGTAACTCTAGGCGATAAGCTACGGTCCTACTCGTTTAAACACTCGATATGGTCCGATAAATCTGGGGACTTAATTTACCCTTTCGACCAAACCTTAATACTTTCTTCCATGGCGACACCTTCAAGAAAACCTTGTCACCTTGCGCAAATTCTATGTCCTTACGCTTGGATCGGCATAGGACTTACTGTTCGTCCGACGCTTCCCTCAATCGAGCCCGAATTAACTCAACCTTCTCCTCGGTCTCGGTAACCAACTCCGGACCCAAAATCTGACGTTCCCCTAATTCCGTCCAACAGGTAGGTGCGTGACACCTCCGCCCATACAATGCTTCATAGGGCGCCATCCGAATACTTGACTGGTAACTATTATTGTACGCAAACTCCACCAACGGTAAGAATTCTTCCCAACTACGCTTGAAATCAATGACACATCCTCTTAACATGTCCTCTAAGATCTGGATTACCCGCTCAGACTGTCCATCGGTCTGAGGATGAAACGCCGTACTGAAATCCAACTTCGTACCCAACGCTTGATGCAACGCCTTCCAAAATTGTGATGTGAACCTAGGGTCCTTGTCCGATATGATCGATACTGGCACTCCATGTAACCCTACTACCTCCGCTATGTATAGCTTAGCCAACTTTTGCAAAGAGTAATCGACACGTACGGGTATGAAGTGAGCAGACTTTGTCAAGTGATCTACAATTACCCAAACCGCATCTTTCTTAGTGGGCGTGAGGGGTAGCCCACTAACAAAGTCCATTGTGATCCTTTCCCACTTCCATTGCGAAATCTTCATCGGCTGCAACAACCCTGATGGTAACTGATGTTCCGCCTTTACCTGCTGACTGGTCAAACACTTCCCCACAAATTCGGTCACCTCTTGTTTTAGACCCGGCCACCAGAACTGATCCCACAAATCTCGATACAACTTACTTCCTCCAGGGTGCATAGTATAAGAACTACCATACGCTTCTTGCAAGATCCTGCGCCTCAACTCAGGGTCCCTCGGCATGCACACTCTCCCTTGAAAACATAGTAGCCCTTTCTCATTAACACCAAATTCTGCCGATCCATCACTTGACCCTACCAGAAACTTCTCCTTCAGCAGCTCATCAGTCTGCTGCTTCTCCTTAACCTGATTGATCCAATAGGGTTTCACTTGAAGTTCCGCTAATAAACTTCCATCATCGTATAAACTGAGGTGAGCAAACATGGCTCTCAAGTCAGAGATTACCTTACGACTCAGAGCATCCGCCACCATGTTAGCCTTACCCGAGTGATACTCAATCGAGCAGTCGTAATCCTTTAACAACTCAATCCACCTCCTCTGCCTTAAATTTAGCTCCTTCTGAGTCAGAGGGTACCTTAAACTCTTATGATCGGTGTATATGACAGATTTCTCCCCGTACAGGTAATGCCGCTAAATTTTTAAGGCAAACACCACCGCCGCCAACTCTAAGTCATGTGTGGGATAGTTTGCTTCGTGCGGTCTTAACTGCCGAGATGCGTACGCAACAACCTTTCCATCTTGCATTAACACGCATCCTAATCCCGTGTGTGAAGCATCACAATAAATCACGAATTCCTTTCCAGCCTCCGGCTAAATCAACACCGGAGCCTACGTCAAAATCCTTTTTAACTTCTCAAAACTCTCTTGATGCTTATTAGACCAAACGAACGGAACCCCTTTCCGTAACAACTTAGTCAATGGTGCCGCAATTAAAGAAAATCCTTCAACAAACCTCCCAGAGTACCCGCCGCACCAAGAAAACTCCGACTTTCTGCCACAGACCTAGGCGGCTTCCAATCCAACACTGCTTCAATTTTTCGAGGGTCAACCCTAATCCCCTCTACCGACACAACGTGACCCAGAAACGTAACTTCTCTTAGCCAAAATTCTCACTTACTGAATTTGGCATATAACTGCTTCTCCCTCAGAATCTGCAGAACCACCCGAAGATGTGAATCATGCTCCTCTTCCGATTTTGAATAAACCAAAATATCATCTATAAATACCATGACAAACCGATCCAAGTAGGGTTGAAATACTCGGTTCATCATATCCATAAACGCTGCTGGTGCGTTAGTCAACCCTAATGGCATCACCATGAATTCGTAGTGACCATAGCGAGTCCTAAAAGCCGTCTTATGAATATCTGCCTCTTTGACCTTAAGCTGATGGTACCCTGACCTCAGATCTATCTTTGAAAAGACTGAGGCTCCCTTCAACTGATCGAACAAGTCATCGATCCTCGGCAACGTGTATTTGTTCTTGATTGTTAACTTATTCAACTGACGATAGTCAATGCACATACGCATTGATCCATCCTTCTTCTTAACGAATAACACCGGTGCTCCCCAAGGGGACACACTTGGTCGAATAAACCCTCTATCCAGCAACTCCTGAATCTGCGCCTTCAATTCCACCAACTCTTTTGGCGCCATCCTATACGGAGCAATAGATACTGGCGCTGTTCCCGGAAGAAGATCGATACTAAACTCCACTTCACGATCTGAGGGTAATCCCGAGAGCTCTTCTGGGAAAACATCCGAAAATTCCTTCACCGTCCTAACATCTCCGACAATTAGTTCCTTGGCTTCCAGAGCCCGAACAAACATTAGAATTACCTCACATCCTTTCCTCACCATCCTTTCTGCCCTTAAGGCAGACACCACATTTGAAAAACAGTTCCCCCTTTCACCTATCACCAACACTTCACCACCCTCGGGAGTTTTTAACACCATACGCTTGGCTGCACAGTCCAAATTTGCTTGATACTTCACCAGCCAATCCATTCCTAAGATCAAATCGAACTCCCCAAACGGCAGTTCCATCAGATCAGCCCAAAAAGCTACCCCTTAAACTTCCAGGGGTACATCCATATACAGTTTGTTCACCACTATAGTTTGTCCTAAAGGGCTCACTACAGTCCTTTCCCTAGAAGAAGTCTCATAATCTAAGTTCAAAGTTCCCGCTATAGCACTAGCAACACAGAGTGCGTCGAACCAATATCAACCAATGCGATTGTAAGGCAAACCAAAAATTAAAAACGTCACGGTTATAACATCCGGTGCGTCGGCCTCCCTCTCGACGTCCGGCAAAGATAGACTAACCCCGATCGTCTCGCCTCGGTGTTTCCGCCTTGGCCTGGTGCTCCACGACCCATCAAAAACCGTTACCACCTCGGGCCGGACCACGACCTCTCTGTGGCTGCTGCCGACCACCTCTTCTCGGCTGTGTATTCCCTTGACCCGTGGGCCCTTCACTGCCCCGTTGTTGCGGACAGTTTCTAACTTGGTGGTCCGTAGATCCACACCTAAAGCACTTCCGACTGCCCGCCCAACACTCACCTACATGGAATTTACCACATCGAGCACACTTCTGTGTCTGACTAACAGCAGCAGGTCTCTCCTCCCGCCTCGGCCCGTCTGACCTAGGCCTTTTCTGCGTACGCCCAGCTGCCCCTGATGATCCAAAATTCCTCTTACTTCCACCCCTATCTCTATCCCGATTTAGTTTCTCTATCCGCTTCACCTCCTTAGCTATTTTAGCTTTTTCCATAAGTACAGCAAATTCCCTCTCCCGTTGTGGAGCTATCAATACTCACAAATCATCCCTCAGACCATCTTCAAATCGAACACAACGTTCATGGTCTGTGGCCACCATTCCTTAGCATAACGGCTAAGGCGTAAGAATTTCGCTTCGTACGCAGCCACCGACCTACTTCCTTGCACCAGATTCAGAAATGCTCTACGCTGCGCATCCACATAGCTCGTCCTGATGTACTTACTTTGAAACGCTGTCTTGAAGAAATCCCAGGTGATACGGTCAGCCACCGCACCATCCTTAACCGTAAGCCACCATTGATACACTTCGTCCCGTAGGAGAGATACAACCCCTTTCAACTTCTCCTCTTCCGTGAAATCCAAATCATCCATTATGCGTTCAACTGCCTCCAACCAATACTAAGCTGAACTCGGGGCTATACCAGAAATTCCCCTAAACACTTCCGCCCTATTGGCTCTAAGTCGCTCCGACACAGATTTTCGGGCTCCTGTGACCATGCCTGCCCCAGCAACCCTCTCTAAAACCCTTAACATCGCCTGAGATACCGCATCATCTCCGGCCATCTGCTCCTGAAATTCCTCCTCCGCAGCTGGTGGTACCGACATCTCGTTTCCAGATCCATGGCCAGACCCTACTGGTTCAAACACCGTCATCCTACCCCTACCACGACCACGCAGCGGATGTCCACGACCTCTTGTACTGATTCTACCGATTAGCGTTTATCTGACTAGAAATTTTATGAATTATTAGTTTTCTTCCACTGATTAACCACGAACAGTCTTATGAATAGTAGTTTTAAGAGTAGTTCTTTCGAATTCGCAATTATATCTACAATTCAGTCTCAAGTCCGCATCTTCTAGTTCTAGGAAACACATACATTCAATCATTTAACATCAACATACAAATAGCATCCACGAACTTACATTCATCACCTAAGGGTATTTTCGTTATTTCACTACCCAGGGGTATTTTCGTAATTTATCCTACAGGGGTATTTTCATAATTTTCTAAAATAGGGTTCCTTGGTGATTTTGTGAAAGAAGGTATTTTGGTAATTTTGCAATCTGGGGGTATTTCGGTAATTTTACAATCTGGGGGTATTTTGGTAATTTTACAAATTAGGGATATTTTGGTCATTTATAAATCAGGGGTAATTTAGTAATTTTACAAAATAGAATGGCTGGTCCCTTTCGGGTTTTAGTTATAGATTTTGGCCCGTCAACAAGTCCTCATGACTAAGGTGAACAGTCCTCTACGCACTGGTAGGATTCCAAATAAAAGGAGGTGAGTCACTAGGATCGCTTAAATACCAAGCTCTCCCCACGAATCCAATCCTGACATGCGTATGCTGTTGCCACACCCTAATCTCGTGACTTGTTCACGTGTTTGTTTGGTTGGATTAAATCATATGAATTTAGAGAGTTGTTTAAACTAAGCCTAAAGTCCATCAATGTCTAATATACTAGCCTACGTCCATCAAGCCCATCAAGCCCAACATACATATCACATCCAAAAGTTTAGAATACTTACCTGCATGGATCGGGTGCCAGTAGACTCGAAGGCCATATCTTCATCCCAAACTTTTCTCAAATTCTTAACAAGTTTTTAAATCACTACTAGACCCATTTCACAGCCTGAGTTTTGAACTGGGCTCTGATACCAAAATGTAACACCCCAAACCCGACCCAAACGCTACGACCAGATCTGGTATGCTACGGGGTTTATTGTTAAAAACTTTACTTAGATTGATTTTAGAAAATCTCAGTATCTTTACTTAGGCATTTGGTAAAAATAAGATATTTGTTGGAAACCTTTGTTTTTACGTTGAACGTGTTTGAAAAACCCATTTTATTACTTTTTAAGACTTAAGTCCTTGAACATAAATTTTAAACGGTAAACATTAATAAATAAAAATAATAACCTAAGCCATGGGGCCTTATTACATAAATAATCCCAAACTTAAAACTTAAAGAAAACCGAAAATAGTCTATGAAAATAAACAAAGTAAAACTTGATGGCCCCTCGAGTCCGTCTCGACTCCCATGTCCACGATCTACTGCTCATCTGAAAGAGTAGGAAAAATAAAAGGGTGAGTCACCAAGACTCAGTGTATAAATCCTGAAACACACAACGACCTGAGGCCCACAAACACATTATGAGCCCTGGCCCATACTTAAAGGCAACAATCATATTTACATGATAAATAATAAATGATGAATAGCCCAACCCAACCTAGAATTCCATCCTCTACACACCAACCCGTACCAACCATCACACCTCGGGGATTTCTACAATCAACCCTCCATCCGCTACACACCATAACGACAAATCATCGCCTATTCCTATTAATCAGGAATCATTAAACGTGGCATAGCCACCGATCACTATGTGACTTAACATTTGAATTTGTGGTTTAACCACCGATCACCATGTGACCTATTATGCACTTCCCCTTCATTATCATAATCCCACCCCATGCATACACATATGAAAAATCGAAAACATCATACCATCTTTAAGGGAACCGGCTTTCATACATATACTTCTCGATACACATAGAGATTTCTATGATTACGTACCTGGCATCCTTTACAGACCCTTTCTCGGGTTTTATTCGACTGTCTACACAACCTATTTCCGATTTTTTAGCCCAATATATATATATAATACACTTAACTAGTGTGTTAGAGATCTACACACCTGATTACCGATAAAATGATAATTCCTATGTCGACGCTTATCCGTAGTCGATATACACAACCGCTATCTCGCCTAAGGTGTTGTTGGAAGAGTCCGGTCCCACAACCCGGTGGCCAATCTCGAACCGCTGACACTGCACGCTTCTTAAACTTAGGGATTGGGTTTACAGACCCAATCCTCTCTTTTGCCTGATCCATATTCGATTCCATCAAAAGTCCTTTTCAGAACTACTATAACGAAATAGGGTTGTTAAACCATAACATATGGTTAAGATCTCAAATGTGATGGCAAATCTAATAGAAATCTAAAGAGAACCCCCTTACCTTAAAATCCCGAAATTAGAGACTAGCGATTTTCGGCTTTTAGATCTAGACGATCAGGTTTCCTTCAAATCCCAGAATGTTGCCCAAAACGAAAAAAGAGAGAAAGTATTAGCCTCAATCGACAGCCTTAACAAACCAAGTGGCCATTCGGCCTTGACTCCTAAAAATCGAAAGAGATCTTAAGAAATAACAAGAGTCGACACCTACCTTAATAGAGGAGATTCGGCTACTCTTAGGAGATTTTAGCTTTTTGCGAAAGTCAAGAAGTGAAGATGATTCAAAGAAGTCTATGATGATTCGGCTTTTAATAAAGAAATCGGCAGGAAGAGGAAAAGAGAATTTCGGCAGACTAGGGGTGGTTTCGGCCTTAGCAAGGATCAAAAGAATATAGAGGAAGGATTATGAGGTTTTGGCTTTTACAAGAAAGAAGAGAAAAGAACAATGGAGTTTTCGGCTTTTACTCAGAGAAGAAGAGAAAGAAAAGATAGAAACCCTAAATGCCAAAAATAAAGAAAAGAACCCTCCCCCGACTATTTAAAGTTTTGGCACTCCTACTAACCAAAAGCCGGAATTGCCCTCTTTTGACAACTAAAACCAGTTAATTAGTAAGGGAAATTTCGACACCCCTTAGCCATATTAGAAACCGATTTCTCCTCCCCCTCAGAGTTAGAAATTTGGCCACTACTGTGACCAACAGATCAGATCCTAAATTTCCTCCCTTATCTTCCATTTTATCAACTATAATATCAGCATTATCCCCTTCACCTAAATCCTCCTATTTTTAAGCCTTGTTGCCGTCCAACTCCACTTAATTAATTGCCAAAAATTAGCTAACTTAAATTAAAAGAGTTGGGCTCCATGAAACTTGAATTTGGGCCCCTTACTCCCTTGTGTGGCGTCACGCCCTTGCTCTCTAAGTGGCACTACTGACCACCGGGCCACAAGCCCATTTGTGTTTTAAAACATAGCTAATATCTGTTATGCCCTAACTTATCCAGCTTTCCACTAAAGTGCTCAAACAAGAATTTTAACTACAGCCTCGCCCCAAACCTGAGCCCAATTTGGACCCCTAATACTTAAATTAACACATTAAACATATCCACCCATTAAACGCACAGGCCCAAAAATTCAGGATGTTACAAAGGGTAAAGTAGTAAAATGCCAAATAAGTTAATATTAATTAAACAAAACATGAAATTGGTGGCTATAATGTTCATCTTCCACCGAAATTGAGAAAGAAAAATAGGGTTTGAAGCTTCTTCAATTTCGGCAAAAACATAGCTCAATCGGGTATGTATTTTTGATCAGTTTTTGAAAATTTCTACGCTTTTGTAATCGTTGCTTTGTGCTCTACAAAACCCATGCTTAAATTTTGTGAATTGATGATTTTTATAAAATGTGCCATTGATGAAATGGTAAGCTTTGTGATGAGTGTTGGTGTTAAATGAAAGATATGTGTTTATTGAACATGTTTTATTCTTGAACTTTTGATGAATTTAGCTAATTAGGGCTAAATTGAGAAAATAGCATTTTGAAGGATTAACATGTGAAATAAATTAAATGCGTGGGCTTGTATGAATATAGTGAGAATTCAGCTAGGCATGGGTGCAAGCTAATTATGTGAATTTGATGATTTTATGAATTAAGGACTAAAGTGTCGAAATGTGAAAATGTGAGGGCTATTTTGTAAAATGCCCTAAATATGTGTGTTTGGACTAAAATGAATGATTTGGTGATTGAATGGATTGAATTTGAATGTGTATAGACCAAGAAAGGAGAGGTTCGGATCGAGATCGAGGCAAAGATAAAGTGCTCGATTGACCGACCGTTTCGATAGTTCAACGCCCGAGGTAAGTTTGGACATAATACGAATATTTAGTTATGTTAAATGTTATGAAATGAATGTTATAATGATATTGAAATGTGGATGCTATGTGAGAGTTGAGTTTGAGTTATGTGGCACTAAGTGTGCGTATTCAAAAACGTGATCGAGATGATCAGCACTGTGTGTGCGAAATAAAATAAGCTTCGACTTTGTGGTTGGCACTGTGTGTACGATACCGATTGAAGAGCGATTTGATATAAATGCACTATGTGTGCGATGATAATTAAGCTTCGGCTAAATATCGGGGAACTAAGTGTGCGATTGAATCAAAGAAGAGACGGAAGTTGATCGAAAGGGAAAAGTGAGTATTGAGTAGCAAATGTAATTGACTACTAGGTGTTGATTAAGGTATGCTCGGAACCTATGTGGTTGATGAATATATGAATGAGATTATGAAATGCTAAATGAGCATTTTGGTTTTGGATGGCATGATATATATACATATATATGTATATGTGAAATAATCTATGTGGTGGTTTGTTTTATTTAAATGTGTTATGTTGCGAACTTACTAAGCTTTGGAAAGCTTGCTGTGTGATTTGTTTCTCTGCCTTGCAGTGTCAGTAAAGCTAGCTCGGATCTGGGATCGTCGAGATCTCACCACACTATCAACAATCTATTTTGGGTACTTTTGAAAAGATGTACATAGTTAAAATATGGCATGTATAGGCTAGTTGTTTTGAATCATATTTGAGACGTGTAAATAGCCATGTGATATGACTAGCTAAGTGTTGATAATGTGCATGAGTGAATATGGTATTTGGTGCATATTTTGATATGGCATGATGGTAATGAAGTAGCATATGAATGGTGAGTTCAATGATGAATAAATGCCTTAGTGATTTAGTGAGGTTATGGATGATTTGTACCTAGATTTACATGTAATTTGGTTGTATAAAATGGCATGCTTAGAAATGAGATTCTATGTGATGATATGATGATATTTGGAATTGAAAATGGTTGCCAAATTGTGTGTATAAAGATGCTCAAATGTGCTTGTAGGATTGACCCATGTGGGTGGCATTTTGGCCTTGCAAATGGCCTATTTGAGCCACACGGTTGTGGTACACGGGCGTGCCTAGTGACCGTGGGGCAAAGTCAGTAGCTAGCATAAGAGTACACGGCCACGGCACATGGACGTGCCTGGTAGCCGTGTTGTTTCATCAGGATTGACCATGGCCATAGTACACGGGCGTGCTTGGTGGCCGTGGAGCATAAGTCATATTCGACCATGGCCAAGGCACACGGGCGTGCTTGGTGGCTGTGGATGTGAGGTCAGATTTGACCACGGAAAGGACACACAGGGGTGTCCAGCAACCGTGAGAAGCACACGGTCTTCCCACACGAGCGTGTATTCCTTGAAACCTAGAAAAGTTTTAAATTTCTAGAAGTTTCTGTATGTATTTCGGTTTAGTCCCAAACCCTTCCTAGCATGTGTTTAAGGTCTTATACACCTTTAAAAGGGACTAATTGTTAATGTTTGATGTATTATGATGATGATTGACTTCGTGTCGTAAATGGGTTGTGAAATGATTCTATTGTCCGATAATGCCTCTTAACCCTATTCTGGCGACGGTTTCGGGTTAGGGGTGTTACACCCAACAACATCAAACCAAGTAGGATCAATGGTCAATCCAACCAATGTTCAACAAATACCAAGACTCAACACTCTCGGCATATCTCTTGATCGAAATGACTAGCACCTTACGGTAGCCTAAACCCTCCTCACACTCACCCTCGTGCAACTGAATTTTTAGTACTTTCAATAAAATAATTTTTCATTAGTAAGACATTAACTTTAAACCAATGCTCAAAGTCTCAAACAATTACCTTTACACAATTTTAACACCTAAATTTTCTAGATAAAATCCCTGAATAAATTAAAAATGAATACTAAAGATATTAATTTTTCATAATTTGATACGTCAAATTAGACTCTCTAGAACACTTAATGAATTTGTTCTAAGGCAATTTATGAGTCTTTTCTATACTTTTTGTTGATTCATAGTTTTTAGTATTAATGAATGTTTTTCTTTAGTTTTAATCCTTTTGAGACCCTAATTGGAAAAATGGTACCATTGAGAGTCTAATGGTGTATTTGAGTTTATGTAAGGAAACAACTATTGGAAAATATGGATATCACACACATATATAATAAGAGTAATTACATGTTACTATAACATGTCGAGGATGTCGCGATACTAGCTAATATGTGTTGCAACATTGAGAACCACCAAAGCTAACATTGTGCCACCATCTAAGGTGCCGCGACACCAAAGTGTTGGTGTCACGACACTGAAGTCTAACGAGGTGAAAAGTACTACAGGGGTAATTTTGTGTCTAGCACCAAGTTAAATACACTCCAATGGCATTTTTGTCAAACTTTAGGGTTGTAACTTGATTGCATTAAAGACACTTTTGATGTCAAACATAAAAGATTAAAATTTTGTCATCTTTTTAGCTTCTCTTTTATTATATTTACCATTTTTAGGTTTAGAGTTCTTTCCTTTCTTAGCTTAGTTAGTTTATAGTTTCTTTAGTTTTACTGTAGCTTTAACTTTCTTGTAATTAGATACAAAAACTCTTCCTTGTATTTTGATTTCTCTTTAAGGAATCTAATAGATTTCAAATCTGTAAACCTGCAAAAGTGTAAAAATCTCAACTTTGGTTGTTCTTTCATCACCATTGATCCTGCTATCATCTTCCACAAAGACTCCATTAAGAGTCACTAAGATTTTCTCAGCCTTGGATTTTATGCTTTTTGTAACACCCCTAACCCACCTCCCTCGTCGAATTAGGGTCACGGAGCATTAATAAAGAAATCAGAACATTTAGTTTCAATATAAGCAATTATGCAAGCTAAATATTATCATTCATTATTATATAGAAATTAGGACACACTTATTTAATGTTCCCATTTCATTAACTTGAACAACTGAGAATGAGAACTGCTATGCAATACTAAACATGGTTTTACACAAACTACCATCTTATCACTATTTATTTCCTCTTGAAAGTTAGAAGTTGGGTTCACAGCAATACTATACCGATTATTCACATTGGTGCATTAGATTATACTCTACCTACTATCATCAATGATATTAGTAGAATGATCTACTTCACCTAATTTAGGTTCGCTACTTCATTTAAAATCAGATTAAAAATACTCTTACAGCCCTTAAAACAAATTTACGGGACCCTAAAAATAGTTTGAAAACAAACAGGGGCTAAATTCAAACAATTTAGAAAGTTTAGGGAAAATTTCAAAAAACACTTAAAAATAGGTGTCACATGGCCATGTGGTCAAGCCGTGTGGCATTCGATGTTGAGACACACGGCCGTGTCCCAGCCCATGTCTTTACCTGTGTAACTCACTGACTTGGGGCACATGGTCGTGTCGCAGGTCGTGTGCCAGACCATGTGAAACCTGCACTTAAATTAACAAGACATGCGACCATGTGGCTAGGCTATGGTGTGTCACACGGCCGTGTGACAGACCATGTCCCAGGCTGTGTGTATCTAAATGTACCTTCAGATGCAAGTTTACCAAATCGTGTTTACTTGAACACTAAGAAACTCATTTACCAGCCACTTAACCTATTCAAATCACCGTTAAATATGCTCAAAACATCCATCTTAAGTGCTTAACCAATGTACCCTCATTGGCTCCACATTTTTATATTTCAAACACATTAATATAATATATCAACCATTCAAACACTCATTCATAACGAATTTTCATGATTGAGCTAATATTCTAGCTAATTAGGCTACCAAGTTTAAAGCTAAACATATGCAAAACATCAAGTTTAACTAACACACCAAGACATAGCTTCAACCTCAACCATATGAACATATAAATACCATTACACTTGGAACTCAAAATATCATCACATTAACAAAACAACCATCAACCAAAAGACCACCAAGGTACATGCCATAACAAAATAGAACATCACTACAACTTGAGAACGGGATCGTTGTTGGATGCTGAGTCGACGATAGGTTGAAAAGTACCTAACCTATGCACAGAAAACAAAATCGTACGCTGAGTATAACTCGATGGTTTTTTTATAATCCGAACAATTAAAACTTGATATAAATAATTAAGATGTAAAAATGCAAATAAGTAATGTTATATAATATATCATGTCAATAATACTAATTTACTCATTCTTTGTTCACATCCAATAAATTTTGCAGGTTCTAGTACATGACAATAGCATTTCATAAGGCATTTGATAAATCAATTCATACACTAGCATAATTCCTCTACATTTCCAGTTCATGAATTCATTGCTCATAATTCCACAATTTAGTCATTTTCACTTCTAACTTAAAAATCTATTAATTTAATCCCTAAAACTCTAACTAATCAACAATGGTAACATCTTCAATCTTAAACCATACTAAAAATTATAACATGGGTCGACTAGCTCTAAGTACCGGGATTCTAAAAAAGTAAAAATTACAAGAAAATGGACTTAATTGACTAACCAATTTAAGCTTGAAACCTCAAAATTTCTATGGTCGTTCGTGAGCTCTTCTCCCCCTTAAGCTTCGAAAGTTTTCATGAAAAAGAAAAAGAAAGTTTTCTCTTTCTTTCCACTAAATCACATCCTTTCTTTCATTTTGTTTTCATTATCATTATTATATCTTATATTTTATAACATATAATTAATAGTTTAGTTAATAAATTTTTAAGACAACCAACCCACCACCGTCCATCAACATTTAATTAGTGGTGTTATTACTACTTAGTCCTTTTAATTAATTTGAATCTATAATTAAACTTTTAGCACTTACGCAAGTTAGTCCCTATACCTTAATAACTCCTAATTAATGAAAATTACTTATCCAAAATTTAATTCACCTCTATTATGAAAATATTTACAGACCCGATTTACGGAACAGAGTCTCAAAACTACACTTTTCGTCACCCCTAACTATCGGGTCGTTACAATTTATTTAATGAATCATTTAAGCATGAACTTTATCATTGATTGTATGTTGATGATGGGTAGTCACTAAATCTTATAGTGGTTAGTTGATGGAAATGTTGCATGGTTAGTTTTTGGGCCAGAGACTAAATCGTAAAAATTGGACTAAATCGAATATACTTCAAAACCTAGAATTAACGTCTCTAGGTGTAACACCCTAAAACTCAGCCTGGAAGTTTAGACCGAATCTCGGAGGGTACATTGATCACCAAAGTGATCGTAGGAAAAATTTTAGTTTAACCAGCTAGACAACAAACGGTATTTAAGTTACGTAAATTTCTCAGTTGTAAAATCCCGATATTAAAAAAAATTAATCCAATAGATGCCTACATCTATATAGCACAACATTTCTTACCACAGTATTCAAAATAAAACTTACAATTCAAACTGTTTATTTAAAAATGCGGAATTTATGAAAATACTTTTAAAGTCGATTCTAAAATGTGGTTGTCCCGAGACCACCGGCATGCCAAGTCCAGCATCAGAATACGAAAATGTACCTGCAAGGGGAAACACTAAGGGGGTGAGTTACACGAGCTCAGTGTTAGTTCGACACGTGACTAATAACAGAATTATGGAACTTAAGTCAAAAGTGAAACATACTTACCGATATACACAGATTCAGAAAGTAAACTTGGAACCAACGTCCCAACAGAACGTAACAATTCAAGCACACCAAGTCATACACAAACACTCAGTCACATGTGTTATTCAGTCAGATAGAATACAATCAAATAATCTTACACCCAGAACACTCAAACAGATGCGTACAAATGTAGTCAAGTAATAAAAACTCACCCATCCAGCCAAAACACCTCTCCGTCCCCCAATCACACCCCAAAAGAGATGTATAAGCTCATCCAACCAAACACACCACATAGGACCTTGAAAGGCCCATCCAACCTACACACCATGTATCTGGACTAAGCCACTCAGATATTAATACGCAGCAGGGCTAGCGTATATGCAGTATAGTGCAATGCGGTAATCTATTTGTATAGACATATGTTACGCTTTAAGCCGCGGATCGATAATGGTACACAAAGAAAGCCGACGTGACGTATGATACATGTGGTAAACCATTTAGATTTAATAAGTTGCAAGAAAAGCTGCCGATTATATCGAATCGCCTTCCTTCTCTTCACAAGCAACCCCAAAATTTCTTTATGTAAGTGCATTTATGCTTACAACCTCACAGAAACAATGAACACATCGATAGACAATCAGATAGACACAAATATGTACACGCACCCAGCTAACCGGGTTTAGAATCAAACATCTCATAGCAGTCACAAATAACACATAAGTTGAAGCCCAAATCAGAGTCTTAACTTCCCTCACTAAAGCCTAGCCAAGGGTCAGAACACACAAACACATTCTCAGATAAAAAACATACACAGAATTAAAATAGGTGACTTAGGACCACACGGCCGTGTGCTCTGGCCGTGTTGAAAAATCTAGGCCGTGTGGGGGGTGAACACGCCCGTGTGGGAGGAGCCACACGCTCGTGTGGGCCAAGGACATGTGTAACAGCCCAATTTTGATGAGATCGGAACAGTGGTTTCAGGACCACAAATTCGAGCCAAAAATAAAATTTGTTTTAATATTATTTTATGATTTGCATTATTATAGGAAGGTCATATGAAAATTTTGATACGAAAATTTTACCGATTGTATGTTTAATTAAGGAAAGCACTAAATTGCATAAAATGCAAAAGTTGACTTCTAGTAGTTATAAGTATCAAATAGATATAGAATTCAAAACTTAAGGTCCTTATATGGTAATTAGACCATTGAAGAAAAGTTAGTAGGTAATTTAGTGACTCATCTATGGAAAAATTAGAAATGGGCAAGGACTAAATTGGAAAACACTAAAATTAAAAGATGACAAAAAATTAAAAAGGAAATTATCATATTTTTATTCATATTCTTCCCCAAAATTTCTATGGAAACCCTAGGAGAGAGGATGAAAACTTTCCAAGCTCAATAAGGTATGAAATCAAGTCCCATTTTTAGTAATTTTTATATTTTTGGAATAGGGATAGTCTAATATTTCTATTTAGGGGATTTATTTGAAAAGTTATCAAGGTATGAAATTTGGGTCATGGATGAATATGCTGAAAATTAGAAATTTATGGTAGAAAATGAAAAGTTATTCATAGATAAAAAACTTTTGCAAAGCAATTTTTGATGAAAACCTGATTTAGGGACTAAAATGAAAAAGTTGTAAAACCCATGGAAAATTTTGAAATTTGTGAAATGTATGTGCTGTAAATGTAATATATAAATTTCTACTAGGGTTGGAAAGAGGGTTAAATTCCATGAATTTCATTTTCTGAGCCTAGGGACGAAATTAGAATTTATGAAAATATAGGGGTAAAATGGTAATTTTGCCTAGGATGTAATTGAATGCAAATGTGTATGAAATGTGGTAAATTGATAGTTAAATTTGTTTATATAGACCTGAAAAGACCAACTACGGAACTAGATCGAGGGAAACAAAAGGTTTCAGATTAGTTGAAATTTAAATACGAACAATTGTTAAGGTAAGTTTGTGTAACCTAAATATGTATGTTAATGTGCTTGAATTGAATTGTATGATTGTGTTGATATGTATGTGAAGATATACATTATGAAATGACCACAAATTAGAAAATGATGATAAAATGCTATGTCCTGGTTGAATGTTGAAATTCGATGGAATAAGGTGATTTCTCGAAAAGAATATAATACTGCATATGTTGCATATAAGATTTAGCCCGGATGGATAATCCTGAAGTAAGTCGTCTCAAGCATATGTTATAGATTGGATTTAGCCCGGACGGGTAATCCAAATCAAGCTTTTAGAGCATATGCTACAGAAAGGATTTAGCCTGGACTGGTAATCCTGCTATAAAATATGTGCCTTGAGAGTGTGCTTTATAATCATGTGCCAAATGGATACTTTTGAACATGAATTGACGGATAGTTGATATGTATACTTTGTGTATACTACCCGAATGTCCATCAAAATTTCAATAGTTCAACGGGAAAGATTCTTGAAATACGGAAAGGTGAAATTAAATAGAAGTTTATAATGCGATGAGCTCATCTATGTTTACTTGATATTCATATGATGTTATGTGACTAACTTGTTTGATTAAGTGTATATGTTTAGGTATATTTACCCAAAATTTTTTGATGGTATGGTTATGTATGCTTGTATAAATAAATATAAACGGTAAGTTTAATTCCCGTTATACGAACTTACTAAGCATGAAAATGCTTACCTCGTTTAATTTTCTTTATTTTATAGTGCTCGTAAGCTCGTGAAGGTTGGAGGTCAGTCGGAGCATCAATCACACTATCCACTATCTCATTTTGGTATAAATAAAAATCTCATTTTGGTATAATGGCATGTATAGGCTCATTTGTCCAAATGATGGCTTGTAAGTGATGTTTTGTAATCTAGCCATTGGAATGACTATTAATGTTTTACTTAGTATGTTTATAAAGTTATTCCATGATTAAATTCCTATGTGCTAAGTTGATTGATTGATTATTCTTAAGGTGTATGTTCATCATAAATAAAATCATAAACATGAATTGTATGTGATAATATACCATGCTAGGTTCTAGAATTGGCTTGGTTTTAATGATTGTATTGGCTGGTATATGTATACAAGTTTGATGTAGGTTATTGGCAATAATTGGGTGATAAAATAAAGCTAGGGAAATGGATTTATTTTGTTCACACGGACATGTGTCTGGGCCGTGTGTGACATACAGTGTAACACCCCAAACCCGGCCCATTCGTTACGACCGAATTTGAAATGCCACTGCGGAAAAACGTTTGAAGACTGATTTCACTTTTGGGAAAAACATTAAAAATTTTGTCATTTGAAAACCATGTCCAATTAAAAATTCTAAATAATATAAGCTTGATAAAAATATCCAAATTAAAACTTTATTATAAGCTTTTAAAATATAAGTTGCCAAAATTAAAAGCACTTCCCAATAATAATTTAATGGTCGTCTAGCTTAAACATAATAAAAGCTCCTAAATCACTTTAATGGGCCTTATTACAATAAACACTTAATCAAAATACTGAAAATATAACTACTTAATTAATTAAAATATCTTTCTGCATGGAAATCTGCTTTTGCATGGCCACCTTTGTATCCACTCCAACCTGGTCCAAAAATCACGATCACCTGCGATGTTTAATAAAAATTGGGTGAGTCATACAGACTCAGTGTGTAATTAATCCACTGAATTCCACCCACATGTTAACCACATATTAACCCATATATCAGATATCAATTATCAAATTCACATGTTATCACATTCTGGGCTTGGCCCATATTCATATCACATTCATCTAATAGGGTAGTTAACCACATAATTTCCACATACTGGGCTTGGCCCATTTCATCATCAACCCATATGACGTGATAATGAGTTTATGCAAAGTGCACCCAACCCAACCTAGGGTCCATCCGTTACACCTACCTTAGCGGACTCCGCCCAAGGCCGTGGCTAATCCACCGATCAACTAAGTGATCCCACATATCTTACCTTGGCAGACTTGCTGCTCAAGGCCGTGGCTGAGCCACCGATCACCTGAGTGATCCCACATATCATTCAGTCCACGGTGATGCACATAGCTATCAACCGCCGAGGTGGGCACCTAGCCAACACCTCCCTTGATGAAGCACATAGCTAACATCAAGCGCTAACGTAGCACAAGGCTAACATTAGACCACGTACATAAAGTACACCCGTACCTTCTTTCATATCCCAACCCATGCACATGCCACATAAAATAATGATACAATGTAATGATGCATGAGCATGTTCATCAAGCATATTATCACATATTCATAATCACATATCATCAGGTTTGGTACTTACCGGATTATCGACATACCCCTTGAGGGTATCCTTATCACAATTTCCACTGCACTAGTTAGCACATTCATAACACATACACATTTCACATACATATCATATACCCAAAAATGGTGGGTTAATCACACACCGATCACTTGGAGAACTATGCTTTCGATCATCGATGCTATCACTAGGCGATACTACGGTTTATTTGCCTACTTTCTTGTTCTGATGACTGGTCCACACCCCGTGGCCAATCCCTAACTACCGAGACAGATCTCTTTTTAAACTTTGGGATAGGGACCTTCCCTTTCCCTTCTTGAATGGTATTCGCCTCCATCAACACACTTAATCGTAACAATAGATTTAATCATCAATATACGAATTCTTAACCAAATATCCACAACTTATCATACTTACCAAGGGTCTTGAAATCCCAAAAGCTTGATCTAATGCTTAGATCCTTAATCCCTACATTTGATTAATCACCTACTACTTTAATAAAAAGCCATTCGCCATAAATTCCAAATCCTAGTAGGATTAGTAACTTAAACTTACCTTGTTGCCGTTTGACTTAAGAATCAAGTCTTGAAATCTCTTGCTAAACTCTTCTTGCATTCGGCCAAACATTGAATCAATTAACTTGGTTAGTTTTCGCTTTTGAATAATTAATGAACACATATATTTACCAAACATGGCCTTGGCTGAATACTATAGACACTTACCTTGTGGATTTTAAATCCCGAAACTTACCGAATAACTAGGGAACACGTGGCCTATAGTGTACCTTCTGGAAAAGAACTTCTCCTTCCTTATAGTCGACACTTAGTAAATCCCGAAAGATCTCTTCAAAGTTTCGGCAACAAGATATTAATGGGGTTAGTCCAGATTTCTAAGAAATCTTAAGAAAAAGGATGAAACCGAATGAGATCTTACCCTTACTTGAAGAAATCGATTGCACCTTCACTTCAACCTTCAGAGATTCGGCTATGGCTAGATGATGATCTCACAACTTTCGGCTTTTGGAGGGATTAGAAAGAAAAGAGAAGGAAGAATAAAGATGGAGGATTCGGCTAGATCACAAGGTATTTTGGCTTGGCAAAAATAAAGGAAAGAAAAGAAGAGAAGAGAGCACTAAGAGTTCGGCAGAGAAAGGAGGAAGCACAAATTGATGAGTAGCCCTCCTTCCTTCCTTTTATAGCCAAAATTATCATCTAAGGAGTCCCTTACTTGGCCACCACTCCTCTATCTGATAACTTTATCCTTTAATTATCACTTAAAATAAAAGATAATTCAGCAACTATCCTTACTTAGCCGAAATTATTAAACTCAAAGTCCCTTACTTGGCCATCACTTCTCCCTTATTTTCCTCTTTATCTCTTTATTCAAATTAAAAGAATTTAATCCAACAATTATCTCTTGAAAATAATGATAAATAAATCCCTTATTTATCCACTATTTATAAAATAATAAAAGCTCCTAATTTATATCCATGTGCCGTCCACCTCTCTGCTCCTTGTACCAAAATAAAATTTCTTTTATTTGCTTCCCATGTGACTCGAACTTAGGCCCATTCCTCTTGCATATGGCGCCATTTCCATAGGCCCTAAGTGGCATCTTGAGCCACTTTTCCAAGCCTGTTTGTGTGTCAAATTTCACAAACTTTTTCTTTTAAGGCCACCTTGCCTTAATTTCCCCTTTTAAACCTTAAAACTCGTCATTTCTAGGTCATTTCTAAGTTTCCAAAAATTTTCGATCGGCTCTGTAAACTAGACATTTCCTTACATTTCCATGACATTTCCAAGTTTCCAAAAGTGTTCAAAATATATTCATAACATATAAGATATGTCATTTCGTACAATTAAACCAAAAATGCATAGGCCCTTTTCAGGATGTTACATACAGCCTACCCCCTAGGCGTGTGGCCTGGCCATGTGTCCATGCATCTTAAAGATGAGAAACAGAATGATCAGAATTGGGCACACGGGCAGAGACACGGGCGTGTTACACGGCTGTGTAAAAACTGCACCTAAATTTCAAAAATAAAATTCGCCACACGACTTAGCACACAGGCGTATAACATGGCCGTGTGACTTCAATTTCTTCATGCCTTATATGTAACACCCCGAATTTAGGCCTAATAGAATTGGGCCTATTGGGCTTTTGGTCTCAGAAAATTTTTAAGTGAGAAAGAAAATGACAAATGACATGTTGGCTTTAAGGGTTTAATAAACTTGGAGTGTTTAGGGGTGTTGGAGAAGTTCTGGGTTCGAACTTTGAGGGGAAGGAATTTTTAGTTAATTATTAAAGGAACCAGGGCGGTGAGTAGTTGGGCTTTTAAAAAAAATAGGGAAAAATGGCATCAAAGAGTCTTGTGGTGGAGTGGCTAAGTGACGCCACTTAGGGTATAGGGAGGTGGCGTTATGGTCTAGCAAGGAGATCCTAGGTTCGAATCCTAGCTTAGTATTATTTTTATGAGTTTAATTTTGGCCTTCTAGAAGGTTGGAAGTGGTGTGGTGATGGACTCTAAGGAGAGTGATCAGAAGAGAAAATTTAGGAAAAGGATTGGGGAGTTAGCAGGGAGAAAAACGAGGAGATGAGATGGGAAGAGTTGGAGCCGATTGGGACTTTGCAGAGTTTCGGTTTGTGTATAAATAGGGGGTGTCGAATTCCCTCTGTGCTATTTCGGCAACTGGAATTCCCTTTGTGCTATTTCGGCAACTATAGTACTCTGTCGAATTCTCCTTCACTTTTTCTGTTCTAAACCTCGCCTATTCCTTATGTGTTTTTTTTTCTTCTCTCCTAAAGCCTTAAATCGAATATCATTCTCTTCTTTCTCCATTGCTTGTGCCGTCCCACCTTCATCTAAATTGTTGGGGACCAAATATTCGTGACTTCAAAAGCTGAAAACCTTTGCTCTTGAAGTCGATTTCTTCGTCGCCCCAAACCTTGTGCCGAATACTCTAGTGACCAAATCTCTTTTGTGCTGGCATCATTCCTTTGATTTTTGGTGGATCGGATCTTGGAAAAATCAGAATCAAGCTTGGATCTACAAGTCTCTGCCGAAAAGCTATCCATACGTTTCGGCTTTTGGGTAAGTGTTCTTGATTTTGGGATAAGTTGGCCGAATAGTCTATAGTAAGGGAAAGGGTGACTTAAGTGGATAAAAGTCACTTATTATTTTGTCTTTAACGATTAAGATTGATGCAGATCTAGGGGATATTCGTGAGTAGTAGCTAAGGAAGGGCTATTAGTGCTGGTGGCACACGGTAAGGTAATGGTAAGGCTTCGGTTTTTGGTAAATATTGTGGTTAAGTGTGTGATTGATTGGAGGTTGGTATTGGTTGTAGGTTCAAGGCTGAGGATAGTGTAACACGTCTCATTTACCAGGTGTGTACATACATTTCACACATGACAAATCGGCAAAAGCCGAAATCCCGTAAACCCGGAATGCCGAAAAGCTGAAAAGCTAAAAAGTTGGCACCGACAACCACACGAGCGCCTGAAAATTTGTGTGGGAGCACCGATATGATTACCAGGACCAAGAGAGCGATCTCATGGTCTCAGGCCACTGTTTAGCCAACCGGGCCAGAAGGGGCTAAATAGGCTTGCCGAGCTCGTGGGCCCAATTCGGCAAAAGTTGATATGTGAAATTGAATGATGGATTGATATGGATGGTTGTATGATTTGATTATGATTGGGCCTAATGGGCTACATATACATGATTGGGCTTAATGGGCTATATGGACATGATTGTGCTTAAGTGGGCCTTATGGGATTTTAAAAATGCATGCTAGGGTTTTAATGGTCTCTAGGCTTAGTTCTGATGAATTCTTAAGCAGCATAAAACTTAACTTAATAATCAAACATGTCCGTGGACAAGTCGCTAGGGTAGAGTGTGGCAATGGACATATGCATGTCTAGGATTGGATCTAGGGAGAGCTTGGTACTTAAGCTGTCCTAGTGACCCACCTCCTCTTCTCTGGAATCCTACCTGGTGCGTAGTGTCTGTTCACTTTAGCCGCGAGGACTTGTTGACGGGCCAAGGTTCGTAATTAAGACCCATACTGTTAAGAATTACTGAAATACCCCTGTAGGGTAGAATTATCGAAATACCCGTGATTTGTGAAATGACTAAAATACCCCTATGTGTTGATTGTAAGATTTATGGATGTTACATGTACATTTGCTGCATTCATATGATAATCTGTTTAGGTTGCATATGGGGTGGGAATTATGGAACGGAGGAAGTATATGAGGATCGCATGGTTGCTTGACAACTGTGGATCCACCGATGGCTTTTTAAGCCCATTATATGCTTAGAAGCCTTGCTGCAATGTTTGGTAGTACCACAACCGGGCTACCCTTGATGTGTATCGGATGGGTGGGTCAATTTAGAAATCCCCACAGGAGTGTAGGGTTGGAAGGGAAATGTTGTGTAGCGGATGGATTATTTGGGGAGGGTTTGCATTGCATTGCATGTATGATATTATTATGTTAATAATATGATATGTATGCTATTTGTTTGAGGAGGGTTGTACACACTGAGTTTTCGAAAACTCACTCCCTCTTTTATTTTTCTAAGGTGATCCTCAGTAGGCGGTTCGAAGGATGGAGGGACTCAGACTTGGCCAACTAGCAAGACGATCAGACTTGTTTTTCTTAATATCTAAATTCTTGATTTTAAGTTGTTTATTTTAAGTTCTTTCGAATTGTAATAAGGTTTTCCCTCTAGTTATTATTCTATTACTTCCACTAGGCTTTGTAATTTTGAAACGGAACTTGGATTTATTTCTTTTAAGCATATTTCAAGTTTTTTTTTGAAAATAATTGTGTTTTAAGAATAAGCTTCCGCTGTCAAAGGAAATTTTTACATAGTAACAAGGAAATGGTTTTTGGCTACACCTCGTTTTGAAAGCAAAATGGATTTTTCTTAACTTTTCTTTAGAAGGGTTTTCAATGAAAACAAGGTTTTCGCAAAAACGCTTCAATGCGACATGCCGAATTCGGGCCTAAATTCTAGGCCGGGTTTGGGGTGTTACATTTAGTGGTATCAGAGCCTAGTTGCAAAGCTCGGACTGTGAAATGGGCCTTATTACTTGGGTTTAAAAAAAACTATTTTTGGATTAGATCGAAATGTTTTGGAAATTCTAGTGATGTGGCACACCGAGTCTCCGACGTCGAACCAAGTAAGTTTTTCTATTATTACACTTGTTTAAATTACTGAAATGTATTTAGATATTGGGCTACTTTAAACAATAGGTTTTTAGAGACTAAAGCCCGTAGGAAACTTAAGCCTGTAGAGGATTTACGACTGCGAAATAACTTTTAAATTGTTACTTGCATAAGATATGTGCTTTAAACAGTGGAACTATGAACTAAATTCACAAAAATTATAATTCTGATAATACGAGAATCAACGATGAGTGTTAGAAGAGGTTCAAGGGGTCGCGGCAGAGGCCGTGGAAGTGTTAGGGCTGGGTCATCAACATCAGGCTCGGGATTGTTCAATCACCATTAAGTCGGGTATGTTTGTGTGGATGCAATATTTTGGGTATAGAAACTGTATGCGTGCAATATTTATCTACTCCAGTGGGTAGGTTTTTCTGGTAAGTGTAAAGGGTTCAATTAAAGCTAAAATGTGTTAGTGTTATTAAAATTAGAGTGCACAGTGGAAGCATAGTGGTGTGACTTGAGCGGTGCGATTAATGGTTAGTTGGAAATTTCGAGGATGAAATTTCTTTAAGGGGTAGAATTGTAACGCCCCGAATTTGGGCCTAGTAGAATTGGGCCTATTGGGCTTTGGGTCTCAAAAAATTTTTAAGTGAGCAAGAAAATGACAAATGACATGTTGGCTTTAAATGTTTAATAAACTTGGAGTGTCTAGGGGTGTTGGAGAAGTTCTGGGTTCGAACTTTGAGGAGAAGGAATTTTTAGTTAATTATTAAAGGAACCAGGGCGGTGAGTAGTTGGGCTTTTAAAAAAAAATAGGGAAAAATGACATCAAAGAGTCTTGTGGTGGAGTGGCTAAGTGACGCCACTTAGGGTATAGGGAGGTGGCGTTATGGTCTAGCAAGGAGATCCTAGGTTTGAATCCTAGCTTAGTATTTTTTTTAGGAGTTTAATTTTGGCCTTCTAGAAGGTTGGAAGTGGTGTGGTGATGGACTCTAAGGAGAGTGATCAAAAGGGAAAATTTAGGAAAAGGATTGGGGAGTTAGCAAGGAGAAAAACGAGGAGATGAGATGGGAAGAGTTGGAGCCGATTGGGACTTTGTAGAGTTTTGGTTTGTGTATAAATAGGGGGTGCTGAATTCCCTCTGTGCTATTTCGGCAATTGGAATTCCCTTTGTGCTATTTCGGCAACTATAGTGCTCTGTCGAATTCTCCTTCACTTTTTTTGTTCTAAACCTCGCCTCTTCCTTATGTGTTTTCTTTTCTTCTCTCCTAAAGCCTTAAATCGAATATCATTCTTTTCTTTCTCCATTGCTTGTGCCGTCCCACCTTCATCTAAATTGTTGGGGACCAAATATTCGTGACTTCAAAAGCCAAAAACATATGCTCTTGAAGCCGATTTCTTCATCGCCCCAAACCTTGTGTTGAATACTCTAGTGACCAAATCTCTTTTGTACTGGCATCATTCCTTTGATTTTTGGTAGATCGGATCTTGGAAAAATCAGAATCAAGCTTTGATCTACAAGTCTCTACCGAAAAGCTATCCATACGTTTCGGCTTTTGGGTAAGTGTTCTTGATTTTGGGATAAGTTGGCCGAATAGTCTATAGTAAGGGAAAGGGTGACTTAAGTGGATACAAGTCACCTATTATTTTGTCTTTAACGATTAAGATTGATGCAGATCTAGGGGATATTCGTGAGTAGTAGCTAAGGAAGGGCTATTAGGGCTGGTGGCACACTGTAAGGTTATGGTAAGGCTTCGGTTTTTGGTAAATATTGTGGTTAAGTGTGTGATTGATTGGAGGTTGGTATTGGTTGTAGGTTCAAGGCTGAGGATAGTGTAACACGTCTCATTTACCAGGTGTGTACATACACTTCACATACGACAAATCAGTAAAAACCGAAATCCCGAAAACCCGAAATGTCGAAAAGTTAAAAAGCCGAAAGGTTGGCGCCGGTAACCACACGAGCGTGTGAACATTTGTGTGAGAGTACCGATATGATTACCGAGACCAAGAGAGCGATCTCATGGTCTCGGGCCACTATTTGGCTAATAGGGCCAGAAGGGGCTAAATGGGCTTGCGGAGCTCGTGGGCCCAATTCGGTAAGAGTTGATATGTGAAATTGAATGATGGATTGATATGGATGGTTGTATGATTAGATTATGATTGGGCCTAGTGGGCTACATATACATGATTGGGCTTAATGGGCTATATGGACATGATTGGGCTTAAGTGGGCCTTATGGGATTTTAGAAATGCATGCTAGGGTTTTAATGGTCTCTAGGCTTAGTTCTGATGAATTCTTAAACAGAATAAAACTTAACTTAATAATCAAACATGTCCATGGACAAGTTGCTAGGGTAGAGTGTGGCAATGGACATATGCATGTCTAGGATTGGATCTAGGGAGAGCTTGGTACTTAAGCCGTTCTAATGACCCACCTCCTCTTCTCTGGAATCCTACCTGGTGCGTAGTGTCTGTTCACTTTAGCCGCGAGGACTTGTTGATGGGCCAAGGTTCATAATTAAGACCCATACTGTTAAGAATTACTGAAATACCCCTGTAGGGTAGAATTATCAAAATACCCTTGATTTGTGAAATGACTAAAATACCTCTATGTGTTGATTATAAGATTTATGGATGTTACATGTAAATTTGCTGCATTCATATGATATTCTGTTTAGGTTGCATATGGGGTGGGAATTATGGAACGGAGGAAGTATATGAGGATCGCATGGTTGCTTGACAACTGTGGATCCACCGATGGCTTTTTAAGCCCATTATATGCTTAGCAGCCTTGCTGCAACGTTTGGTAGTACCGTAACCGGGCTACCCTTGATGTGTATCGGATGGGTGGGTCGATTTAGAAATCCCCACAAGAGTGTAGGGTTGGAAGGGAAACGTTGTGTAGCGGATGGATTATTTGGGGAGGGTTTGCATTGCATTGCATGTATGATATTATTATGTTAATAATATGATATGTATGCTATTTGTTTGACGAGGGTAGTACACACTGAGTTTTCGAAAACTCACTCCTTCTTTTATTTTTCTCAGGTGATCCTCAGTAAGCGGTTCGAAGGATGGGGGGACTCCGACGTCGCCAACTAGCAAGACGATTAGACTTGTTTTCCTTAATATCTAAATTCTGGATTTTAAGTTGTTTATTTTAAGTTATTTCAGATCGTAATAAGGTTTTCCCTCTAGTTAATATTCCATTACCTCCACTAGGCTTTGTAATTTTGAAACGAAACTTGGATTTATTTCTTTTAAGCATATTTCAAGTTTTTTTGAAAATAATTGTGTTTTAAGAATGAGCTTCCGCTGTCAAAGGAAATTTTTACATAGTAACAAGGAAATGGTTTTTGGCTACACCTCGTTTTGAAAGCAAAATGGATTTTTCTTAACTTTTCTTTAGAAGGGTTTTCAATGAAAACAAGGTTTTCGTAAAAAAAACACTCTAATGTGACACGCAGGATTCGGGCCTAACTTCTAGGCCGGGTTTGGGGTGTTACATTTTAAGTCAGAGAGTTACACATTTAAGGGACACGGGCGTGTGAGCCCTGCAACTTAGAGGGCCCATTTAAGGGCGTGTGGAGTCCCAATTTGTTTCTACTGTTCATATTGGGCCTCGAGGGCCCATTTAAGGGATGCTACAAATGATCTCGATTAATGAATAGTAATTGGCGTGAATTATCTGAAAAATGTTCTGAAAGACCCAGTAATGCTCTGTAACCCTATTCTGGTGATGGATACGGGTTAGGGGTGTTATATTTATTGGTATCAGAGCTACGGTTTAACCGATTCTCAAACTAACGTAGCAAGTATGAGTCTAGCTATACATGCCATTATTTAAATAATGATAGTGTGATATCTCCTGACCACTCTTAAATGTATTTTCATATAGTAATGTCTTCCAATCAAGCGAGAGATGAGTCTGAGGAAGCTGAGAGCACAGCTCAAGGTTCCGTGCACCGAGACGCAACTAGTAGTAGTAGGAGGCCCATGCCTGAGGGCTGTGAAGAGGCAAAATCATCCTTCTTTGAAATGATGGATGAGTGGTTTAGCGAATATATGAGAACAAATTCTGCTGTTCAATGACCTCCCCCACCTGCTTCACAACATGATGAAACACCACATGGTACTACACTTGATAGAATTGATAAGGCTCCAGTAGATAAAATTAGAAAATATGGGGCTGAAGAATTCAGGGCTACAGCCGATGACGATCCAGAGATGGCTGAATTTTGGCTGGAAAATACTATTCGGGTTTTAGATGAGCTATCATGCACACCAGTCGAATGTCTGAAATGTGCGGTATCTTTGTTGAATGACACAGCCTACCATTGGTGGAAAACCATATCTTCTGTGGTACCATGTAATGCCCCATAATCTAAGTAATTATTTTTGTATGTTTGTAGCACAAATATCTGTCTCACACAGGGGTTAAGTGATTTGGGTGTGTTTGGGCGTGTCTGAGAAGTCTTGGGTTCAAGCCTGGGCATGTGCGAAAAAAAAATTATTCTTAAGGAATAAACCCTTGTCTCTAGTTAGTAGGCTTTTAAATTATTGTGGGTAAAGCATGACATATAGAGTTTGCTGGTCTAGGGGGTAAGTGGTGTGTTACCTTTGCCAGAGGACTGATGTTCGAATCTTGGTGGGGGCAGTGGAGTTTTTATTTTGCTGCTGTGCCGTGGGGGTGTTGTGAGTTGACTGAAACATTAAAGTGGTTGAGGAGAATTCAAATTAGGTAGTTGAGGGGAAGTGTGGTCAGTTGGAGAGATTTGAGGAGGGATTTTAGGAGAAAATCATGGGAAGTGAGAGGAGAGGGAGTGTTGTGCCGAAATTGGACTCTAGGCACTCAAGAATTCGGCCAGAGTGGTATGCTCCTCATTTGTTTTGTTTTCTTTCTTTTTGCTTGAAGGCTGAGTGTGGTAAGAATGCATTCGAGTATTCTTCGTTTCTTTTCCAATTAATTCTGTTGTTGGCCGAATATACCTTCTTCCCCTCCTTCGATCCTTTTGTTAACAGATTTTCTTTCTCCTTATTTTGCTTTTGTGACCAAATATTCTAATATTTCTCTTTTCTTTTCTCATGTAAACCGTTTTCTCTTATAATCTCTCTCTAGTTGGTACCCAGGCGGATTACTTCACTCTTCTAGCACTATTTTGTCTTCGGTTTAGCGATTATTCTCTGACAACTCGGTAAGAGCACTCGACTCCTTCCTATTTTCTCTTAATATGTATCAAGGCTTCCCTTTCTTACACTATTTAAAGTCGAATACCCTTTTCTCTTATTGTCGATTCTCAATTTCCTTCCCTTATGTGTGGTGTTTCTTTTAATTTTTAGGACTTCTCGAGGAATGAAGGAGGTTGCAAGTAGTATTGAAGCATTCGAAACCTTTCTCTCATCACTCAATTGAAGGTAACTATATTCTTAATCAGCGTGTTCAGTCTGAGTATTTCGTCTTGCATTTCATGGGTGTAGGCCGAACGCCCTTTCCCCTACTTTTGGGTTTTGTGGTGCTGTAAGATTATAACATGTGGATTTAAACCATGTGTATAAACAATCCTGTTTAATAAAATCCGCTTGTAACGTAGATATTCGTCAAGGGGTTTGAAATCAACCTTCGTCAGTGGTCTAAGAGGGCTAAGCCACATTTGTTCAATCAAGGCAGGTTTGGTGCTCGCGGGTTATTCACACGTTTTCGCAAGTAGGTGTGTAAATACTGCCCAAATCGTAAATTGGCAAAAGCCGAAAGATATGACAATTGACGCTACACGAGCGTGCGCTCGTTCGTGTGGTAATCTGAACGCATAAAACCTGAGCGTTTGACTATTGAGGCCACCATGAGCGATTTCATGGTCTTAGGACGTTTTGGGCCATGTTAGGCCAAAATGGGCCGTGTGGGCCCAACGGACTTGTGGGCCCCACACGAACGTGTGAAGAATATTGGGCCAAGCTGTGTAATTTACATGGTCGAGACCAATTCTGGGCTATGTGGGCCACCTGGGTGTGTGGGCCCACATGGGCTTGCATTATGGGCATTGGGCCCATTTGCATTGTTTGGTATTAGGTTACACACGTCGCTTGAGGCGCATCAGGGACCATCTTGATGGGTCGGTAAGTATACCTAGACCCCAAACCGATGAACTGATCGTTATTTCCTATGATATAAAATGATCATTTATGCCCCTATGATATTAAATGATCAGTATGCCTTATGTTATGTATGTATGATAGTATATGAGCATGCCACGATATATATGTTGCATACATGTGTGATATGTTGCATGGGGATGGGATTATTATGATTGGAGGAAGTGTATCAGACTAGGCTTTCAAATTGCAAATACTATTTAGTGCATGGCAAAGCTAATTTGTGGAGTGTAGAGATGGGTGGGTGACTTTATCCCCACATGGAGTGTAGGGCTTGACGGAGTGAAGTGTAGAGGCTGGTTAGGTAGATTTCTGATTGCATGTCTGAACTGTTATTATCACTGAAATGGGCTAAGGCCCACACCGATCATCGATCTCAGAATGGGCCAAGGCCCCAATCGAATCAACTATTACCGATTTGGGCTTAGGCCTGCATCAGCTCTACGGCATGATTGGCCATTTTGCTTATATGGGGTTACACACTGAGTTTTTGTAAACTCACCCCTCTGTTTATCTGTACAGGTAATCCCCAGTCTTAGGCGGATCGGTGCTGCGAGGGATTCGGAGGTGGCCACATAACCGCACCTGCTTCTATATTTGACTTTTTATTTACAAGAAATTTAATTTGGGTATTTGTTTTTGTAATAAGGCCTCTTTAAAATTTTAAACTTTTAATTTGGGATTTTACTTATTTAAATTCATATTATGAGAGTAGTAGGATGTGGATTTTCAAAAGATAAATGCTTTTCAAAACACCACGTTTTCGTAACTTACTATAAAAGCTTTCGCATCAACCATTGTTTTAAAGTATAGTAATAAAATAATATAACCAACGTTCTGCTAAGAACAACTTGAGTTTTCAATGAACAGGATACCCTAAAACTTCCGTTAATATCGTAAACGAGAATTAATATAGAACAGGTTTTCCAATGAAGCTATGTTTTCGAAAAACACTTCAATGTGATCCCACCAGATTCAGCCATAACGTCTAGGCCGGGTTTGGGGTGTTACATTTAGTGGTATCAGAGCCAGGTTTCAAAAATCGGCTGTGATTTTTGGGTTTCTTCTAAAAACTCAAAATTTTTAAAAAGAACTGTTCCAAACGATTTGAAAGTATTTTGAAATATTTTTACTGAATGTGTGGTACACCGAATCTCCAGTGCTGATGTGGTAAGTCCTCTGAAACTTCTGTTTGTTTAAAGTGAAATACTGAGACTACTATAGGTAGTAGACTATACTGAAATATTCTTGTTAGGGAAAATTAAAACTGTAGTAAGACTGCATTTTGCAAAAACAAACTCTTAAATACTGATATTACTTTACATAAGATATCTGTTAATCAACACTGGAACTGTAAACTAATGCATAAAATTGTTAAAAGTAGATAATACGCAAATATATAATGAGCACCAAAGGTTCTCATGGAAGTGGTACAAGAGGCCGTGGCAGAGGCCGTAGAGGTGCCCGGGCTGGGTCTTTGTCATTGGGCCACATGCCTAACGCTGAAGCTAGTGAGGCACTGGCTTCACTTGTGACTGCGACTGGGTCTCACAATTGAGCGGTTGGGGACGGCGCATTGTCCCAAGCTATGTTGCGAATTCTGGAGAGGGTCGCTGGGCCCAATACTGGTACGGTGGGCCATGGGTCAGTCACAAAACGACTCTGGTCTAATGGGGCTGAGATTTTTAGTGGTATTGCTGGAGTTGCCCATAACGTGGCTGAATATTGGATTGAGGCCATAGAGAGGATCATAAATGACCTCGACTGCACCCCCAAACAGAAACTAAAAGGTGCAGTGTCATTGTTACGAGATGAAGCCTATCAGTGGTGGCTTACAGTTAAAGAGGGTACTCAGGTCGACCGATTGACATGGGAATTCTTCAAGATTGCTTTCCAAGGGAAGTATGTGGGCGCTATTTATGTGGATGCCCGGAGGAGAGAGTTTCTAAATCTGACTCAGGGGGATAAACCAGTGGTTGAATATGAAGCTGAATTTTTGCGATTAAGCCGCCATGCGCGTGGGATGGTGGAAACTGAATATGAGCGGTGTGTTCATTTCGAGGACGGCCTCAGGGATACTCTGAGAGTTTTGATAGCTCTACAGAGGGAGTGAGATTTTGCCACACTGGTAGATAAGGCGAAGATCGCCAAGGAGGTAAAGCGTACTGAGCGTCAGAACCGAGAAAAGGGTAAAAATAAGAGGGATTCAGAGCCCTCAAGTTCCATTCAGAGGCCGAAGAAAAAGGCCAGAGTGGATGGGTCGGTCAGAGTTGCGGCCCTAATGCTGCTACTAGACCGCAGCCATGTGTTAACTGTGGTAGACGCCATCAGGGCAAGTGCTGGAAAAGGATTGGGGCATGTTTAAGATGCGGATCATTAGAGCACCATATCAGAGATTGTCCTCGGAGGCCCGAACAGATGCAAGTTACATGTCGGGGTACTGTTCAGCCATCGAGAGGTGTTCAGTAGCCACCGAGAGGTCGTGGTTAGGCCAGAGATGGAAATGGTATGGGCCGTGGTCGTGGAGCACCGCGAGGCGAGTGCTGGTCATACTGGAGGCGGCGACCACTACCGTTTATGCCAGTGTGTCGTCGAGAGGACGGAGACGCCCCAGATGTTATTACTAGTACACTCTTTATCTATAATGTACCTTAAACTGCACTAATTGATGTTGGGTCTACGCATTCGTATATAGCATGCTCGGTGTCTGAGACTTTGTGTATAATGGTTGAAACCACTGCGAGTGAGGTTACTATGTTGAGTCCTTTAGGGCAGTCAGTTAAGGTAAACAAATTGTTCAGAGATGTACCTTTGGAGGTACAAGGAACCATCTTTTTGAAAGATTTAATGGAACTTCCTTTTGGAGAATTCGACTTAATACTGGGCATGGATTGGCTGGTTAAGCATCAAGTGAATTTGGATTGTGCTACTAAACGAGTGGTACTGAAAATTGTGGAGGGTGATGAGGTGGTGGAAATAGGGGAGCGTCGAAATTATTTATCAAATGTGATTTCTGCCCTGAAGGCTGAGAAGTTGGTTCGTAAGGGTTATGAGTCGTATATAGCCTATATCCATGTTTTTTTATTCTGAGGTTTCGTCTGTTAAAGATATCAGAATAGTCAAAGATTTTCAGGATGTTTTCCCCGATGAACTACTTAGACTACCTCCAAAGCGTAAAGTTGAATTTGGGATTGAGCTCCTACCAGGTACAGCTCCGGTGTCCATTGCTCCTTATAGAATGGCACCGAAAGAGCTAGTGGAGCTTAAGGCTCATATTCAAGAGTTACTGGATCAAGGGTTCATCCGCCCTAGTGTGTCTCCATGGGGAGCACCGGTGTTATTTGTGAAAAAGAAGGATGGATTCATGCGTATGTGCATCAACTACCGGCAACTGAATAAATTGACTATTAAGAATAAGTACCTCCTGCCGAGGATTGATGATCTATTCGACCAGTTTCAAGGAGCTTCGGTCTTCTCTAAGATTGATCTCTGATCGGGGTACCATCAACTGAAAGTCAAAGAGGCTGATGTTCACAAGACAGCGTTTAGGACTTGTTATGGTCATTATGAGTTCCTTGTGATGCCATTTGGACTGACGAATGCACCAGTAGCTTTTTTGGATCTGATGAACCGAGTGTTCCAGCCTTATTTGGATCGATTCATAGTGGTTTTTATAGATGACATCTTGGTGTACTCGAGAACTGAGGATGAACATGACACACATCTCCGAGTTGTTCTGCAGATTCTGAGGGAGAAACAATTATACACTAAGTTCAGCAAGTGTGAATTCTGGCTACGAGAGGTAACATTTCTGGGCCATGTGGTATCTATTGAAGGGATTAGAGTTGATCCTCGGAAACTTAAAGCTATTTTGGATTGGAAGACGCCTAAGACGGTATCTGAGATTCAAAGTTTTCTGGGTCTGGCAGGGTATTATAGACGTTTTGTTGAGAGGTTTTCATTGATTGCTGCACCTCTGACTAAATTTTTGCGTAAAGGGGTGTCGTTTGGCTGGACTAATAGGCAGCAAGAGAGTTTTAGGAAACCTAAGAAGGTTCTGACGGAGGCCCCTGTCTTAATACAACCAGAGTCTGGGAAAGAATTCACTATCTACTGCAATGCATCACATGTCGGTTTGGGATGTGTGTTGATGCAAGAGGGTAAGGTAGTGGCATATACGTCTCGCCAGCTTAAGTCTCATGAGGCAAATTATCCGACGCATGACTTGGAGTTGGCCGCGGTGGTATTCGCACTAAAAATATGGAGGCATTACCTGTACGGTGAAAAGTGTATCATTTACACAGATCACAAGAGCCTCAAATACCTCCTCACTCAGAAAAAGCTAAATCTTAGGCAGTGTAGATGGATTGAGCTGCTTAAAGATTATGACTGTTCGATTGAATACCATCCTGGTAAGGCCAATGTGGTGGCTGACGCACTGAGCCGGAGGGCTATGGCGGATCTGGGGGTGATGTTTGCTCGTCTCAGTTTATTTGATGATGGTAGTTTATTGGCCGAAATTCAGGTTAAACCGTCGTGGATTGAACAGATTAAGGGTAAACAGTTGGAGGATGGGTATTTGGGTCATTGATTCTGACAGAATGAGAGTGGGTAAACTTCAGATTTTGGACTGAATAGCAAAGGGGTACTGTGTTTCCGTGAGAGTCTGTGTACCAAGGGATACTGATTTGTGGCAGTCTATAGTGTGAGAGGTGCATAGTAGTCCTTATGCTATGCATCCCAGTGGGAATAAAATGTACCGAGACCTTCGTGAGTTATATTGGTGGCCAGGTCTTAAGCGTGAAGTTATCGACTATGTGAGTAAGTGTCTGACTTGCCAGCAGATTAAGGATGAACATCAGTTACCTTCAGGGTTGCTTCAGCCAGTTAAAATTCCACTTTGGAAGTAGGAGAGAGTAACTATGGACTTTGTTAGCGGGCTACCCCTAACGCCTACTAAGAAGGATGCAGTATGGGTCGTCGTGGATCGATTGACCAAGTTAGCCCATTTCATACCAGTTCGTACTAATTACTCTTTGCAGAAGCTGGCTAAACTGTATGTGGCTGAGATAGTGAGACTGCATGGGGTACTAGTTGCCATATTATCAGATTAAAGATCCTCGCTTCACGTCTCAGTTCTGGAAGAAGTTACACGAGGCCTTGGGTACAAGATTGGACTTGATCTTGCGTTTCACCCCAGCACGGATGGTCAATCGAGAGGGTGATTCAAATCTTTGGAGGATATGTTAAGGAGTTGTGTAATAGATTTTCGAGGTCATTGGGAAGACTATTTGCCATTGGCGAGTTTGCATATAACAATAGCTACCAGTCCTAGCATACTGATGGCACCTTACGAGGCATTATATGGCCGTGAGGTGTCGTACTCCTTCGTGTTGGACGAGTTGGGCGAGCGGTGTGTTCGGGCCTGTATTGGTTTCTGATACCGAGGTTAAAGTTAGATTAATTCGGGATCGATTGAAGGCGGCATCAGACAGACAGAAGTTGTATGCGAATTTGAAGTGCAAGGAGATTGAGTATTCTGTGGGGGACTTTATTTTATTTAAGGTCTCGCCATGAAAGAAGGTACTGAGATGGGGACGGAAGGGCAAGTTGAGCCCTAGGTTTATTGGGCCTTATCGCATACTGAAACGTGTGGGACCGGTTGCCTATCAACTTGAGTTACCTCAAGAGTTGAATCAGATTCATGATGTGTTCCACGTCTCTATGCTGAGGCGTTATCGCTCTGATCCCACACATATGATTTCGACTGAGGAGATTGAGGTTAGACTGAACCTGACTTTTGAGGAGGAACCGGTTCAAATTTTAGATCATGATGTGAAAGTTTTGAGGAAGAAGTCTATCCCACTGGTTAAGGTACTTTGGCACAATCACAACTCAGAGGAGGCCACGTGCGAACCCGAAGAGGCGATGCGTCAACAATACCCTTATCTATTTTGATCAGGTAAATTTCGAGGCCGAAATTTTCTTTTAGGGGGTAGAGTTGTAACGCCCCAGAATTTAAGTAATTATTTTTGTATGTTTGTAGCACAAATATTTGCCTGACTTAGGGGTTAAGTGATTTGGGTGTGTTTGGGAGTGTCTGAGAAGTCTTGGGTTCAAGCCTGGGCATGTGCAAAAATATTTTGTTCTTAAGGAATAAACCATTGTCTCTAGTTAGTAGGCTTTTAAATTATTGTGGGTAAAGCATGACATATAGTGTCTGCTGGTCTAGGGGGTAAGTGGCGTGTTACCTTTGCCAGAGGACTGATGTTCGAATCTTGGTAGGGGCAGTGGAGTTTTTATTTTGCTGCTATGCCGTGAGGGGTGTTGTGAGTTGACTGAAACACTGAAGTAGTTGAGGAGAATTCAAATTAGGTAGTTGAGGGGAGGTGTGGTCGGTTGGAGAGATTTGAGGAGGGATTTTAGAAGAAAATCAAGGGAAGTGAGAGGAGAGGGAGTGTTGTGCCGAAATTGAACTATGGGCACTCAAGAATTCAGCTAGAGTGGTATGCTCCTCATTTGTTTTGTTTTCCCTCTTTTTGCTTGAAGGCGAGTGTGGTAAGGGTGCATTCGAGTATTCTTCGTTTCTTTTCCAATTAATTCTATTATTGGCCGAATATACCTTCTTCCCCTCCTTCGATCCTTTTGTTAACAGATTTTCTTTCTCCTTATTTTGCTTCTGTGACCAAATATTCTAGTATCTCTCTTCTCTTTCTCTTGTAAACCATTTTCTCTTATCATCTCTCTCTAGTTGGTACCCAGGCGGATTACTTCACTCTTCTATCGCTATTTTGTCTTCGGTTTAGCAATTATTCTCTGACAAATCGGTAAGAGCACTCAACTCCTTCCTATTTTCTCTTAATATGTATCAAGTCTTCCCTTTCTTACACTGTTTAAAGCCGAATACCCTTTTCTCTTATTGCCGATTCTCGGTTTCCTTCCCTTATGTGTGGTGTTTCTTTCGATTTTTAGGACTTCCCGAGGAGTGAAGGAGGTTGCAAGTAGTATTGAAGCATTCGAAACCTTTCTCTCATCACACGATCGAAGGCAACTATATTCTTAATCAGCGTGTTCAATCTGAGTATTTCGTCTTGCATTTCATGGGTGTAGGTCGAACGCTCTTTCCCCTACTTTTGGGTTTTGTGGTGTTGTAAGATTATCACATGTGGATTTAAGCCATGTGTATAAAAAATCTTGTTTAATAAAATGCACTTGTAACGCAGATATTCATCAAAGGGTTTGAAATCAACCTTCGTTAGCGGTCTAAGAGGGCTAAGCCACATTTGTTCAATCAAGGCAGGTTTGGTGCTCGTGGGTTATTTACATGTTTTCGCAAGCAGGTGTGTAAACACTGCCCAAATCGTAAATCGGCAAAAGCCGAAAAATATGAAAATTGACGGTACACGAGCATGCGCTCGCTCGTGTGGTAATCTGAATGCATAAAACGTGGGCGTTTGACTATTGAGGCCACCATGAGCGATTTCATGGTCTTAGGTCGTTTTGGGCCATGTTGGGCTGAAATGGGCCGTGTGGGCCCAACGGGCTTGTGGGCCCCACATGGGTAAACCACACGATCGTGTGTAGAATATTGGGCCAAGCTGTGTAACTTACATGGTCGAGACCAATTCTGGGCTATGTGGGCCACCCGGGCGTGTGGGCCCGCATTATGGGCCTTGGGCCCATTTGCATTTTTTGACTGTTAAGGTTGCACGGGTCGCCCGAGACGACTGTGGACCTACTGATGGGTCGGTAAGTACACCTAGACCCCAAACTGATGAACTGACTGTTATGTCCCTGGAAACACAAAAAATTTATACACTTTTTCATGCCCTTTTTAACTCAAATTTATGCAGTTTCGATTAAATTCTTGTCGGAAAATAATTAAATACTATAAAATAATTAAATTGTGTTAAAAATATGAACATGATGAATTTTAATTAATATTATAGTTAATTTTGATTAATTTTGACTATTTTCGACAGATTCGCACAAAGGGCAAAAATTGGCTCGGCAGACACTGCTAGAAGAATAAAACCGAGAAGCAATTTGAAGTACCGAGGCACATTTATTTCCAGCCCAAGACGGTCCGATTATGAATATTAATCATAATATAATTAATTTTAATTTATTCCCAATTTAATTTGGGCTAAATAAATTAATCTTAATTAATTATGGAAAAATGGCCCAGTTGAACTGCACTGGTTGAACCGAATTCAGTAAACCGAACCAGCCACCAATTGGGCAGCCCAAACCGTCCATATGCTGAACCAAATCATCCTATTAGCTGATTAATTAAGCTTGAAAAGAAGCCCTTTAAGACTTGTCAAAGTTACATTCAACCCCCTCCACAATTAGTGGCTTTGTAGATTTGCCCCAAGCCATATTTAGCAATGTTGAAGCCATCAACTTTGCCACATAGGTGGCCGGCCAAGGTGTGGCTCTTTGGCTGCTATTTTTAGAAAAATTCAGCTGCCACATTCAGCTATAAGTACACCCCTTGGCTGATCATTCAAAGCATCCCTCATCCCTCATCCATAATCCCTCATCTCTCATTCACATCTCTTCTCTCACAATTTTTCTCTCCTCTCTCATTACTTCTTTCATTTTCCTATTTCCTTGATCTTGTGCCGATTTATCCCCTTGGGAAAGGGGTCTTCTTCATCCATCATTTATCAGCAATTAGAGTGTTCATAAGCCACCTTGATAGCTGAGGACAACGGAGGACGAAGAACAGAGCAATCAGTCAAGCCACGAAGAAACACCGGATTTGCTTCTTGTTCCCTATCTCTTTAAATTTCGTTGTTGTTTTGAAAAACATGTTTATGAATATTTATGCTATTGGAATGGTTAATTTAATCAGATTAGCTTGAATTTAATTCGTGTTGGGTTGATTGCATGACGTCCTTTTAAAATTATTAAAATTGTGTTTATGCTGTTATAGGCCTCGGTAAAATGCTTGGTTAAGTAAAATCATGATTAAGTTATTCTGGCATTATAATTGTTTAGATAACTAAAGAATTAATTACTTAAACGCATTGAAATTGTAATTAATGGACACAATACTTAATCAGTGCATGTTTAATTCTTCTAAGGTAGCTGAAGATTAAATTAGCATTGTATTTGGCGATACATATGCCTTGCATAACTTGCAAGATTTTTGTGATTAAACTGTTTCAAGGTAAGGATACTTTGTTACCTCACATAGTCTTTTATATGCTTATTAGGTTGAATTAATCGTTTGAATCGACATAGGAATATGCGAGAGATTTTTTAATTTAATAAGTATGTATGTGCAATAACATGTTTACTTTTATAAATTTGTTTTATCGGTCGAATTGACATAGGAATATGTACAAGAGATGAATGGATTTTTGATTTGTAAATATGTTCATAAGTTATCAAATTACCGAGTTGCCATGATTTATTCGTAACAAGTATAAGCATAAGTTTAATAATTCTAAGGTAAGAAATGTAATTAATCCAACACAATTATATCATCTTGATTAAAATCAGCTTTTGAAATCGTGCATCAGAACTTTATTTTATTTTATTTTACTTTGTTTTTTTAGTTTTTAAATATTTCTTAAATCAAAATATTTTTCTTCACCAAAGTGTTTTAAATTGTATTCATAAATAATTCTTTTCACAGTCCCTGTGGGTACGATAACTCGACATTTACTTGTCACTTTATTACTTGTTACGATTGTGTACACTTGCACATTTTCACCGTTCCAAGTTTTTGGCGTCGTTGCCGGGGACTGTTTTTCAAAGCCATTATTTGTGAATCCGTTTTACATCTTGGTTTATTTATTTTCCTATTGAAATTTTTACTTACTTAATTTTTCTGTGATTATTTCAGGTGTTTATGAGTATTGACTAAATTATTGACTTACTCCCTGTAGACCTTGAGATAGAACGAACCTTTCGACAGCGAAGAAGACAAGCGAACTAGAGAAGGACCGAAGAGATGAACTTTGAAAATATGAATCAAGGAAACGGAGCAAACCCTGCTCAGAATCCTATCCTTATTGCTGATGATAGGGATAGAGCCTTAAGACAATATGTCGTGCCAGTGTTCAATGACCTTAATCTGGGTATTAGAAGACCCGAAATCGAGGCACAACAATTCGAGCTGAAGCCAGTCATGTTCCAGATGCTTCAGACAGTGGGCCAATTCAGTGGAATGCCTACCGAAGACCCTCATCTTCACTTAAGACTATTTATGGAAGTGAACAATTCTTTCAAGTTAGCCGGAGTTCCCGAAGATGCATTACGATTAAAGTTGTTCCCATATTCGTTAAGGGACAGAGCTCGTGCCTGGTTGAACTTATTGCCACCGAACTCTATTTCTACATGGCAAGAATTAGCCGAGAGATTCCTCATGAAGTATTTCCCACCAAGCAAGAATGCTAAGCTGAGGAACGAGATCACTACCTTCCACCAAATGGATGATGAGTCCTTGTATGAGGCTTGGGAAAGATTTAAAGAGTTATTACGAAAGTACCCTTATCATGGAATCCCATATTGCATTCAACTTGAGACATTCTATAATGGTCTCAACGCTCACACAAGGATGGTAGTGGACGCCTCTGCTAATGGTGCACTCCTTTCTAAGTCTTATAACGAGGCTTATGAAATTATTGAGAGGATTGCTAGCAACAATTATCAATGGCCAACCAGTCGAGCAGCGTCAGGAAGACGAGTCGCTGGAATACATGACGTAGACGCTCTTACTTCACTCGAATCTCAGGTATCATCAATATCCTCAATGCTTAAAAATCTTACTACTAATGGGTCTAATAGTTTTGCAGCACAACCGCCTAATCAATTTGAGAATATAGCCTATTTCTATTGTGGAGAAGGACAATTGTTTGAAGAATGTCCGTCGAACCCAAAATCTGTATACTACATGGGTAATCAGAACCAAAACCGAGGAAGGCAAGGGTTGCAATCAAATTTTTATAACCCATCGTGGAGAAACCACCCGAATTTCTCCTGGAGTAACCAAGGGGCTGGAACCAGTACCACTTACACCCAACCCAGACCAACCCAGCCGCCTAACTTCCCGCAACAAGTTCAGAAACCAGTTCAAGCGGAAGCATCCAATAGCTTGGAGAGTTTGCTGAAGACATACATGGCAAAGAATGATGCATTAATCCAGAGCCAAGCAGCTACATTGAAGAATTTGGAGAATCAAGTGGGCCAGCTTGCAACTGAACTTAGGAACCGACCACAGGGTACCTTACCCAGTGATACAGAAAATTCGAGAAATCCGGGAAAGGAGCATTACAAAGCGCTAACACTGAGGAGTGGAAAGACGATAGAGCCCAATACCATTGAAGCTGGAAAGGAGCCATCCGACGCTCAAGATTCAGAAGAAGTTCAACCAAGTGTTGAAATCCCGCCACCACGAACTAATCGCAAAAACCCAACAAAGTAACCTCAGGACCAGCTAATTCTGATCAACTAACAACTTCGTTAGGTGCAGAATTGCTGCCAAAGACGAATCAACTAGAATCAGTTCCAGTAATGAAACCACCACCACCCTACCCTCAAAGACTTCAAAAGCAGAAGCAGGAGATTCAATTCAAGAAGTTCCTTGACGTACTCAAGCAACTTCACATCAACATCCCGTTGGTTGAAGCACTTGAGTAAATGCCAAACTACGTCAAGTTCATAAAAGATATCTTGTCTAAGAAACGAAGACTTGGAGAATTTGAGACGGTAGCTCTGACGAAGGAATGCAGTGCATATCTTCAAGACAAACTACTCCCAAAATTGAAGGATCCTGGATGTTTACCATACCGTGCAACATTGGAGCAACATACCGTGGTAAGGCATTATGTGACTTAGGTGCGAGTATCAACTTGATGCCTATGTTAATATTTATGAAGTTGGGGATAGGAGAAGTTAGACCAACTACGGTTAAGATTCAACTAGCAGATCGATCCTTAGCACATCCAGAAGGAAAAATCGAGGACGTATTGGTACGTGTAGATAAGCTTATCTTTCCAGCCGACTTTGTAATTCTAGATTTTGAAGCAGACAAAAAAGTACCAATCATCCTAGGAAGGCCGTTCCTAGCAACTGGAAGGACCCTTATTGATGTGTAGAAGGGCGAGATCACCATGCGTGTTCAGGATGATCAGGTAACATTTAACGTCTTTAAGTCTATGCGATTTCCTGACACAATGGATGATTGTTCTGCAGTATCCGATTCAGAGGAATTAATAGTGGAGAAGGAACTCAATTGTGTTGAGGACCCACTGGAAAGAATTTTGTCATCGGATCCTCCAAAAGATGAAAAGGAGGATGACTACTTGGCTTTGCTAGAAGCTAATCAAAAGGGATTTAATCTTCAATCCCATTTTGAATCTTTGGAGTTAAAAAAGAGGGATTACACCCAGCCAAAAGCATCGATCGAGGAGCCACCTAAATTAGAACTCAAGGTATTACCTTCTCATTTAAAATACGTTTATTTAGGTAACGCTTCTACTCTGCCTATGATTGTTTCAGCAGAATTGACCACTAAGTAAGAAGAGAAACTTATCTTAGTTTTGAAACAATTCAAGAAGGCCATCGGATTGACCATAGCTGATATTCGCGGTATTAGTCCGTCTGTATGCATGCACAAGATTATCCTGTAAGATGGAAAAAAAGGGACGATCGATGGACAACGGAGACTGAACCCCATCATGAAGGACGTAGTAAAAAAGGAGATCATCAAGTGGTTAGATGTGGTTATTATTTATCCCATCTCAGACAGTTCATGGGTAAGTCTGGTCCAGTGCGTACCAAAAAAAGGAGGTATCACAGTCATAGAGAACGAGAGCAATGAGTTGATACCGACTAGAACGGTTACGGGATGGAGAATCTGTATAGATTACCGAAAGCTGAACAAGGCGACTAGGAAATATCACTTTCCTTTGCTGTTCTTGGACCAGATGCTGGATAGACTCACAGGACGAGATTACTACTATTTTCTCGATGGATACTCAGGGTATAATCAGATTACAGTAGCACCGAAAGATCAACACAAAACAACATTCACTTGCCCGTACGGTACATTTGCATTTAGACGCATGCCATTTGGTTTATGTAATGCACCTGCTACATTTCAAAGATGTATGATGTCTATTTTCACTGACATGGTTGAGAAATATTTGAAAGTTTTTATGGACGATTTTTTAGTATTTGGAGATACTTACGATGATTGCTTAGCCAATCTAGCTAAGGTACTAAGGCGATGCGAAGAGACGAATCTCGTACTCAACTGGGAAAAGTGCCATTTTATGGTACGAGAAGGAATTATTTTAGGCCATCGGATAACGAGACATGGGATCGAGGTAGAGAAAGCAAAGGTAGACGTTATTGAGAAACTCCCACCTCCAACATCTATAAAAGGAGTTAGGAGCTTTTTGGGCCACGCCAATTTTTACTGAAGATTCATCAAGGACTTCTCCAAAGTTGCTAAACCCTTATGCAAATTATTGGAGAAGGACTCGATATTCAAGTTTGATGAGGAATGCTTAAAAGCCTTCAACGATTTGAAGAGTTGATTAGTCACGACACCTATAATCGTCACACCAGACTGGGATTTGCCATTCGTATTGATGTGTGACGCAAGTGACTTCGCAATTGGAGCTGTCTTGGGCCAGCAAAGGAACAAATTTTTTCATCTTATCTACTACACAAGTCGAACTCTAATCGGAGCTCAACTAAATTATACGATAACGAAAAAAGAGTTACTTGCTATTGTGTTTGCTTTCGACAAGTTTCGATCTTATCTTGTAGGTACCAAAGTGATTGTTCATACGGACCACTCGACAATTAAATATTTACTGGCCAAGAAAGGCGCTAAGCCAAGATTGATCCGGTGGGTACTACTACTTCAAGAGTTCGATCTAGAAATTCAAGATCGAAAGGGAGTAGAGAACCAAGTAGCAGATCACTTGTCTAGATTGGAGCAGCAAGAGGAAAATTCTCCACTTGTACCGATCCAGGAGACATTTCCAGATGAACACATACTGAAGGTAAATCATGTTCATAATATTCCTTGGTTTGCTGATATTGCTAACTATTTAGCTTGTGGTTTGATGCCGATTGATAAAACGTATCAACAAAGGAAAAAGTTTCTCCACGATGCGAAGTACTATTTCTAGGAAGAGCCATACTTGTTTAAAAAGTGTGCAGATCAGATGATCAGGAGATGTGAGGCAGAAGATGAAATACCGAAGATTTTATACCATTGTCACTCAACTCCGAGTGGGGGACACTTCAGAGGTACACATACAGCGGCCAAAGTATTGCAAGTCGGAATCTTTTGGCCCACACTATTCAAGGATGCATACGCTTACGTAAAGAGCTGTGATCGATGTTAGAGGGTTGGAAATGTCACCAACAGAAATGCGATGCCTCGAACAAATATCATGGAGGTAGAATTGTTTGATGTTTGGGGTATTGACTTTTTGGTCCTTTCCCTCCGTCTTTTGGTCACAAGTACATATTGGTAGCAGTAGATTATGTGTCCAAATGGGTCGAGGCTGAAGCTTATCCGATAAAGATGCTAAAGTTGTGATGAAGTTCTTGCAGAAACACGTGTTCACAAGGTTTAGAACCCCAAGAGCTATTATCAGCGATGAAGGGACCCATTTTGTGAACAAGTGGTTAAAATGGTTGTTAGATAAACATGGAGTGAAACACAAGGTTGCTACAGCTTACCATCCGCAGACAAATGGACAAGCTGAGCTAGCGAATAAGGAGATCAAAGGCATACTTGAGAAGGTAGTTTGCCCGAACCGATGAGACTGGTCCAAGAGACTAGATGATGCTTTATGGGCTTACAGAACAGCATACAAGACACCTTTAGGAATGTCACCCTACAGGTTAGTCTTTGGGAAAGCCTGTCATCTACCTCTGGAGTTAGAGCACAAAGCTTACTGGGCTCTGCGATGACTCAACTTGGATCTTAAGCTTGCTAGAGAGAAATGGATGCTCCAACTCAACGAGCTAGAAGAATTCTGAATGTTCTCACACGAAAATGCCAAATTACTCAAAGAAAGACTCAAGAAATGGCATGACAAGCACATTCGAGTTAGAGAATTTGAAGTAGGTTAGCAAGTCTTGTTATTTAATTCCAGATTGAAGTTCTTCCCAGGTAAGTTAAAATCACGTTGGTCTGGTCCATTCACGATTCATCGCGTCTATCCATATGGAGTTGTTGAACTCCAAGGTAAGGGAGGTAATTTTCAAGTCAATGCTCAGTGTTTGAAACATTACTACGGAGAAAGACCTGAACGGGATCAAATCTTGTTCAGTATATCAAATATTTAAATTTTTTTTAAATAAATTATTTAGGGTATATTTTCGAGTTTATTATGTTTAAATAAATTCTGTCTAAGAGATTGGAACTTAAGCGGGACCGCTTGTGACCCCTCCAATCTTTCCTGGGAATTGATTTTTACATAATTTTTCGAGAAATTATTTCCTAAATGACAAAATAAATTTTTTGTTTTTCAAATAAAAAAGGTCAATTTTGACCCAAGCTTTAAATTGCAACTCAATTTCAAATTTTCATTAAGTCTAGGGACTTAATTGAATTATTTTTAAATTTTGGTTGCTATTTTTGTAAATAATAAAAGCTAGGTACATCTTTTTGTAAATATTTCCAAAAGGCATCTAAAATAAATATATTTACTTAATATATATTTTTATATGATAATAATAATATGATAAACTTTAATATATAATTATATCCATTATAATTTATATATTAACTTTTATCAACTTAGCTTAGAATTAGGATTAATTTTATTTATGTTTATCTTAATAATTGAATAGCAATTGATAATTTCATATGCATATTATTAATTGTTGTTAACTTTGAGTAGGATTAGAATTAGAACATTTTAATTATTAAATCACTCTAAGAGTTTTACTCTAATTCCTATTTCTCTCACTATAAATTCCACCCATGCCTCTTCCCATTCATTCATCACTCAAAACCCAAAACCCAAGTGCCGAAGCCTCCTACCTGAAGCACCTAGCCGCACGCCCAAGCGTCCAGCAGCTCGTGCACACAGGCGCGCCAGTGGCCTCCCCGTGCCACTACACTTGCTGCTCCAACCCAGCTGCCCAGGCCGTGTCCTGCTCCTGTGCACCGCACCTGCACACGCCCGTGGCCTGCTTGCCGCAAGGCCTTGCACGCTGCTACTTACGCGCAGCCCCTACCACGCATTGCAGCTTGCTTCTGCACCCATCCGCCCGTGCACCTAGCAGCTTCCCAACACCCCACCAGCACATCTCTTTCACCCACACATCAAGCCCTTAAGCCTTCAAGTTTCCTTTTAAATTTCCATCTTTTGTTTCATAAGTATATTTTAGCTTAGGAGTTCTTAATTTCTACAAAGAAGGTGGTAAGAAAAATTTCTTTTCTTAAGTTTTAATTTTACTCAATTATCTGATTTTTCAATTTATTGAAATATTAGTGATTTTTATATTAAAATTTTTTAAAATAATTTTTCCCATCTTATGTTCAGGTAAATCATGCCTCGCAAGAGAACTCGTGCTTCCGCTCAAATCGATGAAACGTAAAATAAGTTTCACTGTGAAGAAGCCAAAGTAAGATACGAAAGTATCTTCAAAAATCAACAAATGCATCAAGAGAAAGGCTTTACATTGAAGGAAAGCAACTAAAGAGACTTTATGGCACGTATTCGTCAAGTTGCTGAAGCCCTCAATTGGGAATTGTTTTGTGAAAAGAGACCAAGTGTGGATGAGGAACTAGTTCATGAATTTTACGCGAACTTAACCTTAAGCGAATTGACCGAAGTTCCAGTTCGCGGAATCAAGGTACCAATAAATTCAAATGCTATTAATGAGTTCTTTGAATTACCTGATTTCGAAAACGATAAATATTCTTCTTCGTTGAGCAACATTAAGCATGAAAATCTGTAAGAAATTCTCGAGGAACTTACAGTCCCAGGTTCTAAGTGGACTGTGTCAAAGCAAGGAATCCACACGTGTTGAAGAGAGTACTTGACACCAATTGCTAAGGTATGGTTCTATTTCATCCGTTTCAGCCTTATGCCTAGTTCGCATGGGACTACAATCTCATTAGAGCGAATGGTCCTATTATACTCGATTCTAACTGGAAAGACCATTGATGTGGGCAAAATCATCCTAAGAGAAATGCGAAATTGTGCCATTAGACGTTCTGGCCCGGCCTATTTCCCCTTTACAATAACAATTCTGTGCTTAAAAGCAAAAATCCTTGCGGACGTGAAGAAGACAGGGTATAGTCAAGGCACAATCACCGATTGGGACCTCTACCGAGTAGCTGGAGATTCTATTCTACAGCAACGAGTTGAAGAGAGTGAGGACCCCGAAGAAGCAGAAGATGATCCCACAGAGATCCCGCTAGAGCAATCAAATGAAGTCCCCAGTGAGGCAGAACCAATGGAACCAGAAGCTGAATCTGATATCGAGAATTCAATGTTTGGAGCTCCACCGCCTAGCCTAGATCTTCATGATGAGCTGTTAAAGCTGATGGACTTAACGCAACACATGCAATGGAAGCAACAAGCCTACTTGAGATACTCAAAAATAAGGGATGACTCGATGAGGAGTGCCCTCAAGAAAATTTATAATGATCCATTTATTTTTGTGCCTGAGTTTCCAGATTTCATATTTGAACCATGGATTTCATCATCGAAGAGGGAGCAAGGCGATTCATGCAAAGGCAATACTGATGGAGCACAAGATGAGTCGAATTCGGAAGGATCGACAAACAAATAAAGAAGGGAGGACTTCAACTTTAGTTTATTTTTATTCTTAAGTTATTTTAGGATTAGGTTAATTAGGAATTTTTATTTTTGCACAATAAAACAAGAAATAGGAATCATGAATAAAATCTGAACAAGTCCCAAAGGCTAAAGTGTGGCAATAGATATATACATGTCTAGGATTGGATTTTAGAGAGAGCTTGGTACTTAAGCAGTCAATTTGACTCACCTCCTCTTTTCTAAAAATCCTACCTGGTGTACAGTATCTATTCACTTTAAACAATGAGGACATTGTTCATTTTAAATAGGGGGACCGAAAATTTGAATTAATCCCACTCAGAATAAAACTTTCCTTTAATTATGATTAGGATATATTTTGTTCAATAATTTGAAATTTTGTTAAGTATGCTATACTTTAGTATTAATAAAGTTCAATTATTTCAATAAGTTATTATGTTGGCTTAATAATGATATGAATGTATTTTAATAAAGCATGCAAATTCGTACCATAAAATTTTTAGTTCCCTACGAAAAAATTAGGCATGCATGAAATTTTAAGTCTTTAGAATTGACTTAGTAATTTCTTGAGGCGAAATCCTAGGAAGCATGGAATATTGAAAATGATTTAGGCAACTATTGTTTGGACCGTTTGAGCCTTTCAAGCCAACATTGATAAAATTATCCTTTGAAACACAACTTTGAGAGTATATGGCCTAGTTTTATTTAGACCTTTTCAATATTTAGCCATCACTTTTCTCTTCATTATCTTTAAAATTGTCCAGTACACTAGACTCGGTACTATTCAGAATATCGTTTGAAAAAAAGTTTGGGGGAGTTGAAAAGAAATATCAATTGCTCGAAAGTTGTAGTACATGAAGCAAGTGCTCGAATTTGATTTGAATTTAAAAAAAAAAAGAGCACGCGAAATAAAATAGATGTACGAAAGAGCATGTGAAAGTTGGTGTATCAATGGTAAAAATTCTAAAGGTTCGATTTTACACTGAGTCTAGGGTTTTAAAACCTAAAATTATCTATCTTTTACCTACCCCTAAGCCCAGCCACGTTACAACCTTGTTAAAGACCTATTGATTCAAAGTTCCAATGTTACCTACATTAGTGGAGAGAAATTGCTCTGTTCAACATATGAAGACATCAGTTAAGCTTAATGATTGCAGTTTAATTTTGAATAAGGGATTAAAATCAAAATGGTAGGGATTAACATGTTTTTATTAAGAAACATTTAGTCTAATTTTGCTATTATAATAGTTGTTGGATGTAGTTTGAACGATATATATACTTGAGAAGCATAATTATCGAATTTCTTGTTTTTGAGCATAAGTATATTAATTTCATGATTTTGGGAAGAATGTTGTTCTGAAGGAGTTTTTCAAAAGTGTTTCCGAGAAAATTCTTTTCAATTTTGTGCATTACTCGGGACGAGCAATTAATTAAGTTTGGGGGTGTGGAAACACAAAAATTTATACACTTTTTCATGCCCTTTTTAACTCAAATTTATGCAGTTTCGATTAAATTCTTGTCAGAAAATAATTAAATACTATAAAATAATTAAATTGTGTTAAAAATATGAACATGATGAATTTTAATTAATTTTATAGTTAATTTTGATTAATTTTGACTATTTTCGACAAATTCGCACAAAGGGCAAAAATTAGCTCGGCAGACACTGCTAGAAGAATAAAACCGAGAAGCAATTTGAAGTATCGAGGCACATTTATTTCCATCCCAAGACTCCGATTATGAATATTAAATCATAATATAATTAATTTTAATTTATTGCCAATTTAATTTGGGCTAAACAAATTAATCTTAATTAATTATGGAAAAAGGGCCCAGTTGAACCGCACTGGTTGAACCGAATTCAGTGAACCGAACTAGCCACCAATTGGGCAGCCCAAACCGTTCATATGCTGACCCTAATTAGCCTATTATCTGATTAATTAAGCTTGAAAATAAGCCCTTGAAGACTTTTCAAAGTTGCATTCAACCCCCTCCACAATTAGTGGCTTTGTAGATTTGCCCCAAGCCATATTTAGCAAAGTTGAAGCCATCAAATTTTCCCACATAGGTGACCGGCCAAGGTGTGGCTCTTTGGCTGCTATTTTTAGAAAATTTCAGCTGCCACATTCAGCTATAAGTACACCCCTTGGCTGATCATTCAAAGCATCCCTCATCCCTCATCCATAATCCCTCATCTCTCATTCACATCTCTTCTCTCACAATTTTTCTCTCCTCTCTCATTACTTCTTTCATTTTCCTATTTCCTTGATCTTGTGCCGATTTATCCCATTGGGAAAGGGGTCTTCTTCATCCATCATTTATCAGCAATTAGAGTGTTCATAAGCCACCTTGATAGCTGAGGACAACGGAGGACGAAGAACAGAGCAATCAGTCAAGCCACGAAGAAACACCGGATTTGCTTCTTGTTCCCTATCTCTTTAAATTTCGTTGTTGTTTTGAAAAACATGTTTATGAATATTTATGCTATTGGAATGGTTAATTTAATCAGATTAGCTTGAATTTAATTCGTGTTGGGTTGATTGCATGACGTCCTTTTAAAATTATTAAAATTGTGTTTATGCTGTTATAGGCCTCGGTAAAATGCTTGGTTAAGTAAAATCATGATTAAGTTATTCTGGCATTATAATTGTTTAGATAACTAAAGAATTAATTACTTAAATGCATTGAAATTGTAATTAATGGACACAGTACTTAATCAGTGCATGTTTAATTCTTCTAAGGTAGCTGAAGATTAAATTAGCATTGTATTTGGCGATACATATGCCTTGAATAACTTGCAAGATTTTTGTGATTAAACTGTTTCAAGGTAAGGATACTTTGTTACCTCACATAGTCTTTTATATGCTTATTAGGTTGAATTAATCGTTTGAATCGACATAGGAATATGCGAGAGATTTTTTAATTTAATAAGTATGTATGTGCAATAACATGTTTACTTTTATAAATCTGTTTTATCGGTCGAATTGACATAGGAATATGTACAAGAGATGAATGGATTTTTGATTTGTAAATATGTTCATAAGTTAGCAAATTACCGAGTTGCCGTGATTTATTTGTAACAAGTATAAGCATAAGTTTAATAATTCTAAGGTAAGAAATGTAATTAATCCAACACAATTATATCATCTTGATTAAAATCAGCTTTTGAAATCGTGCATTAGAACTTTATTTTATTTTATTTTACTTTGTTTTTTTTAGTTTTTAAATATTTCTTAAATCAAAATATTTTTCTTCACCAAAGTGTTTTAAATTGCATTCATAAATAATTCTTTTTCACAGTCCCTGTGGGTACGATAACTCAACATTTACTTGTCACTTTATTACTTGTTACGATTATGTACACTTGCACATTTCCACCGTTCCAGTCCCTATGATATAAAATGACTGTTATGCCCCTATGATATTAAATGACTGTATGCCTTATGTTATGTATGACTATATATGAGCATGCCACGATATATATGTTGCATACATGTGTGATATGTTGCATGGGGATGGGATTATTATGATTGGAGGAAGTGTCTTGTCTTGTGGCTCTCTTTGCAAATCATCATTTCTTCGCTGCGCAACAGTGCTAATTTGTGGAGTGTAGGGATGTGTGGGTGACTTTATCCCCACATGGAGTGTAGGGCTAGACGGAGTAGAGTGTAGAGGCTGGTTGGGTAGATTTCTGATTGCATGTCTGAACAGGTAATCCCCAGTCTTAGGCAGATCAGTGCTGCAAGGGATTCGAAGGTGGCCACACAACCGCACCTGCTTCTATGTTTGACTTTTTATTTACAGGAAATTTAATTTTGGTATTTGTTTTTGTAATAAGGCCTCTTTAAAATTTTAAAATTTTAATTTGGGATTTTACTTATTTTAATTCATATCTGGGAGTAGTAGGACGCTGATTTTCGAAAGATAAATGCTTTTCAAAACACCACGTTTTCGTAACATACTATAAAAGCTTCCGCATCAACCATTGTTGTAACATCCTGAAATTGGGCCTAGGAGAATTGGGCCTATTGGGCCCCGAGCGTAGAAGCATTTTAAAATTTTTGGGAATATGGGAACGGCATTATTTTAAGTTGGACCTGTAAGGAACGTGATTTTGGAAGGTTACGGGGTGTCTATGAAGTCCCGGGTTCAAGTTAGGCCATAGGAAAAATTTTGATTTTTGCCTCTGTAACATCCTAAAATTTGAGTTTTGTATGAGTTACATTAAATTGGTGATTAAGCTTGTTAGATTATTAATTTTGTTTGTCAAGGAGGTCCTGAGAAGGCTTGGGATCTAATTGGAATTAGTGAAAATTTTTTAGCTTTGGTACTTTAAAGAGAGGGAGTCAGTGGATTTATAACATATGGAAATTTTTGAGTAAGAATCTAAGCATAATTGAGCAATTAGTAAAGAGGATATGCGCCACATGTATTTTCTTGAGGGGAGAGGATCGAATCCCTTGGTATGCATTTTTGTGACTTAAATATTTGCACTCTCCTATTAAGTGTCGGCCAAGCTTTATTTTTGGTATGTTGGACTTTTAATTTTTATGGTAAGGGGCAAAATGGATTAAGGAAACATTGAAGTTGAGGAAAAGAATCAATAGGATAAGGCAAGTAAGGGAACAAATGGCTTAATTTGTGGAATGTGTTATGGATAGAAAAGTTGGCAAAGGTTGACTCTCTTGGCCATGAACTTGGTCGGTTTTGGGGCTAGAGGGTTGGCCGAATACTTGATAGGGATTAGGAGCTAGTTGGTCAAATTTCTTTAGCAATTTTGTGCACTATTTTCTTTTTCTCCAAAACTTCTCTCCCTAGCCGATTTTGTCATAAGCAATAGGTAAAGCTTTTGTTTTCTTTTGGCCATTTCATTTTTTTTGACCATTTTGGTACCATCCTTTTTCTCCCTAAACTCTCTCCTTTTTGTGCCAAAATCGTACAACCTTGAGGGATATATTTTTTTTTCAATACCTTTCTTCCTTGGCCGAATGAACACCAATCTCAAAACTTATTCTTTGTTCATTCTCCATCCTTGAAAACCGAAACATAAACATCTTATCTTCTTTACTACTTATAAAAAAAAATTTCTTAAACATCTCTCTCCCTAATTCTTCACCATGGCCGAATGTCAATGATCATCTCCTTAGCCGAATCTTTCTCTTCATATATATATATATATATATATATTTTCTTCGCAATCATTCTTTCTACTCACGTTTTGATCGGTCGGTAAGAACCCTCTTCAATTCTTTATTTTCTTTTCCTTTTTTTCGAATCTACATATTGGCTTGGGAGGGTCTTTTGACCGAAAATATCATCATCTATCCCTCTCTTAGACAAATCTTTTTCGTCTTTATGTGAAAAAGAGAAAGGCCGAATTACCATTTCCTCGAAGTTATCTCGTAATCGCTAGAATTCGGACCAAAAACCTTCAAGGTGAGAGTTCTTCACGGTTTTCACGATCATCCTTTATTTATTAAGATAATTAACAGTATGAAAAGGAATAACCGATTCTTATATATAGGGATTTATTCGTGGATTACTCGGAACTTGTGGTAAGCCTATCTATATCATTTTGTTAAGTCCATACTTTAATAGATTATTGATTTATTAAAGATTTAACGAATGGAGGCTCGTAGTAATGTATTGAAAGGGAAACCTAGTGGTGATCTAAAAAGGAGTGGATTGACAATCCCAACTCCTAGATTCAAGCGTAGGGCTATTTCGGCAATTCGAGACTTTCCACCGGGTTGTGGACCCTTCTCTGGTGAAAATCAATTATTCGAGGTTGTTCGCAGTTCTAAGCCATTAGCTGTTCAGGGTTTTCCAACGGGTTGTTGACCATCAACCAGGGAAAATCGACAAATCGTAGTTATTCGCAATTTCGAGGGTAAATCTTAGATCGTTTCTTTGGAGTAGCTTTATTAGATCGCATTTATTTTTCTAATCGAGCGTTAAAAATATTCTAGGTATTGACGATCAAGAAAGTGTAGTGCTCACCGTAATCAGGTGTGTAATCTCACACCATATCTCATGGGTTGGATAACTATATCGTATTAATCGTTGGATTAAATCACAAGTTAGTGAAATCAGATAAAATAGTATATTTATCACTTTAATGGTAAAAACTATGAAATCGGTATTAAGACCGTGAAAATTACGAAATTTACCCTTAATGGGTTAAATCGATAAAAGTGACTGAGTGGGCCTTATGTGAATATGTGATAAGGCCAAATGTGATATGTGATAAATGGGCCAAATGTGATATGTGATAAATGGGCCATATGTGATATTTGATAAATGGGCCATATGTGATATTTGAAAAATGGGCCATATGTGATATTTAATAAATCGGTCATATGTGATATTTGATAAATGGGCCATATGTGATATTTGAAAAATGGGTCATATGTGATATTTGATAAATGGGCCATAAGTTATATTTGATAAATGTGCCATATGTGATATTTGATAAATGGGCCAAGTGTGATATGTGATAAATGGGCCAAATGTGATATGTGATAAATGGGCCATATGTGATATTTGATAAATGGGCCATATGTGATATTTGAAAAATGGGCCATATGTGATATTTGATAAATGGGTCATATGTGATATTTGATAAATGGGCCATATGTGATATTTGAAAAATGGGTCATATGTGATATTTGATAAATGGGCCATAAGTTATATTTGATAAATGTGCCATATGTGATATTTGATAAATGGGCCAACTGTGATATGAAATTATATAGGCCAAAATGTGTAATGGGCCAGATTGCAATAATTTTTATAATAGGCCTTATATTAGAATAATTATATGAATGGATTGTTATGCATATTATATACATGATTGCATGGGTTGGGATATTTGACGAAGAGAAGTTCTGGTAGCTTTACTACAAAATTCTGGTGGCTTGTCCACAAATTGATATATGGCTTAGTGCCCAGTTTGATATATGGCTTAATGCCCAGTTTGATATACAGCTTAATGCCCAGTTTGGTGTGTTGGCGGGGTGGGTGACTAAAGCTCCCCACAGGTGTGTTGGTTGGTACGGGTGGTGTGTAGTGGATGGAAAACTAGGTTTGGTTGGGAAATTGCATAACACATGCATTGAAACACCCCAAACCCGGCCCACGAGCCCCGACCGGATCTGGCATGTTCCTCGAGTAAAACATTTCAAATCTTGTTTGTCAATTTGGAAAATGTGGTCATTTTGAAGAGGAATCGTTAGGTGTTGGGTTCAAGTTGAAAATGGTGTCTTTTTTTTTTTGAAGTCCATATTAAAACAATATTTTCGTATTTGAAAACTATAAGTTAGAAGAAACTGCCGAATTTTAGGGTTTAGCATTAAGTTGAAAATCATTGGTATTTAGGTGTCAAAACATTGAACATTTATTTTAAAGATGAGTTATTTAACCTTCGAGTTAATAAGAATCGTATCGTAATAAAAATTTAGAGAGCAAGCATAAAACAGTGTAATAATAGTGGCCTTATTACATCAATAGCAAAACCCAAAATAAATCAAAAACTTAATAGGAAAATCCAAATTGGAAGAAAACACTGAGCTAAGCATGGCCACCACCTATTCCTCGCTGACCCGGTCCAAATCACTGAGTATCACCTGAAAAAGATATCCCACGAAGGGTGAGTCAACAGACTCAATGTGTAACAACTACCACAAACTCCCAAACGATTTAGGCATATCAATCACATATAACAGATATAAGTAATGATGCAATCCCGAACACAAACCTAAATAACCATCCTCTACACATCACCCATACCAGCCAATCACACCGTGGGGATTACTAAATCGACCCTCCATCCGCTACACATCATCGAAGGCAGTCGCTGCAGACGTCATGTACATCGCCCTTATAAATTGTGGCATAGCCACCAGATAATGTGACAAAGTCACCAGATATTAATATGTGATAGAAGTCACCACATTCAGATTATGTGACATGAGTCACAAGATATTGTGGTAAAAACCACCAGATCACTTCCCCTTTTCAATATCACCCATATGCCCATGCATAATACAAAACAAACAGAGATCATGCCATGTACTTTATTCCATATTCATAACAAATTCACATGTGTGTCATATTAAGTGTTCATAAACATTTTTAACATAGTAGTAGTAGTATGTTAACGTACCTGAATACTCTGTACCATTGAATGATACCTTTAGCCATATTTTCATATTTCCATTAACACATACATAATAATAATACCATAGATCTATTAGGAATTAGTGTAGGGCTACACACACAGTTACTATTGTATTCACCGATTCCCTAAAGTTTGCCAAAACAAACATACTCCTCCCTAAAGATCATAGTTAGAATCGGCTAGACACTAACACTTGATATGACCTTGGCCGAATATTCATATTCACTTACCTTATGGATCTAAATCTCGAAATTGTCACTTGTTTGAGGTATCTGTCGAAATTCCTATAAGCATATGTTAGATCCAATTCTAACATTTAAACACAATAAATGGCCTTCGACCTATGATCATACTCGCCACCTTTAGACCTAGAAATCCCAAAGATCTCCTCTCTTGAAGTCACATAATAGGAATCCAAAATCCCTCTTCAAGATTTCGGCCAAAAAGGATAAAAAGGATTAGAGTCTTGATTTCGGCTAAAAGAAAAGAAAGAAAAGAACGACAGTTGATCCTTACCCTTACTACAGAAATCGACTGCACCCTTGCTTGAACCCACAGAGATATTCGGCTATGTAGGCTAGGTGTAGATCAATTGGTTTCGGCTTTTGGGGTTTAATGGATAATCGGCTATGGTCTAGGAAGAACTCACTTTCGACTTTTGGAAAATTGTGAAAAGAAGAAGAGAAAGGTTGAGAAACTCGGCAATGGTGATAAATGAAGATTCGGCTAGCACAAGGAATATTTTGGCTTTGACAAAATAAAAGGTGAAGAGAAGATTCAACAGAGAAAGAATTTCGGCAGAGGAACTATTGAAAAGAAGAGAAAACAAATGGCCTCATTCCCCTCCCTTTGGCCGAAAATACCACACCTAGACCCCTCCATTCGGCCAACTCTCTTTCCCCCTATCTAATCCCTTCTTTTTCTCCTATTATCTCTCTTCTTTACCCATTCAAAAATAATTTGAATAAGCCAATAATTATCTCCCTACCTTAGCCGTATTTTGAATGTACTTGACTTGATCAAATGCTCATCAATCAAGTGTCCCATTGCCGTCCACCACTGCTCATCCTTGCAGCAAAATAAAACTCCTATTTGCATCCCTTGCTGCTCGAACCTAGGCCCTTTTACACTGCTTGTGGCGTCACTTACTAAGGCTTTAAGTGGCGCCTCCTTGCCACTTTAACAAGCCCATTTTTTATGTCTAATTTCCCCCACAATTTCTCTTAAGGCCTATCAAGCTTAGCTCCACTTCAAGACTTAAAATCTAATAATTCCTAAGACATTCACCTACACTCTAAAGTTCTAAAAATTCATAAAAACACATTCAAAACACACATAGGCATACTAGCACATGCAAAAATGCACAAGCCCTAAATCCCAGATATTACAGTTCTACCCCCTTAAAATAATTTCGACCTCGAAATTACCTGGCTAAAATAAGTGAGGGTATTGCTGTCGCGTTGCTTCTTTTGGCTCCCACGAAGCTTCTTCCGATCCATGGTTACGGCATAACACTTTGACTAGAGGAACTGATTTCCTGCGCAACACCTTCACATCTCGCTCCAAGATCTGAATCGGCTCTTCCTCATAGGACAAATCTAGTCTCAGTTCCACCTCCTCAACCGGTACTACATGAGACAGATCCGATCGATAACGATGTAGCATAGAAACGTGGAATACATCGTGCATCTGTCTCAACTCCGGAGGCAACTCTAACTGGTATGCCACTGGTCCAACTCGCTTCAATACCCGATAAGGTCCTATAAACCTGGGACTTAATTTCCCTTTGCGACCAAATCTCATCACCTTCTTCCATGGCGAAACTTTAAGAAACACCTGATCTCCCATAGAAAACTCTATTTCCTTCCGCTTAAGATCTGCGTACGACTTTTGCCTATCAGATGCTTCCTTCAACCGTGTCTGAATTACCCTAACCTTCTCTTCAGATTCTGCCACAATTTCCGGACCCAAAACTTGGCGTTCCCCTAATTACGCCCAACACGTAGGAGTGCGACACTTCCGTCCATACAATAGCTTCATATGGTGCCATCCGAATCTTGGCTTGATAGCTGTTATTATATGCAAACTCCGCTAAAGGCAAATATTCTTCCCAACTTCCTCTCAAGTCTATCACACCCCTCAACATATCTTCCAACACTTGGATCACTCGCTCGCATTGACCGTCATTTGTGGATGAAATGCCGTAGTGAAATCTAATCCGGTGCCTAAAGCTTGATGTAGTGCTTTCCAAAACCGAGACGTAAATCTTGGATCCCCGCAAAATAATCGAAACCGGTACTCCATGCAATCTCACAATTTCTGCCACATACAACTTTGCTAACCTCTGCAAAGAATAGTCAACCCGCACTGGAATGAAATGCGCGGACTTTGTCAATCGATCCACTATCACCCATACCGAGTCCTTCTTAGTAGGCGTAAGGGGAAGCCCACTAACGAAGTCCATGGTGATTCTCTCCCACTTCCACTGCGGAATCTTTATCGGCTGAAGCAATCCTGACGGAACTTGATGTTCAGCCTTGACTTGCTGACACGTTAAGCACTTCCCTACAAATTCTGTAACTTCCCGCTTAAGACCAGGCCACCAAAACTGTTCCCTTAGATCTCTATACAACTTACTACCTCCAGGATGCATAGCATAAGGGCTACTATGCGATTCCTGAAGAATTCTCCGTCTTAACTCCTCGTTCTTCGGCATACAGACCTTACCCTTGAAACACAATACTCCATCGCTGTTAACACAATAATCCTCTAGCCGTCCATTCTGCACTTGCCGCAACTTAGCACTTAAATCATCATCTGCCAACTGTCCTTCTTTCACCTCATTCAGCCATGACGACTTGACCTGCAACTCTGCCAGCAAACTTCCATCGTCATATAAGCTAAGATGTGCAAATATCGCCCTCAGATCCGACACTACCTTCTGACTTAGGGCATCTGCCACTACATTTTCCTTGCCCGGGTGATACTCTATGGAACAATCGTAGTCCTTTAATAACTCCACCCACCTTCGCTGTCTCAGGTTTAGCTCTTTCTCGAGTCGCCAGATATTCAAGGCTCTTGTGGTGCAGTGTAAATTGGCCGACTTTTCTCCATATAGATAGTGCCTCCATACCTTAAGAGCAAAGACCACCGCCGCTAATTCCAAGTCATGCGTCGGATAGTTAACCTCATGTGGCCTTAATTGTCGAGACGCATAAGCGACTACCTTCCCGTCTTGCATCAAAACACATCCTAATCCTGTATGAGAAGTGTCACAATACACCACGAAATCCTTCCCCGCCTCAAAGTTGAATCAAAATCTGGAGCTTGGTCAAAACCCTCTTAAGCTTCTCAAAGCTCTCTGTTGCCTATCTGTCCATACGAAAGGTACCTCATTTCTCAACAACTTCACAAAGGAGCAATGGCTGATGAGAACCCTTCCACGAACCTTCTCAGTAGTAGCTTTGCCAATCCCAAGAAACTACGTGCCTCTCGACCACGCACTTAGGTGGTTTCCAGTCTAGCACCGCCTCAATCTTCCTAGGATCCACCCTTATCCCTACTGCGGACACTACATGCCCTAAGAACGCAACTTTCTTAAGCCAAAATTCACACTTGCTGAATTTGGCATATAGCTTCTTTTCCCTTAACACTTGCAACACTATCCGGAGATGCTCCTCATGTTCCTCCTCCGACTTGGAATACACTAGGATGTCGTCGATGAACACAACGATGAACCGATCCAAGTAGGGTTGAAAAACTCGGTTCATCATATCCATGAACGCAGCTGGGGCGTTCGTCAACCTGAACAGCATTACCACGAACTCATAATGCCCGTATCTTGTCTGGAAAGCTATCTTATAGATATCCACCTCCTTCACCTTAAGCTGATGATATCCCGATCGTAAATCTATCTTTGAAAATACCGCGGCCCCCCTAAGCTGATCGAACAAGTCGTCTATCCTTGGCAACGGGTACTTGTTCTTGATGGTTAACTTATTCAATTGACGATAGTCTATGCACATACGCATAGTTCCGTCCTTCTTCTTCACAAACAGAACCGGTGCTCCCCACGAAGACACACTGGGTCAAGTAAACCCACGATCAAGCAATTCCTGAATTTGAGCCTTGAGCTCAACCAACTCCTTTGGTGCCATTCTATACGGAGCGATAGATACTGGCACCGTTCCAGGCAACAAGTCAATTCCGAACTCCACCTCCCTGTCAGGGGGTATTCCAGGTAACTCCTCTGGGAAAACATCCACAAATTCCCTTACTGTTCTAACTCCACTAACTCCCTCTTCTTTTGCATCCAACGCACTAACGAAGGTCAAAAACGCCTTGCACCCTTTCCGCACCATCTTATCAGCCTTTAATGCGGAAACTACGTTAGACAAATAGTTTCTTCTTTCTCCTATCATAATTATCTCCTCATCCTCCGAAGTCCTTAACTCCATTCGCTTAGCCGCGCAATCCAACTTAGCCCGATGTTCCACTAGCCAATCCATGCCAAGAATGAGATCAAATTCTCTGAAGGGTAGTTCCATCAAGTCGACAGGGAATTCCACTCCCTGAATCTCTAGAGGTACATTGCGAAATATCCTATTCACCACTACAGTTTGACCTAACGGGCTTACTACAGTCATCTCCCTACTAGATAGTTCAGATGCTATGCCTAGCGTTTCGACTACTCTACATGCAACATACGAGTGGGTCGAGCCAACATCAATTAAAGCAAAGTAAGGCTTATCAGCTATAAGGAACATACCGGTTATGACGTCCGGTGCGTCTCCATCCTCCCTCTGGCGAACTGCATACACCAGACCCGACTGTCTTGCCTCCGTATTACCAACACCTCTGCCCGGTGTTCCCCGTCCTCTTCCTGAACCATTACCTCTGCCAATTGGACCACGACCCTACGATTGCTACGGTCCACCTCTCCCCGCTTGATTAGCACCCTGACCTGTTGGTCGGTCCCCGTCTGTTTTCATGGGACAGTCCCTAATCATGTGTTCCTTGGACCCACACTTAAAGCATCCCCCTGTCTTCTTCCAACACTCTCCTAGGTGCATCTTCCCACATTGAGTACAAGTACGGTACTGTCCTCCTGTAGCAACCTGCTGACCTCGTGGCCCATCAACTCTCTGTCTCTTTTGAACATTCCCGGATGACCCTAATGCTCCAAAACCTCTCCTTTGCCTGTTCCTATCCGTATTCTGTCTCACAGATTCCTTAACTCCTTCGGCTACCTTAGCCTTTTCTACCAACACGGAAAACTCCCGCTCCTGCTGTGGAGCTATCAATAACCTCAGGTCATCCCTTAGTCCGTCCTCAAACCGGACACATCGTTCATGCTCCGTAGCCACGATTCCTCGAGCATACCGGCCCAACCTTAAGAATTCCGCTTCGTACTCCGCTACGGACTTATTCCCTTGCACCAACCTCAGAAATGCTTTCCTCTGTGCATCAATATAACTAGTCCCAATATACTTCTTCTGATACGCCGCCTTAAAATATTCCCATGTGAGATCCTCAGCTATAGCACCATCCCGAACCGTGAGCCACAATTGATATGACTCATCGTGAAGTAGCGACACCACTCCTTTCAGTTTCTCCTCAGCAGTCAGATCCAACTCGTCCATAATTCGCTCCGTCGCCTCCAACCAATACTCAATCGTATTGGGCGCCACACCGGATACACCACGAAACACCTCAGCTCCATTGGCTCGGAGCCGCTTGGGTATAGATTTCTGAGCTCCCCCACCTCCACCTACTCCAGCCACCATCTCAAGAACTCGTAGCATTGCCTGCGATACTGCATCATCCCCCGTCTGATCCTGATGCTCAACGCCAGCAGCTGGTGGTGGTGGTGGTACCTCATTCTCGGACCCTTGACCAGACCTAACGGGTTCTGATACGGCCATTCTGCCTGTACCACGCCCTCGCACATTACGACCACGTCCCCTAGAACTCATGACTACGATCGTGATTCAATCTGTTTTAAAAAGTTTTATGCATTAGTCTTTGTTCCACTGATTACCCACGAATAAATTTTATGTAAAGGAGTTTAGTAGTAGTTCTTTCGATCATTTCAGAGTTTTCATTTTTGAATCTTCTATCCTAGTTCAGAGAAGCACATTCATTCAGTAGTGTCTACTACACATATTCATCACTCGAACATTTTCGTCCGATCCAATCCCAGAGGTATTTTCGTAATTTGTCCTATAAGGGTATTTTGGTAATTTTTTTAAATCAGAAATATTTCGAAAAATTTTCTTTTTAAGGTCTAAAATAGTTTTTTTTTTTACAAATCAAAGGGGTAATTTGGTGATTTTAAAACTAAGGTTTTTATAAAACAGCGTAGCTGGTCCCTTTCGGGTTTTAATTATTGAATTTAGCCCGTGAATAAGTCCTCTTGGTTAGGGTGAACCGTTACTATGCACCAGGTAGGATTCGAGCGAAGAGGAGGTGAGTCACTAGGACTGCTTAAATACCAGGCTCTCCCTGAGTCCAATCCTAGACATGCGCACAATGGTTGCCACACCTAACTCTCGACTTACTCACAGGTTTGTTTAATTAGGCCTTAAATTTTATGTAATTCTCGGTTGGAGTAAGCTAATCCTAGGGTTCAATAACTCCTAATGTACTAATCTACGTTCCCGTTATACCCACATACAAATCATACCATAAATCATACAACAGTTAGGGGTACTTACCTGGTGGACTTCGGGTCGGAGACTTAGGTGCCATGCCAGAGAAACCTGCTTATTTCACAAAAATTTTCTCAAAAACTTAATTGGGCTTAATTTTGAAAACGTTGTGGGCTTTAAACCCAAGGCCGAGAGTTTAAAACCTGGCTCTGATACCAAATTGAAACACCCCAAACTCGGCCCACGAGCCCCGACCGGATCTGGCATGTTCCTCGAGTAAAACATTTCAAATCTTGTTTGTCAATTTGGAAAATGTGGTCATTTTGAAGAGGAATCGTTAGGTGTTGGGTTCAAGTTGAAAATGGTGTCTTTTTTTTTTGAAGTCCATATTAAAATAATATTTTCGTATTTGAAAACTATAAGTTAGAAGAAACTGTCAAATTTTAGGGTTTAACATTAAGTTGAAAATCGTTGGTATTTAGGTGTCAAAACATTGAACATTTATTTTAAAGATAAGTTATTTAACCTTCGAGTTAATAAGAATCGTATCGTAATAAAAATTTAGAGAGCAAGCATAAAACGAGTGTAATAATAGTGGCCTTATTACATCAATAGCAAAACCCAAATAAATCCAAAACTTAATAGGAAAATCCAAATTGGAAGAAAACACTCGAAATGAGCATGGCCACCACCTAGTCCTCGTGACCGGTCCAAATCACTGAGTATCACCAGAAAAGATATCCCATGAAGGGTGAGTCAACAGACTCAATGTGTAACAACTACCACGAACTCTCAAACGATTTAGGCATATCAATCACATATAACATATATAATTAATGATGCAATCCCGAACCCAAACCTAAATAACCATCCTCTACACATCACCCATACCACCCAATCACACCGTGGGGATTACTAAATCGACCCTCCATCCGCTACACATCATCGAAGCGATCACTGCAGCGACATGCACATCACCCTTATAAATTGTGGCATAGCCACGGATAATGTGACAAAGTCACCAGATATTAATATGTGACGAAGTCACCACATTCGATTATGTGACATGAGTCACGGATATATTGTGGTAAAACCACGGATCACTTCCCTTTTCAATATCACCCATATGCCCATGCATAATACAAAACAAACAGAGATCATGCCATGTACTTTATTCCATATTCATAACAAATTCACATGTGTGTCATATTCAGTGTTCATAAACATTATTAACATAGTAGTAGTAGTAGTAGTATGTTAACGTACTTGAATACTCTGTACCATTGAATGATACCTTTAGCCATATTTTCATATTTCCATTAACACATACATAATAATAATACCATAGATCTATTAGGAATTAGTGTAGGGCTACACACCTGGTTACTATTGTATTCACTGAATCCCGAAAGTTTGTTGAAACAGCTTATACTCCTCCCTAAAGATCATAGTTAGAATCGGCTAGACACTAACACTTGATATGACCTTGGCCGAATATTCATATTCACTTACCTTGCGGATCTAAATCTCGAAATTGTCACTTGTTTGAGGTATCTGTCGAAATTCCTATAAGCATATGTTAGATCCAATTCTAACATTTAAACACAATAAATGGCCTTCAGCCTATGATCATACTCGCTTACCTTAGACCTAAAAATCCCGAAGATCTCCTCTCTTGAAGTCGGTTACAATAGGAATCCCAAAATCCCTCTTCAAGATTTCGGCCAAAAAGGATAAAAGGGATTAGAGTCTTGATTTCGGCTAAAAGAAAAGAAAGAAAAGAACGACAGTTGATCCTTACCCTTACTACAGAAATCGACTGCACCCTTGCTTGAACCCACAAAGATATTCGACTATGTAGGCTAGGTGTAGATCAATTGGTTTCGGCTTTTGGGGTTTAATGGATAATCGGCTATGGTCTAGGAAGAACTCACTTTCGGCTTTTGGAAAATTGTGAAAAGCAGAATAGAAAGGTTGAGAAACTCGGCAATGGTGATAAATGAAGATTCGGCTAGCATAAGGAATATTTCGGCTTTGACAAAATAAAAGGAGAAGAGAAGATTCAACAGAGAAAGAATTTCGGCAGAGGAACTATTGAAAACAAGAGAAAACAAATGGCCTCATTCCCCTCCCTTTGGCCGAAAATACCACACCTAGACCCCTCCATTCGGCCAACACTCTTTCCCCCTATCTAATCCCTTCTTTTTCTCCTATTATCTCTCTTCTTCACCCATTCAAAAATAATTTGAATAAGCCAATAATTATCTCCCTACCTTAGCCGTATTTTGAATGTACTTGACTTGATCAAATGCTCATCTATCAGGTGTCCCATTGCCGTCCACCACTGCTCATCCTTGTAGCAAAATAAAACTCCTATTTGCATCCCTTGCTGCTCGAACCTAGGCCCTTTTACACTGCTTGTGGCGTCACTTACTAAGGCTTTAAGTGGCGCCTCCTTGCCACACTTTAACAAGCCCATTTTTATGTCTAATTTCCCCACAATTTCTCTTAAGGCCTATCAAGCTTAGCTCCACTTCAAGACTTAAAATCTGATAATTCCTAAGACATTCACCTACACTCTAAAGTTCTCAAAATTCATAAAAACACATTCAAAACACACATAGGCATACTAGCACATGCAAAAATTCACTAGCCCTAAATCCCGGATATTACATGCATGTTATATATATGATATAATGTTATGATTGTAATGGGCTTTGGCCCAATAAATGCTTAATTGAATTTTGGCCCAGTGAAAGTGGTAAGTGAATTACACACTGAGTTCTAAGTAACTCACCCCTATTTTCCTTACTCTTCTCAGGTAATGATCAGTGATGGAGACTTGGGCCGGGGACGACTCAGTGGAGGCCATACTACGAATAATGGGTTATTTACATTCCGGATTTCTTTTTAAGTACTTTTTATTATTTTTACTATTTAAGTTAAGCTGTAATAAGGCCTCTGGTTAATTTTTTTTTTATGGATGTTTTACTTGTGGATGGATTTTATAATACGCTTTAAATACTTAAGTGGGGTTTCTTTTCTAAAAATAGAAATAAATGTTTTTCTTAAAATAAACATGCATAAAGTGTTTTCATTCTTAAATATTTTAACTAGCAAAATTGTCTGATAATAACATTCTTCAAAATTTGTTTTCAAGATTATTTTCGAACTTTATTAATCTTTCTCGAAATATTATTTGAATTTCTTTTAAGTTTCAATTTATAAATCCTTACGTCTCAAATTGTTTAATTTATCAATCAACCTTAATTTTCATTAAACTTCACGTCAAGATGTTTTGAAAATCCGATTTCTTAAAATCTTTAAAAAGACTAGATGTATATTCCTTTCCGTGTGACATGTCAAATTTGGTCTTAACGCATAGACCGGGTTTGGGGTGTTACATTTTATGGTATCGAGCCCTGTTCAAAACTCGATCAGTGATTTGGGTTCAAAAACATTTATGGTTCAAAATCTGCTTTGAATTATAGAACTTATGTTTTTAAAGGTAGTATGGCACCACGAGTATCCGGCACCAAGTCAAGTAAGTGTATGCAAATTTAATTATTATTATTATTATTATTGTGACATGACTATAGGAACACTCTAGAACTTTTAGTTTTAGGTGTTGCAACTATAGAGATTGAGACTATAGGATGCATTTACGAAAACAACTCTACTTCTTATATATCATAAAACATCGTTAATAAACACTGAATTAGTATACTGATTCATAAAACTTGTAACCATATTAAACCAAAATAGTCAAAATGAGCGCTAGAGGACGTGGACGTGGTAGACGTGGCCGTGGTAGAGGCCGGGTGCTAGGGTTGCATCTGAAGCGTCGGGACATATACCAGAAATGGACACACCTGCATCACCCGGGACTGAGACTAGATCACATAACTATACGAGAGAGGACATTGCCTTGACCCAAGCAATGCTGCGAGTCTTGAAAAGGGTTGTTAGAGCTAGAACTGGGCCAGCAGCTCGTGGATCAATTTCGAAATGACTTAGATCGAGTGGTGCCGAGGTTTTTAGGGGTATCTCGGGAGTAGCCCAAATGTAGCAGAGTATTGGCTCGAGGCTGTGGAGCGGATCATGGATGATTTGGAGTGCACCACCGAGCAGAAACTGAGAGGAGCTGTGTCCTTGTTGAGGACCGAGGCTTATCAATGGTGGCTTACTGTTCGAGAAGGCACTCAGGCTGAACATGTTACTTGGGATTTCTTCAAAACTGCATTCCAAGGAAAGTATGTCGGGGCAAGTTATGTGGATGCCCGAAGGAAGGAATTCCTGAATCTGGTCCAAGGAAATAAGACGGTGGCAGCTTACGAGGCAGAATTTCTACGCTTGAGCCGTTATGCTCGAACAATAGTGCCAACTGACCATGAGCGTTGTGTACGCTTTTTGAGGATAGGTTTGAATGATGAGTTGCGGTCCGAGATAGCCCCACAACAAGAAAGGATTTTTGCCAAGCTTGTGGAGAAAGCCAAAATAGCTGAAGAGGCTAAGAACTCCGAGCGTCAGAACAGAGACAGAGGTAGAGGCAAGAGGGACTTTAAGTACTCGGGTCCTGCTAAAAGGTTTCAGAAGAGGCCCAGGAATGATGAGCCAGCTCCAGCTAGAGCACCTGCTGCTACCAATCAGATTCAACCATGTGTTGACTGTGGAAGACGACACCCTGGTGAATGCTGGAAGAGAACCGGTGGTTGCTTCAAATATGGTTCTAAGGATCACCAGTTTAAAGATTATCCTCGACGGACAGCTCTAAATCAGGAAGTTCGTAACCATGATACACAGCCAGCTAGAGGCGCTCAAGAGCCACCGAGAGGCCGTGGGCCAAGTCGAGGTGGTAATGGCGATGGACGAGGTCAAGGAGCACCGGGTAGAGGAAATGGCTTCAGAGGTAACGCAGAGGCGAGACAGCCAGGGTTAGTGTATGCGGCCAGACGCCGAGAGGATGGTGATGCACCTGATGTGATAACTGGTATGTTCTTCATCTCTGATGTACCTATTATTGCTTTGATAGATATCGGATCTACCCATTCGTATGTTGCTAGTGATATATCTAGAAATCTGAACATTAGATCTAAGATTACTGATAGGAAGATGGCGGTTATTAGTCCTTTAAGACCGTCTGTGATAGTGGATAAATTGTTTAGAGACGTGCCCTTAGAAATTCAAAGAGAAATATTTTTGGCGGATTTGATGGAATTGCCTTTCAGAGAGTTCGACCTTATTTTGGGCATGGACTGGTTGGTGAAGCACCGTGCGCACTAGGATTGTGCTGCAAAGCGGATGTCGATAAGGGCTTTAGAAGATAAGGAAGTTGTGATGATAGGCGAACGGAGAAATTATTTAGCAAATGTGGTATCTGCTTTAAAGGCAGAAAAGTTGGTGCGAAAAGGGTGTGGAGCATTCCTACCCTTCATTAGTGCTTTGGATACCAAGTAATTATCAGTGGAAGGTATTAGAACGGTGAAAGAATTTCCAGATGTCTTTCCCGAGGAACTTCTGGGTTTACCTCCAGACCGAGAAATAGAGTTTGGCATTGAGCTTTTGCCCGGAACGGCTCCGGTATCCATTGCTCCTTATAGGATGGTGCCGAAGGAGTTAACAGAGCTTAAGGCTCAAATTCAGGAGTTGTTGGATCGGGGATTCATTTGACCGAGTGTGTCACCATGGGGAGCACCGGTCTTGTTCGTCAAGAAGAAGGATGGGTCGATGCGTATGTGCATCGATTATAGGCAGTTGAATAAGTTGACGATCAAGAATAGGTATCCATTACTGAGAATCGATGACCTGTTTGATTAGTTGAGAGGAGCTTCAGTTTTCTCCAAGATAGATTTGATATCGGGTTATCATCAACTTAAGGTTAAGGAGGCAGATATTCATAAAACAGCATTTCGAACTCGTTATGGACATTATGAGTTCTTGGTGATGCCGTTTGGATTGACCAATGCACCAGCTACATTTATAGACATGATGAATCGAGTCTTTCAACCCTACCTAGACCGGTTCGTGGTGGTGTTCATAGATGATATCTTAGTATATTCGAGGAATGAAGAAGAGCATGACTCACATCTGCGGATAGTATTGCAATTACTACGTGAAAAGTAACTTTATGCCAAATTCAGTAAGTGTGAATTTTGGCTGAAGGAAGTGACTTTCTTGGGACATGTTGTGCCGGCCGAAGGAATCAGAGTTGATCCTCGGAAGGTAGAGGTCGTGTTGGATTGGAAACCACCAAAGTCGATTGGCACGAGATTCGAGTTTCCTAGGTTTGGCTAGTTATTATAGACGTTTTGTTGAGGGGTTTTCGTTGATTGCTGCACCCCTAACTAAACTGTTGCGCAAGGGAGTACCGTTTGTGTAGTCAGATCAGCAGCAAGAGAGTTTTGAGAAATTGAAGAAGATTTTGACGGAAGAGCCCGTATTGATTCAACCTGAGGCTGGAAAAGATTTTATTGTTTACTGCAATGCGTCACACACGGGCTTGGAATGTGTGTTGATGCAAGGTGGTAAAGTGGTGGCTTATGCATCTCGTCAGTTAAGGCCGCATGAAGTCAATTATCCTACTCATGATTTGGAGTTGGCTACGATGGTTTTTGCCTTGAAGATTTGGAGGCACTACCTGTTCGGTGAGAAGTCGATCATTTATACAGATCATAAAAGTATGAAGTACCTCCTTACCCAAAAGGAGTTGAACTTAAGACAGCGGAGATGGATAGAGCTGTTTAAGGATTATGACTTCTCAATCGAGTATCATCCTGGAAAGGCTAACGTGGTAGCAGACGCGTTGAGTCGTAAGGTGATATCGGAGTTGAGAGCAATGTTTGCTCATCTTAGTTTGTATGAAGATGGCAGTTTGCTAGCGGAACTTCAGGTGAAGCCTATGTGGTTAAAACAGATCAAGGAGAAGCGCTTTATCGATGAAAAGTTGGGTCCCTTAATTCAACGAGTTGAAAGTGGTGTAATAGGGGATTTTGGATTGAATAAAGATGGAGTACTGTGTTTTCGCGGAAGAATTTTTATGCCCAAGGATTCAGATTTGAGACTAATGATTCTGCGAGAGGCGCATAGTAGCCCCTATGCTATGCACCTCGAGGGAAATAATATGTATCGAGACATTCGTGATCAGTATTGGTGGCTAGGGTTGAAACGGGAAGTTACGAATTTTGTGAGTAAGTGCTTGACTTGTCAACAAGTGAAGGCAGAACATCAATTGTCGTCGGGATTGCTACAACCGGTGAAGATTCCATTATGGAAATGGGAACGGATAACGATGGACTTTGTTAGTGGGTTACCCTTATCGCCTACTAAGAAAGATTCCGTCTGGGTTATAGTGGATCGATTGACGAAGACTGCCCATTTTCTACCTGTTCGTATGAATTTTTCACTACAGAAGTTGGCCAAGTTGTATGTAGCGGAGATCGTGAGGTTACATGGGGTACCAGTGTCTATTATTTCGAACAGGGACCCTAGGTTTACATCACGGTTTTGGAAAGCTTTACATGAAGCTTTGGGAACAAAGTTAAATTTTAGCACGGCTTTTCATCCTCAGTCAGATGGTCAGTCGAAAAGAGTAATTCAGATTTTGGAAGACATGTTAAGGGGTTGTGTGATTGATTTCAAAGGTAGTTGGGAGGATTTTCTACAGTTGGCAAAGTTTGCGTATAACAACAGTTATCAATCCAGTATCCAAATGGCACCTTATAAAGCATTATATGGTCGTAGGTGTCGTGCCCCTACTTGTTCGACTGAATTGGGGGAATGGCAGTTATTGGGTCCTGAATTGATATCAGAGACGGAAGAAAAAGTAAAGGTGATTCGAGCACGATTAAAGGAAGCTTCGGATAGACAAAAGGCGTATGCGGATCTGAAGCGTAAGGATATTGAGTTTAAGGTGGGAGATCAAGTTTTTCTTAAGGTCTCACCGTGGAAGAAGATCTTCGGATTTGGAAAGAAAGGCAAGTTGAGCCCTAGGTTCATTGGACCGTATCGCGTGTCGAAGCGTGTAGGACCAGTGGCTTATCAGCTTGATTTACCTCCGGAGTTGAGTCAGATTCATAATGTTTTCCATGTCTCTATGTTGAGGCGTTATCGATCGGATCCGTCTCACATAGTACAGATAGAGGAAGTTGAGTTAAGGCCTGACTTGTCGTTCGAGGAAGAGCCAGTGAAAATTTTAGATCGAGATGTAAAGGTGCTAAGAAAGAAGTCGATCTGCTGGTTAAGATTCTATGGCGTAATCACGGAGGGGAGGAAGTTACATGGGAGCCTGAGGAGACAATTCGGCAGCAAAATCCTCACCTCTTTTAACCAGGTAAATTTCGAGGATGAAATTTTCTTTAAGGGGGGTAGAATTATAACATCCTAAAATTTGAGTTTTGATTGAGTTACATTAAATTGGTGATTAAGCTTGTTAGATTATTAATTTTGTTTGTCAAGGGGGTCCTGAGAAGGCTTGGGATCTAATTGAAATTAGTGAAAATTTTTTAGCTTTGGTACTTTAAAGAGAGGGAGTCAGTGGATTTATAACATATGGAAATTTTTGAGTAAGAATCTAAGCATAATTGAGCAATTAGTAACGAGGATATGCGCCACATGTATTGTCTTGAGGGGAGAGGTTCGAATCCCTTAGTATGCATTTTTGTGACTTAAATATTTGCACTCTCCTATTAAGTGTCGGCCAAGCTGTAACAACCCAAACCCGGCCCAAACATTACGACCGAATTTGATTTGCTACGGAGAAAAACTTTTTGAACACCATCTAGAACCAATTTAAGTTTCATTGAAAACCCCTTGTTTTTGGTTATCATGCCAAAACTATACTTGGATTTAATTTGGAAGTTTAATTAAGTCCGGTTATTATACAAATTTCAAGGGTGCCCGATGGCACGATAAAACATTTTCGTGTTAATTTAAGAAAACATGTGATTTCAATTCGCTTTTAATAATATAGTTTAAAGTAAATATCCAACATATAAAAAAATAACACAAATAAAGTTTATGGAGGCCTTATTACAACCAAAATAAAAATAACCAAATTTAAGTTCAATAACTTTAAGTCCATTGCATGGCCACCTCGAGTCCAACCGGCTCCTCAACCGCCATCTACGAGTCACCTGAAAAATGTTAAAGGAGAAGGTGAGTCACCAAGACTCAGATATGTAACCCTTCCCCGTTTAAAAAAACAACATTTCATACACAACATATAACAGCTTAATATGCAGTAGTATCGTATGCCCAACCTAGCCAACCAAACGCCTTTGTCTACCCCATGTGGTACCAAACCACCGGTGACCGTAGTCACAATGTGTTACCAAAACACCGGTGGTGCCAAACCACCGTGACGATATAGTCACAATGTGCTACCAAAGCACCGTGTCCGTAGACACAAATCGGGTGATGGGGCCAACCCATCGTGTGATACCAAATCACCGGCACGATCCCATATCTCAAGTGGGGCCAACCCACGGTGGTGTTAACCACGTGGACAAGTCGCTATGAGGTACCAAACCTCTGAGGTACCAAACCTCCGGTGACATATAGTCACAAGATGTGTTACCAAAACATCGTGCTCGTCGGCACGAAACATCACCGCCCCTCCTCTCATATAACCCACGGTAGATAAACGATTAACAATGAGATCTCATGCATTCATCACATGTGTCAATAAGCCATGCTTCCCAAAAGCATTAAAGTAATCTCATCTTACAGAGAGACTTAATGGGATCCTCACTTGTACCGTTAAGGTACCAATCCGCATCTACATCAAGCGATTTACATACAAAATATATATATATGACACAACATTAATCGCTATAAGTGTGTATGTACACACACGATATCGATGATAGTCTTAATCCAAGAAAAACCAATCGGCCACACTCTAAGTCCTTGCCCCTATATTCGGCCAACTACCAAAGTTAGTGAAATGGCCATTCGGCCAAACCAATGATTCTATAGGGTTATTGCTTGAACCCGAATCCTTACCTACTACGCTTTGAATACTAGTCTCGGCACCCAAATCACGAATGCGGTTCACAAACTATAATCGGTCAATGGACAATGTCAGTAGCCTTTGGCTTAATCGAATTGTTATGACAAAGAAATTGATCTTACCACCACTTACCAAAGCCGAATGCTAGAGATTAGGAGCTTGGGTCGACTGCTTCACGAATTTGGGTACCTAGGAGAATCGTTTACCAAAACGTTTAGAAGCATTGCTAGCCTTTGCCGAAATCGGCACCTACCCCCCTCTAATAGAAATCGAAAAGGAACAGAGAGGGGAAACCATGGAGTTTCGGCATACTCTTACCTTCACCAAATCAGTTGACAACGAGGATCCAACGAGATCTATATCCCTTCCAAACTTCGGCCAAAGTGCACTAGAATAGAAGAAGAGAATTTTCGGCAAACCACTAGAGTATATTCGGCCAATAGTGAGTTTAATAAGAGGAAAAGAAATCAGCACTTCCAAGGGGTGTATTCGGCCAAGGGGAGGAAGAAAATAATAGGGAAGAAAGGTGGTAGAAGTTTCGGCTTGAAGGGGTTTGAGAGAACAAGGAAAATAAAAGAGCACAAAGGGAGAGGGGTTAGGGTTTTTCTAAGAACTAGCAAGAATGGAAAAAAAACCAAAACAATGAGCTAGGGTGGGGTTTTTATAAGCATTCGCCCCCCCCTCCTTAAGCTTGCCGTCCACTCTCCTTGCTCAAGGAGTTCAAATTCGGCACAACACCTAAAAATCCTCTTGGCCCCTTATTTGATTTAATTCAAACAATTTTGAATTAATAAAAATAATCTCCTAATATTCCATCAATTATCCATGAATATCATCTTATTAATACTATAATTAAACAATTAAAACTCTCCTATTATCCTTTAATAATAACACTTAATAAAAGAGTTTGAAGGGAGAAAAACTCTCCCACTTGTGCCGTCCAAATAAGAGCAAAAAGAAAGGGGATTTTGTGACTCGAACCAAGGCTCTCCCTTGCTCCTTGGTGGCGTCACATGCTAGCTCTTAAGTGGGCTTGCTTTGCCACTTATTCTAGGCTCATCTTATGTCCAATTTATCCCCAATTATTCTTATAACCCCCACTTGTTAAGGCTCCCTACCTTTTAAATTAAAAACTGAAATTTTTCTATCAAACCGGCACACTCAAAGCCTTAAATTAAGCTCTATTATTCCATAAATAATATCACAGCTGTTCATAATAAGAAAATACTTAAATTCTAAATAACCCCATTTTTGGGATGTTACACAAGCTTTATTTTTGGTATGTTGGACTTTTAATTTTTATGGTAAGGGGCTAAATGGATTAAGGAAACATTGAAGTTGAGGAAAGGAATCAATAGGATAAGGCAAGTAAGGGAACAAATGGCTTAATTTGTGGAATGTGTTATGGATAGAAAAGTTGGCAAAGGTTGACTCTCTTGGCCATGAACTTGGTCGGTTTTTGGGGCTAGAGAGGTTGGCCAAATATTGATAGGGATTAGGAGCTAGTTGGTCAAATTTCTTTAGCAATTTTGTGCACTATTTTCTTTTTCTCCAAAACTTCTCTCCCTAGCCGATTTTTTCATAAGCAATAGGTAAAGCTTTTGTTTTCTTTTGGCCATTTCATTTTTTTGACCATTTTGGTACCATCCTTTTTCTCCCTAAACTCTCTCCTTTTTGTGCCAAAATCGTACAACCTTGAGGGACATATTTTTTTTCAATACCTTTCTTTCTTAGCCGAATGAACACCAATCTCAAAACTTCTTCTTTGTTCATTCTCCATCCTTGAAAACCGAAACATAAACATCTTATCTTCTTTACTACTTATAAAAAAAAATCTTAAACATCTCTCTCCCTAATTCTTCACCATGGCCGAATGTCAATGATCATCTCCTTAGCCAAATCTTTCTCTTCATATATATATATATATATATATATTCTTCGCAATCATTCTTTCTACTCACGTTTTGATCGGTCGGTAAGAACCCTCTTCAATTCTTTATTTTCTTTTCCTTTTTGCCGAATCTACATATTGGCTTGGGAGGGTCTTTTTGACCGAAAATATCATCATCTATCCCTCTCTTAGACAAATCTTTTTCGTCTTTATAGTGAAATAGAGAAAGGCCGAATTACCATTTCCTCGAAGTTATCTCGTAATCGCTAGAATTCGAACCAAAAACCTTCAAGGTGAGAGTTCATCACGGTTTTCACGATCATCCTTTATTTATTAAGATAATTAACAGTATGAAAAGGAATAACCGATTCTTATATATAGGGATTTATTCGTGGATTACTCAGAACTTGTTTTAAGCCTATCTATATCACTTTGTTAAGTCCATACTTTAATAGATTATTGATTTATTAAAGATCTAACGAATAGAGGCTCGTAGTAATGTATTGAAAGGGAAACCTAGTGGTGATCTAAAAAGGAGTGGATTGACGATCCCAACTCCTAGATTCAAGCGTAGGGCTGTTTCGGCAATTCGAGACTTTCCACCAGGTTGTGGACCCTTCTCTGGTGAAAATCAATTATTTGAGGTTGTTCGCAGTTCTGAGCCATTAGCTGTTCGGGGTTTTCCAACGGGTTGTGGACCATCAACCGGGGAAAATTGACAAATCGTAGTTATTCACAATTCCGAGGGTAAATCTTAGATCGTTTCTTTAGAGTAGCTTTATTAGATCGCGTTTGTTTTTCTAATCGAGCGTTAAAAATATTCTAGGTGTTGACGATCAAGAAAGTGTAGTGCTCACCGTAATCAGGTGTGTAATCTCACACCATATCTCGTAGGTTGGATAACTATATCGTATTAATCGTTGGATTAAATCACAAGTTAGTGAAATCGGATAAAATAGTATATTTATCACTTTAATGGTAAAAACTATGAAATCGGTATTAAGACCGTGAAAATTACGAAATTTGCCCTTAATGGGTTAAATCGATAAAAGTGACTGAGTGGGCCTTATGTGAATATGTGATAAATGGGCCAAATGTGATATGTGATAAATGGGCCAAATGTGATATGTGATAAATGGGCCATATGTGATATTTGATAAATGGGCCATATGTGATATTTGAAAAATGGGCCATATGTAATATTTGATAAATGGGCCATATGTGATAATTTGATAAATGGGCCATATGTGATATTTGAAAAATGGGCCATATGTGATATTTGATAAATGGGCCATAAGTTATATTTTATAAATGTGCCATATGTGATATTTGATAAATGGGCCAAGTGTGATATGAAATTATATAGGCCAAAATGTGTAATGGGCCAGATTGCAATAATTTTTATAATAGGCCTTATATTAGAATAATTATATGAATGGATTGTTATGCATATTATATACATGATTGCATGGGTTGGGATATTTGACGAAGAGAAGTTCTGGTAGCTTTGCTACAAAATTCTGGTGGCTTCTCCACAAATTGATATATGGCTTAATGCCCGATTTGATATATGGCTTAATGCCCAGCTTGGTGTGTTAGGCGGGGTGGGTGACTAAAGCTCCCCACAGTGTGTGTTGGTTGAGTACGGGTGGTGTGTAGCGGATGGAAAACTAGGTTTGGTTGGGAAATTGCATAACACATGCATGTTATATATATGATATAATGCTATGATTGTAATGGGCTTTGGCCCAATAAATGCTTAATTGAATTTTGGCCCAGTGAAAGTGGTAAGTGAATTACACACTGAGTTCTAAGTAACTCACCCCTGTTTTCCTTACTCTCCTCAGGTAATGATCAGTGATGGAGACTTGGGCCGGGGACAACTCAGTGGAGGCCATACTACGAATAATGGGTTATTTACATTCCGGATTTCTTTTTAAGTACTTTTTATTATTTTTACTATTTAAGTTAAGCTGTAATAAGGCCTCTGGTTAATTTTTTTTTATGGATGTTTTACTTGTGGATGGATTTTATAATACGCTTTAAATATTTAAGTGGGGTTTCTTTTCTAAAAATAGAAATAAATGTTTTTCTTAAAATAAACATGCATAAAGGGTTTTCATTCTTAAATATTTTAACTCGTAAAATTGCCTGATAATAACGTTCTTCAAAATTTGTTTTCAAGATTATTTTCGAACTTTATTAATCTTTCTCGAAATATTATTTTAATTTCTTTTAAGTTTCAGTTTATAAATTCTTATGTCTCAAATTGTTTGATTTATCAATCAACCTTAATTTTCATTAAACTTCACGTCAAGATGTTTTGAAAATCCGATTTCTTAAAATCTTTAAAAAGACTAGATGTATATTCCTTTCCGTGTGACATGTGAAATTTGGTCTTAACGCATAGACCGGGTTTGGGGTGTTACAGGCTCTTTAGGGGAGAGGGCTACTGGAAGTAGGACTTAAGTAAAATTGGGTGTGTTTAGGAGACACAAGTGGAGTGTGTGGCAAGGTGGTGTGGCGTTAAGGGGGAGTGCAAGGAGGTTGGAGGTTCGAATCTCACAAGTGGTATTTTGGAGGCTATTATTTTGTACTCAGGAAAGGAGGAAGAAGAGTTGTGATCAAACTCTGCCTTGGTGGTTGAAGACTTGGTCAAATGATTTGAATGGGTGATGGAGAGGAAGTTGGGGAGCAAAATGAGGAGTGAATCAAGGGATTGAGGGGAGAGGAGTGAGTGGCCGAATTCGGGATTATGGGGGATGAGAATTTCGGCCAAAGTTTTTTGGGGCATTTTGAGAGTGCATATTCTGTCTTTTTGTGGAGGAGGGTAAACCGAAAATTCTTTGGGGTTGTCTTATTTTTCCTTGCATTTTTTGGGTCTTATTGCTTCAATCTTTTCATATCGAAACCTTAATTCCTCTCATTCGTTTCTTCTCATTTTCTTCTCAAACGTTTTCTTCACTTGTAGTGCTTAAACAGTCTTGGTCGAATCTCTCCATTTCAACCTCTTCTTACACATTCTTTTCTACCCACCTCTCACCTTTTCTCTCTTGTGTTCACCCTAGCCGAAACTTCTCTTCTTCTTTATTATTTTTCTACTCTTTTCTCCATCAATTGAATTCCCTCTTTTTCTCATTCGAATCAGTTCTCTTCTCTTTTGCTAATAGCCGAATTCTACTTACACCAATATTTCTGCTTGTGTTCTTTAATTATTTTTCATTTCGGTTTATACTCCATAGCCGAATTTTGATTCGTTTGGGTTTGCTGCTTGTACCAAATCCATTCTTCCCATTCGACTTATCTCTAATCTAAGGTTGAATCTATTGGAGGGTTAGTATACCCTCTCATCCTTCTTCTAATTTCTGGTTTCCGAGAGTTGGTTGGTAAGTAAGGTAATGGCCGAATGTAGGTGATGGGGTTTTATTATTCGGTTGGTTCTTACTCAAGCCGAATGGCTGTTTGAGTTCTATTGTGGTCATGATTAAGGGGTTGCTAACATCTGATTTTCGTGCCAAACACTGTTAGGGTCTCGATGTGCTTAATCAGAGGGCCAACTAAACACCTATCCCTTGCAGTGGATTTCTTGGATTGTTGGTATTCTTGAAATAGTACCGACTATCGCAAATCGTAACCATGTGTGTAATCTCACACCCATTTCGATGATGAATGCTTGTGGTGCTTTGAGAGTCGGCCCAAAAGTCAAAAAGCCAGAAAACCGGCATATGTGACCACTCGAGCGTGCGAACGCTCGTAGTGATAAATCAAAATACGAATAATGACGGTAAGTCGTTGAGAGTGTCACGAGCACTTTTGCGAAGCTGAGGCTATAACGGGCCTGATCGAGCCGAACGAGCCAAATGGGCCCAATGGGCTATTCGGCCCACTGGGTTAAAATTGTTGGAAAACTATCAAATGATAGGTTCGATTGTGAAATTTTCAAATCTGAAACCGAAACCATGGGAATTTGGCCACACGAGCATGTGGGCCCGTTTGGGCCTAAAATGGATTTTAGGCCCAATAGTTTTGTAGAGACCCAAGAAGGGTTCTGTGTCGCTCGAGGCGACAGTAAGCCTTCGAAAAGGCCATTGAATGCAAAATTACCAAAATACCCCTGGAGGGTGAATTACTGAAATACCCCTGGTGGGTAAATTATTGAAATACCCTCGGTGGGTAAAATTTCTGTTATACCCTCAAGGGTTGATTAGTATGATTGTGTGTACTCTGTTTAACTGGTTATGATGGTAATTTATTTCATACATCATTTTTGATATGTGCTTTGCATAGATGGCATTCTGCATGGGATTGGGATATTGATGATCAGAGGAAGTGTATTCTGGTGGCTCTGCCACATTCTGTATAGTGGCTATGCCACGCATATTCTGATATTCTGGTGGCTCCGCCACAAATTCTGTGATTAGCAGCTTGTCTGCATATTGGTGTGTAGGGCTGGGTGGGTTGTCTTGGTCCCCACAGGTGTGTAGGGCTGGTACGGGGGTGTGTAGCGGATGGATTATTAGGTTGGGTTGCATACATTACCTGCTTTACCATGTTTATAGGGCTTCGGCCCAGTCTGCTTCTGTATGGGCTCAGGCCCAGTTAATGACCGATTAGGGGATTACACACTGAGTTCTCGTAACTCACCCCCTCTGCTTTAACCTTGCAGGTGATCCCCAGCATTAGAGGATTTGGAGCTGCGGAGGACTCTGTGGTGGCCATACGTCGGAGTATTTCTCACGAACTTTAGTAAATTTTGATTTTACTTTATTTTAAGATTATTTTAAGTTGGGTTTAATTTTATGTAATAAGGCCATTGGATTTTATTTTTCTTTTAACTTTCAATTCGGTTATGTAACATCCCCAAACCCGGCCCATTCGCTACGACCGAATCTGGTTATGTCACTGGGAAAAGACGGTTGAAAATCTTAAAATAAAACATCGTAGTTTGCTGAATTTTGGAAAACATATCTTTGGAATAAAACTTTGCTATAAAACTCATTCATTTTTAAAACTTTAGTTTATAATATCCAATTTGAATAAATAGGTTGCAAACCATAAATCATTTTCACGTAGCAATTTAATTTAAATAAACCATAGTTAAAGTAATACCAAAAACATAAAATGGCCTTTATTACAACCCAACAATTCAAATAAAGTACTTATATCAAAATTTAGCATGGAATAATTGAACATCATCCTCGGCATGGGCCACCTTGTCCTCTCCGATCCCTGGTCGACTTTATGCACTACCCAAAATGGTTAATGAAAAGAGTGAGTCCACCGACTCGAGTGCATAACCACAACACATATTTCCATCCGTATGGGCTTGGCCCATACCCACACACCATCGAAACAAATCATGCAAGAATGCATCTCAGCCCAACCTACTATCCAACCGTGACACCAACCTTAGCAGACTCCCTGCCTAAGGCCGTGGCTAATCCACCGATCACAACCGAGTGATCCCACATATGTTACCTCGGCAGACCTGCTGCACAAGGCCGTGGCCTGAGCCACCGATCACATCGTGATCCATAAATCTTACCTCGGCATTCTCGCTGCTCGAGGCCGTGGCTGAGCCACCGATCAACCAAAGTGATCCAAATATCGTAATCTGTCTACGGTGATGCACATAGCAATCAACCGCCGAGATGGGCACCTAGCCAACACCTCCCTTGAGGTAGCACAAAGCTAACCCTCAAGCGCTAATGTAGCCTGAGCTATCATTAGACCACGTACATCCTGTGTACACTTTTTCCTTCTTCAATCCAATCCCATGCCCATGTGTCAATAAATCATGCAAGAATATCATATAGAATGAGTATTTATCACTTATCACTACCACATTGTACATATATAAATGTATATCAAGATTAACTTACCATCACCAGTTACTCATCACTTATGCCATTATAAACGGCTATTACACATAATACACATATAAACATGTTAGCAAACCAAACCACAGAAATAGTGCGATGATTACGCACCTAAATGATACCAAAACCCGAAACGCTACATCGCTTACTTACGCACACATGAGACTAACGGACTTACAAAAAGGTTCCCAAATGCATGTGCTCTTCTTCCCTACAATCGGCCTTGGCATAAAAATAATGAACACTTAGGCCATTCGACCAAGACAAAAACTATAGCACAAAGAAAACTAACACGCCCCTACCTTGCTAATCAACCTTAAGGGTAAAATCGTAATTTTACCTACTAAGGGCATTTCCGTAATTTACCCACCAAGGGCATATCGGTAATTTCGTGCACTGAATGGCCTTTCTAAAGGCCCGTGTCGCCCGAAGCGACCCAACTACCATTTCGGTCGAAATGGACTATTGAGCCTAAAGCCCAATTTCGGCCCATTCGCCCACACGCCGTGTGTGGCCCACCTAACACAAATCTAGCCACGTATATAAGTTCCACCTAGTCTAGTTCACTATATACTACACAATCGCACAATTTACTCATAAGGGCCCACGGGCCCATTGGGCCCACTTCGCCCATCGCGCCCAAGCAAATTTCCAACCCACAAGAATACTACTTATGGCCTCAACTATCGCGTCGAAGCCCCACACGTGCGCTCGCACGCTCGTGTAGCTACTATTGCCGTTCACACGCGCTTCGGCATTTGCCGCTCTACAACTAGAGTAGAGAGAGTTACACACCGATAGGACTGCGGTGTTAATCCGCGCTCCGACCACTCCTGTGCCCAAACGCCCTCCAAGATGTGTTTACTCTCCTCCTAGGATGCTCCTTATATAGCTAGCACTTCACCTTCCTTCTTTGTATCTTTCCGATGTGGGATCCCTTCGTCAGTAGAGTTTAAATTCAACTGAAACTCTTCCCGTCCAGACCGCAAAATAAATACTCCCTTGCTTCTCATGAGATTCGAACCCAGGCTCCCTTGCAACATAATCCACGCTGCTAGCCACTTGGCCACAAGCTCCTCTTGTGTCTTAAACCATGCGCAACTAAATATAAACTATAGCCAAATTCTGAGGTCCAAGTAAAAAGAAAACCAAAATGCAAAAGCCAAGACTTGAACCTTGGACCTCCTTCCTTCCCTTATGGCGTCACCCCCTTGTCTCTTATGTGGCGTCACTTTGCCACTACACCACACACTCCACTTGTGTCATTTTTCCCCACATTTTATTCTTAAGGCCTACCTGCCAACTTCCAGGTTTTTTTTTTCACCTAAAACCAAAATTTCCTCAAAGCTAATATTTGATCCCGGGACTTCATAGAAGCCTTCTAACCTTCCAAAATCACTTATCCAATAGGTCCAACTTGCATTTAAGCCGGTCTCTTGTTCTCCAAAAATTTAAACGCTACTACGCCTAAGGCCCATTGGGCTCAATTCTCCTAGGCCCAATTCCTTTTACCCTAAAAATCTAAATTTTCCAAAGCCTTCCCTTCTCATCCCAACATTCTTAGAGCCTCTAAAACTCAACCAAGCACTCCCAAAACCTACTAACACTTGATTTATACCCCATATGCACACAAAATTTCTCTAAACCAGGTGTTACAATTCTACCCTCCTTAAAATAATTTCGTCCTCGAAATTACTTGTCTAAACTAACAGTCCAATTCTCTCCACTACGCTATCGCTGCGCACTCGATCTCCAAGAGCTAACATACTTTACGAGCAACAAAACAAACAAAATACCAAAATCGCCTCTACCACGTCCACGAGAAGTGCGACCACGCCCCTAGAACTCATATCTAGCGTCGCGATTTAATCGATTAAAAGTTTTATGCATTAGAAATTTTGTTCCACTGTTTTAATCCACGAGCAAATTTTATGAACGTAAGTTTCGAAGTCGTTCTTTCGAGCAATCAAAGTTTCGATTCTAAAGTAATCCACTATTGCAATCATCCGATCACATCAATAACTCACAAGCAATAGTAAGGGTACTTACCTGGTGGACTTCGGGTCGGAGGTACAGTGCCATGCCACCCTAACTCAAAACCTTTCATAAAACCCATTTTGAAACGTTTTTGGGCCCAAAACCCTCAAAGCCGAGTTTTGAACTGGCTCGATACCAAATCAGAACATCCCCAAACCCGGCCCATTCGCTACGACCAAATCTGGTTATGTCACTGGAAAAGAGCGGTTGAAAATCTTAAAATAAAACATCGTAGTTTCTTTGAATTTTGGAAAACATATCTTTGGAATAAAACTTTGCTATAAAACTCATTCATTTTAAAACTTTAGTTTATAATATCCAATTTGAATAAATAGGTTGCAAACCATAAATCATTTTCACGTAGTAATTTAATTTAAATAAACCATAGTTAAAGTAATACCAAAAACATAAAATGGCCTTTATTACAACCCAACAATTCAAATAAAGTACTTATATCAAAATTTAGCATGGAATAATTGAACATCATCCTCGGCATGGGCCACCTTGTCCTCTCCGATCCCGGTCGACTTTATGCACTACGAAATGGTTAATGAAAGAGTGAGTCCACCGACTTAGTGCATAACCACAACACATATTTCCATCCGTATGGGCTTGGCCCATACCCACACAAACCATCGAAACAAATCATGCAAGAATGCATCTCACCCCAACCTACTATCCAACCGTGACACCAACCTTAGCGGACTCCACGCCTAAGGCCGTGGCTAATCCACCGATCACAACCGAGTGATCCCACATATGTTACCTCGGCGGACTGCTGCACAAGGCCGTGGTGAGCCACCGATCACATCGTGATCCATAAATCTTACCTCGGCATTCTCGCCGCTCGAGGTCGTGGCGAGCCACCGATCAACCAAAGTGATCCAAATATCGTAATCTGTCTCTACGGTGATGCACATAGCAATCAACCGCCGAGATGGGCACCTAGCCAACACCTCCCTTGAGGTAGCACAAAGCTAACCCTCAAGCGCTAATGTAACTTTGAGCTATCATTAGACCACGTACATCCCGTGTACACTTCTTCCTTCTTCAATCCAATCCCATGCCCATGTGTCAATAAATCATGCAAGAATATCATATAGAATGAGTATTTATCACTTATCACTACCACATTGTACATATATAAATGTATATCAAGATTAACTTACCATCACCAGATTACTCATCACTTATGCCATTATAAACAGCTATTACACATAATACACATATAAACATGTTAGCAAACCAAACCACAGAAATAGTGCGATGATTACGCACCTAAATGATACCAAAACCCAAACGCTATACTGCTTCGCACACCATGCATTCTAACGGACTTACAAAAGGTTCCCAGCGACAGGCTCTTCTTCCCTACAATCGGCCTTGGCATAAAAACAATGAACACTTAGGCCATTCGGCCAAGACAAAAACTATAGCACAAAGAAAACTAACACGCCCCTACCTTGCTAATCAACCTTAAGGGTAAAATCATAATTTTACCTACTAAGGGCATTTCCGTAATTTACCCACCAAGGGCATATCGGTAATTTCGTACCTGGAATGGCCTTTCTAAAGGCCCAGTGTCGCCCCGAGCGACCCAACTACCATTTCTGGTCGAAATGGACTATTGGGCCTAAAGCCCAATTTCGGCCCATTCGGGCCCACACGCTCGTGTGGCCCACCTAACACAAATCTAGCCACGTATATAAGTTCCACCTAGTCTAGTTCACTATATACTACACAATCGCACAATTTACTCATAAGGGCCCACGGGCCCATTGGGCCCACTTCGCCCATCGCGCCCAAGCAAACCCCAACCCACAAGAATACTACTTATGGCCTCAACTATCGCGTCGAAGCCCCACACGCGCTCGCCGCACGCTCGTGTAACTACTATTGCCGTTACGGGCTTCGGCATTTGCCGCTCTACAACTAGAGTAGAGAGAGTTACACACACGATAGGACTGCGTGTTAATCCGCGCTCCACCACTCCTGTGCCCAAACGCCCTCCAAGATGTGTTTACTCTCCTCCTAGGATGCTCCTTATATAGCTAGCACTTCACCTTCCTTCTTTGTATCTTTCCGATGTGGGATCCTTCGTCGATGAGTTTAAATTCAATGAAACTCTTCCCGTCGGACATAAAATAAATACTCCTTGCTTCTCATGAGATTCGAACCAGTGCTCCCTTGCAACATAATCCACGCTGCTAGCCACTTGGCCACAAGCTCCTCTTGTGTCTTAAACCATGCGCAACTAAATATAAACTATAGCCAAATTCTCGAGGTCCAAGTAAAAGAAAACCAAAATGCAAAAGCCAAGACTTGAACCTTGGACCTCCTTCCTTCCCTTATGGCGTCACCCCTTGTCTCTTATGTGGCGTCACTTTGCCACTACACCACACACTCCACTTGTGTCATTTTTCCCCACATTTTATTCTTAAGGCCTACCTGCCAACTTCCAGGGTTTTTTTTTTTCACCTAAAACCAAAATTTCCTCAAAGCTAATATTTGATCCCTGGACTTCATAGAAGCCTTCTAACCTTCCAAAATCACTTATCCAATAGGTCCAACTTGCATTTAAGCCGGTCTCTTGTTCTCCAAAAATTTAAACGCTACTACGCCTAAGGCCCATTGGGCTCAATTCTCCTAGGCCCAATTCCTTTTTACCCTAAAAATCTAAATTTTCCAAAGCCTTCCCTTCTCATCCCAACATTCTTAGAGCCTCTAAAACTCAACCAAGCACTCCCAAAAACCTACTAACACTTGATTTATACCCCATATGCACAGCCCCTAAACCAGGGTGTTACAGGTTACTTTTAAATTGTTAATTGATTGAATACTGAGTTTTCATAAAACGACAATAATTGTTTTCAAAATATCACATCCTCGCAATTCACTGAATCTGATTTCTGTTATAAACAAAGTTTTCGGAAATAATAATAATAAGAACATTTTTACAAGAAAACCATAAAAACAAATCTGAGTTTTAGAAACAACAAAGCTCGAAGTTTTGAAAAAGAATACAAACTTTTAAAAGAACGCACAGTTTTAAACAATCTTTTTATGTGACATGCTAAATCTGGTCGTAACGTCTAGGCCGGGTTTGGGGTGTTACAATTGTTTTAAAGTATAGTAACAAACTAATATGATCAACATTCTGCTAAGAACAACTTGAGTTTTCAATGAACATGATACTCTAAAACTTCCATTAAGATCGTAAACGAGAATTAATATAGAACGGGTTTTCCAATGAAACTATGTTTTCGAAAAACACTTCAATGTGATACCGCCAGATTCGGCCATAACGTCTAGGTCGGGTTTGAGGTGTTACATACAAAGGGAAAATTTTACATAGGAGTTTTTCCAAACCGAGTTCAAAAAAAAATATATTAGTTAGAGATTTCAAGACCAGAAAAGAAGGAATTTTTAGAGCTGAAATAGGGAAATGTGACAGTATCTAAGTATGAACGAGAATTTACTAGATTGAGCAAGTATGCTCGTGAATGGATTCAGACTGAAGCTGAAATGTGCAAACGATTTGAAGAAAGGCTTAATGAAGATGTCAAGCTGTTGATTGGAATTCTGGAATTAAGAGAATTTGCGGTGTTGGCTGAACGGGCACACAAGGCCGAGGAATTAAGCAAAGAAAAGAAGCAAGTAGAAAGGGAAGCTCGGGTTCCGAATAAAAGATTTTTTAGCAAGACGCAATCATCTGCTTCGAAGAAATCAAAGAATTATCATGAACGTTTTGCTACATCAATGGAGTATTTGAGAAAGGAACAAAGTTCTAAACGCACCAACCCGAGATGTTCGTCTCCCTTAACAACCAGTGTTAGGAGTGCTAGAAACCCCAAACCAAGATGCAATGTTTGTAATAAATTGCATTTCGGAGAGTGTTGGATTAGTGGGGCTTGCTTTAAGTGTAGTTCTCTCGACCATTTTCTTAAAGATTGCCCGGAAAGGGTTGAGAAAGACATTGAACAGACCCCGAAGCCGAGTAATCTTGTCTCGTAGGGTAGACCACCACGGTATTCTGGAAATGTCAGTGGTAGTCGTAGTGTTGCAAAATATTCAATAGCTAAATCCGAGGCTCGGGCTCCGGCAAGAACATATGCGATACGTGCAAGAGAAGATGCCTCAGCACCAGATGTTATCACTGCAATATCGGTACAGAGATATATTAAAAAGGGTATGAAGCTTATCTTGCTATTGTACTGGATACCAAAGTATCAGAGTTGAAAATCCAGTCGGTGCCAATCGTTTTTGAGTTTCCTGAGGTATTTCCAGAAGAACTACCTCGTTTACCTCCAGCCAGAGAGGTGGAATTTTCCATAGACCATGTACCAGGAACGACGCCGATATCTATAACACCATATAGAATGGCTCTTACTGAATTGAAATAACTGAAGGTACAGTTGCAAGAGTTGATTGATAGAGGATTTGCCCGACCCAGCTCTTTGCCATGGGGTGCACCAGTATTGTTTGTAAAGAAGAAAGATGGATCATTGAGATTATGCATCGATTACAGACAACTTAATAAAGTCATAGTAAAGAATAAGTACCCGTTGCCTCGTATAGATGACTTGTTTGATCAATTAAAAGGTGCCACTGTATTTTTGAAAATTGACCTACGATCTGGTTACTATCAACTACGGGTAAAAGATTCAGATGTGCCGAAGATAGCTTTCAGAACCAGATATTGGCATTATGAGTTCTGTGTGATGCCATTCAGATTAACTAATGCCCCGGTAGTATTTATGGATTTAATGAACCGAATCTTTAGACCATACCTGGACAAGTTTATGGTTTTTTTTATTTATGATATTTTGGTTTATTCCCGGGATGAAAATGAGCATACTGAACATTTGAGAACTGTAATGCAAACTCTGTATGAGAAGCAATTGTATGCCAAGTTCAGTAAATGTGAATTCTTGTTAAAGGAAGTTAGTTTCCTTGGACATGTTGCATCTGCAGAAGGTATTCGGGTGGACCCGAATAAAATTTTAGCTATTGTAAGTTGGAAGCCACCGAGGAATGCTTCAGAAGTAAGAAGTTTTCTAGGGCTAGCTGGATATTATCGGAGATTTGTTAAAAGGTTTTCAATGATAGCTTCTCTGATGACCCGATTGCTGCAAAAATATGTGAAATTCGAGTGGACTGACAAGTGTCAACAGGGTTTTGATATATTGAAAGCTTTATTGATGGAAGCGCCCGTATTAGTCCAACCTGAATCGGGTAAAGAATTTGTAGTTTACAGTGATGCCTCATTAAATGGTTTGGGTTGTGTGTTGATGCAAGATGGTAAAGTAGTGGCTTATGCATCTAGGCAGCTGAAACCGCATGAGAGAAATTACCTGGTACATGATATTGAATTGGCAGCCATCGTTTTTGCACTAAAAATATGGCAGCATTATCTCTTTGGCGAAAAGTGTCACATCTTTACGGATCACAAAAGTCTGAAGTATTTAATGACACAAAAAGAACTGAATTTGAGACAACGTAGGTGGTTAGAACTATTGAAAGATTATGATCTCGTTATTGATTACCATTCGGGGAAAGCTAATGTAGTGGCAGATGCCTTGAGCCAAAAATCTTTGTTTTTCTTAAGGGCATTGAGCACCCAGGTATCATTGTCTGATGATGATTCAATCATAGCTGAGTTAAAAGCTAGACCAACATTTCAACAACAAATTTGTGAAGCTTAGAAGGATGATGATAAGTTACAGGCCAAACGAGTACAAAGTGAGTCAGATCCTAACTCAGAGTTTCAGATTGATTCGGACGATTGTTTGTTATTCAAAGATAGAATATGTGTACCGAAGAGTTCAAAATTGGCACAGAAGATTCTACACGAAGCACACAATGGTACAATGTCTGTACATCTCGGTAGTAACAAAATGTACAATGACTTGAAGAAAATGTATTGGTGGCTGGGTATAAAAAGAGATATTTCTGAATTTGTATCTAGATGTTTGATCTGTCAGCAAGTAAAGGCTGAACATCAAGTACCTTTAGGATTATTGCAGCCAATTACCATACCGGAATGGAAATGGGAAGGAATTACCATGAATTTTGTATTGGGATTACCCTTGTCATCGAAAAAGAAAGATGTTGTTTGGGTAACTGTTGACCGCTTAACGAAGTCAGCACACTTTATTCCTATACGTATGGATTTTTCATTGGATAGATTGGCTGAATTATATGTCTCTGAGATTGTAAGACTACATGGAGTGCCAGTCTCTATTATTTCAGATAGAGATCCACGATTTACATCCTGATTTTGGAGTAAGTTGCAAGAAGCTCTGAGCATTCGTTTACACTTTAGTACTGCATTCCATCCTCAAACAGATGGACAATCTGAACGTGTTATACAGATTTTAGCAGATATGCTTCGGTGTTGTGTACTTCAATTCGGAGGTAACTGGGAAAGCTATTTATATTTGATTGAATTTGCTTACAATAATAGTTATCAGTCCAGTATTAAAATGGCACTGTATGAGGCTCTATATGGTCGCAAATGTAGAACTCCTTTGTATTGGACATAGTTAAGTGAGAAAAAGATCCACGGAGTTGACTTGATCCGTGAAACTGAAGAGAATGTAAAAATAATTCGAGACAGTTTGAAAGCAGCCTCTGACCATTCAAAATCTTATGCTGATTTAAAGCGAAAAGAGATAGAATTTCAGGTTGGTGATAAAGTGTTCTTAAAAGTGTCACCTTGGAAGAAAGTTCTCCGATTTGGCCATAAAGGAAAATTGAGTCCACGGTTCATCGGGCCATATGAGATCACTGAAAGAATCAGGCCTGTTGTATATTTGTTAGCATTACCACCGGAACTCGAAAAAAATCATAACTTGTTTCATGTATCCATGTTGTGACGCTACAGATTGGACCCTTCACACGTTATTACTCCAACAGAAGTTGAGATTCAACCTAATATGACCTACAATGAAGAACCGATTAAAATACTGGCATATGAGACGAAAGAACTAAGAAATAAAAATGTGGCATTGGTAAAAGTTCTCTGGCAACGACATGGATTAGAGGAAGCTACCTGGGAGCCGGAGGATACTATAAGGAAGCAATACCCTAACCTCTTTTTTGGTAAGAATTTTCGAGGACGAAAATTTTAAGGTGGGAGAGTTGTAACAGCCCAATTTTGGTGAAACCGGAACAGTGGTTTTGGGACCACAAATCCGAGCCAAAAATAAAATTTATTTTAATATTATTTTATGATTTGTATTATTATACGAAGGTCATATGAAAATTTTGATATGAAAATTTTACCGATTGTATGTTTAATTAGGGAAAGGACTAAATTGTATAAAATGCAAAAGTTGTCTTCTAGTAGCTATAAGTATCAAATAGCTATAGAATTCAAAACTTAAGGTCCTTATACGGTAATTAGACCATTGAAGAAAAGTTAGTAGGTAATTTAGTGACTCATCCATGGAAAAATTAGAAATGGGCAAGGACTAAATTGGAAATCACTAAAATTAAAAGATGACAAATAATTAAAAAGGAAATTATCATCTTTTTATTCATATTCTTCCCCAAAATATCTATGGAAACCCTAGGAGAGAGGATGAAAACTTTCCAAGCTCAATAAGGTATGAAATCAAGTCTCGTTTTTAGTAATTTTTATATTTTTGGAATCGAGATAGTCTAATCTTTCTATTTAGGGGATTTATTTGAAAAGTTATCAAGGTATGAAATCTGGGTCATGGATGGATATGTTGAAAATTAGAAATTTATGGTAGAAAATGAAAAGTTATTCATAGATAAACAACTTTTACAAAGCAATTTTTGATGAAAACTTGATTTAGGGACTAAAATGAAAAAGTGGTAAAACCCATTAGAAATTCTTAAATTTGTGAAATGTATGTGCTGTAAATGTAATATATAAATTTTGGCTAGGCTTGGAAAGAGGGTTAAATTCCATGAATTTCATTTTCCGAGCCTAGGGACGAAATTGGAATTTATGAAAAGTATAGGGGTAAAATGGTAATTTTGCCTAGGATGTAATTGAATGCAAATGTATTTGAAATGTGGTAAATTGATAGTTAAATTTGTTTATATAGACCCGGAAAGACCAACTACAGAACTAGATCGAGGGAAACAAAAGGTTTCGGATTAGTTGATATTCAAATACGAGCAATTGTCAAGGTAAGTTCGTGTAACCTAAATATGTATGTTAATGTGCTTGAATTGAATTGTATGATTGTTTTGATATGTATGTGAAGATATACATTATGAAATAACCACAAATTGGAAAATGATGATAAAATGCTATGTCCCGGTTGAATGTTGAAATTCGATGGAATAAGGTGATTTCTCGAAAAGAGTATAATAATGCATATGTTGCAGATAGGATTTAGCCCGGACGGGTAATCCTGAAGTAAGTCATCTCAAGCATATGTTATAGATTGAATTTAGCCTGGACAGGTAATCCAAATCAAGCTTTTAGAGCATATGCTACAGAAAGGATTTAGCATGGACTGGTAATCCTGTTGTAAAATATGTGGCTTGAGAGTGTGATTTATGATCATGTGCCAAATGGATACTTTTGAACATGAATTGACGGATAGTTGATATGTATACTTTGTGTATACTACCCGGATGTCCATCGAAATTTCAATAGTTCAACGGGAAAGATTCTTGAAATGCAGAAAGGTGAAACTAAATAGAAGTTTATAATGCGATGAGCTCATCTATGTTTACTTGATATTCATATGATGTTATGTGACTAACTTGTTTGATTAAGTGTATATGTTTAGGTAAATTTACCCAAAAATTTTGGATGGTATGGTTATGTATGCTTGTATGAATAAATATAACCGGTAAGTTTAATTCCCGTTATATGAACTTACTAAGCATGAAAATGCTTACCCCGTTTAATTTTCTTTGTTTTATAGTGCTCGAAAGCTCGCGAAGGTTGGAGGTCGGTCGGAGCATCAATCACACTATCCACTATCTCATTTTGGTATAAATAGAAATCTCATTTTGGTATAATGGCATGTATAGGCTCATTTGGCCAAATGATTGCTTGTAAGTGATGTTTTGTAATCTAGCCATTGGAATGGCTAGTGATGTTTTACTTAGTATGTTTATAAAGTTATTCCATGATTAAATTCCTATGTGCTAAGTTGATTGATTGATTATGCTTAAGGTGTATGTTCATCATAAATAAAATTATAAACATGAATTGTATGTGATAATTGTAACACCCCTAACCCGTGTCCGTCGTCGGAATAGGATTACATAGTATTACCGGAACATTCAGAACATTTTTAGATAAATCATGTCAATCACTATTCATTAGCCGAGATCATCCGTAACGTCCCTTAGATGGACCTTCGAGGTCCAATACGAACATTAGAATTAATTCGGGACTTAATCAGAAACTCTAAGAGTTTTTCGTGACATTTTAAAAATTTTCCAAGGTTCAGGGCTCACACACCCGTGTGGTCCAAGGCACACATCCGTGTAACCCTTAGACACGCCCATGCCTCAGGCCATGTTCGATTTAGGTTGCTCCCTGACTTGTGCCACACGGCCATGCCACACTCCCGTGTGCTAGACTGTGTGGTTAATTAATTCAATTCGAATTAGGTGCAGGTTTCACACGGCCAAGACACATGCCCGTGTTCAAGGCCGTGTCACCCACACGGCTGAGACACACGCTTGTGTCTCTGCCCGTGTGCTCAATTTTGAGCATTCTGTTAAGGTGTAGGGGACACACGACCAGATCACACGCCCATGGGGTTGGCCGTGTGTCACACACGGTCTAGACACACGCCCGTGTGTCTGCCCGTATGGACAAAATAAAGCCATTTTCTAGCCTCATTTGTCACCCAAATTTACCATTTTCCTGCACCAAAACATACCAAGTACAATCCAACCATTCCAAGCATTCAAATAAGCAAATTTCATCATACAACATGGCCTATCGTTGCATGCATACATGTTTACTAACTTACCTTGGTTCAATTCATGTGTTAAACATGATTTGAACAACTACTTGACATACATATATAGTTACCATAACATAACATTACAAGTATATCAAAACAATCATTACTAGACATTCCAATGGCTAGATTTCAAGCATTATTTACATTTACATGCCAATATGGCCAACATATCCTATACATGCCATTAGAACCATAATTGATTTACCATATTGTACTGTCATGGGCCGATGGATAGTGTGAGTGATCTCTGCCGAGCTTCCAATCCAACAAGCTTCTGATTTACTCTAAAATAGGGGAAAATAAAGTGGGGTAAGCATTGTATGCTTAGTAAGTTCGTATAACATGGCACTTAACTTACCATTCATTCTATTTTGAGATAACTATGTAAGGCACATTCAATCAAATTGACTTCAAGCCCTACACATATCCTCATTGCCCTTGTTAGTCATATATTCTATAATAACCTCAAAACATGTTTGGGCTCAACAACAATCAAGTTTCCATGCACATTTGCATTCCATAACCTTTTTTCATTTAACATGCATAAATCATCTCTTTATATTACAAGTATAATTTCATAATAGTTCATCTCAAGTTCAGATTATTTCATGTCAGAACTTTATTCATATTTCTCGAAATATCAATGTCACACGAGTCGTAGTGCACTCAAAGTATACATGTCTATAATCAAGGATGACATATTCATCAAATGAATTTCATGTACAAGTATCATCATCTCATGTTTTCTTATATCAATCGTCAAGTATCATCATTTTCGTGTATTTCAAACATTTACGTGTAATAACTCATTTCTTATTCATATTCATCTCATGTTAAGAGTTTTACCCGTTAAATTTATTTGGAATATTTATGGATACACCGGTAGTACACTCGAGGTGTACAAATAAGAATCCGTCAATTCATACTCAGTAGTACCTTGTAGGTACACTCTCGAGCCACGTATCATACAACAGAATTACAAGTCCAGGCTAAATTCTAGCTGTAACATATACTCTAAGGGCTTTGTCGGATTACCAGTCCAGGCTAAATCCTTTATATGACAAAGAATTCCCTATAGAGTCCGATCGGATTACGATCCGAGTTAAATCGATCAATCGAGATTACGATCCAGCTAAATCCTAATTGAAACATATACTCAAGAGACTCATTTCGAATTACCCGTCCGGGCTAAATCCATTCTGCAACACATGCAGTTTTATCAGGGAAATCACATTTATCCATCGACTTCCATTTATTCAAATGAGATTTAAAATTTATCAGGCAATTGTCGGGTATATGTTCAATCTCATAAATTTATGCATTCATACAATTCAAGTGTTCACATTCAACTCAAGTATAAAATTTACATTTTTATCATTTATCATTTATCGAGCATTATTACTGATCGGGCACATTTCATTTATCGGGCTCCGACGAATATGTGATCATTGCAAAAAATTAAGGCATTTATACAATTAACAAGCACAACATTCAATTCAATCATAAAAATATATACAATTTAGTTACACGAACTTACCTCGACAAAGGTTCGTGTACAAACATCTACTAATCCGACATTTTCCTCTTTTTCCTCGTTCTAACACCGAATTTGGTCTATCCGGATCTATACGAGTAAATTTAACATTAATTTACCACATTTCACATTCAAGTGGACTCAATTTTCATCCTAGGCAAAATTACCATTTTGCCTCTAACTTTTTCATAAATTCCATTTTCGTCCCTAGGCTCAGAAAATGAAACTTGTGCAAATTACTTCCTATTCCAAGCCTAACCAAAGCCCCATTACAAAATTACAACACATGTATTCATAAAATTTCAGAATTTTTCCTTTATTTTCACAAGTTTACATTTTAGTCCCTAAATTATGTTTTCACCAAAAATCACTTTGTAAAAGTTGTTTATCTATCAATAATCTTTCATTTTCTTCCATAAATTTCTAATTTCCAGCATATACATCCATGACCCATTTTCATACTTTGATAAATTTTCAAATTAATCCCCCAAATAGAGAGATTAAGTTGTCCCGATTCCAAAAATATCAAATTACTAAAAACAGGATAAGGAAACTTACCCAATTTGGCCAAGAAAGTCTCTTCCCTCTCTCCTAGGGTTTCATGTTTATTTTGGGGAAGAAGATGACATAAAATAAGATGATATCTATTTTATCATCTTTTAATTAATTAAAATTTTCACTTTCCAATTTAGTCCCTAGCCTTTTTCTCATTTTCCATGGATGAGTCACCAAGAAAAATCTACATACTTTTCTTAATGGTCTAATTACCATATAAGGACCTTTAGTTTTGAATTCCATAGCTATTTAATCCTTATAGCTACTAGAATTCAACTTTCACATTTTATGCGATTTAGTCCTTCTCGTAATTAGACGCCAAATCGATAAAATTTTCATGTCAAAATTTTCACATGTCACGTCTATTGTATTACGAACGATATAATAAAATAAAAATAAATTTTATTTTCAGCTCGAATCTGTAGTCCCGAAACCACTGTTCCGATTTCACCGAAATTGGGCTGTTACAACTCTTCCCCCTTAAGAAATTTTCATCTTCGAAAATTTTACCAGTAAGAAGATTCAGGCATTACTTTCTCATGTTTCTATCCGGTTCCCAAACAGCTTTCTCTATATCATATCATTGTCCAAGAACTCTCACTAAAGATACCTTTATACTTTTCGTTTCTTTCACTTCACATGCCAGAATTTCAACCAGTCACTCGTTGTAAGTCATGCCAAGCTGAATTTAACATTTATCAAAGCAATAACAGATGGTGGGTCTGATCGATTCTGTCATAACACATATACTCATAAAAACATTATGAATTTTGTAGAACTCTGATAATAATATTAATCAGTATGCAACAAGTCTAATTCTTTTCAATGATCTCATATGACTCAGTAAGCCGCAGCCTTAATTTTGCCTGAATAGCCAACCTGAATAACTTTATTTCATTGTAAATTTTCAGAAATACCTTGTCACTATCAGAAACTCTATTTCTTTTCATTTTAGATCCATATCGGATTCATGACGATCAAATATTGCTTTTAAACTGCCTCAGGTCCCTTTCATCTATCTTTGGGTTCAACGAATCAAAACTACCACATGTATCTTTTCTCACTGAACTCCGTTCAAAACATCGGAGTTTTACATTTGCGACCATATAAATCCTCGTACAGTATAATTTTATACTTAACTGTTAACTGTTATAACAAGAAAATTCAACCAATAGCAATATTTACTTTTCAATTACCTTTGAATTCAAGTTCACAATATCGAAGCATACCTTCCAAAATCTGAATCATATATTCAGATTAATCATCCATCAGATTAATCTGGCCATGTGTCCCCTACATCTTAAAAATGAGAAACAGAATGCTCATAATTGGGTACACGGGCAGAGAGACGGGCGTGTGTCTCAGCCGTGTGGTTGACACGGCCTTGAACACGGGTGTGTTACACGGTCGTGTGAAAACTACACCTAAATTTTGAAAATAAAATTCACCACACGGCCTAGCACACGGGCGTGTGACTTGGCCGTGTGACTTCAATTTCTTCATGCCTTATAAGTCAGAGAGTTACATGGGTTAGGGAGACGGCCGTGTGTAGTCACACGGCCTGACTACATGGGCGTGTGAGCCCTACAACTTAGAAAACTTTTATAATTTTGCAAAAAATTCTTAGAGGTTCCGATTAAGTCCCGATTTGTTTCTACTGTTCATATTGAGCCTCGAGGTCCCATTTAAGGGATGTTACAAATGATCTCGGTTAATGAATAGTAATTAGCGTGAATTATCTGAAAAATGTTCTGAAAGTCTCGGTAATGCTCTGTAACCCTATTTCAGTGACGGATACGGGTTAGGGGTGTTACAGCATGGTTGTGTGGACAGGCCGTGTAACTCTCTGTCCATTTGTGCTAAAGTAAAGTACAGAGTAGACACGGCCGCGTGCCCACCAGACACGGTCGTATGGGATCCTTAAATCCCTAAATTAGCCACGCAGTCATGTGACCAAGCCGTGTTGTACACCCCTAACCAGTATCCGTCGCCAGAACAGGGTTCCAGAGCATTACCAGAATATTCGGAACATTTTTCTATTAAGCTACGTAAATTTACTATTGATCGTGTCCAAACTAACTATGACAACGAATAAGGCAAGCGCACCTATCGTTCGGTAGTATAGCTATGGCAAGACCGGGAATATCGTATCCTCAAGGACCAAGAGTACTAGTAGTTACTATCCTTTTATTATTTAGCCTAAGTATTAAGGGAATCGATGTTTAATTAACTAATTACTAAGCTAAGGATGCTAAGACACAGAGAGTAAATTGGGAAAATACTTTTGGGGAAAAACCAATTGATTAAGACAATACCCGAGGAAGAATCCACCTAGACTTCACTTGTTATTTAACTCTGAACCAGACAGTTTATTAACTTGACTTGATCCATAGGATTCCCTAATTTATGTTAATACCTCTTTTGAGGCTACTAACGTCTAACCCTAGGTTGATTAATTGAAATCTCTTTCTAATTAAAACCCCTAGTGTTGCATTAACTCGATATATAGACTCCCATGTTAGGTTTGACCCCTAATCCGGTAGATTTTCGTCATCCTATCTCTAGGGTTGCGATCAACTCCGCTTAACTATGCTAGATCTACTCTTAAACAGGGACTTTTGCTCCACTACCTAAGTACATCAATACTTGAATCAATATCCTGAAATATTAAAACAAGAATTAAAAACACATAATTAAGAACAAATCAAGTATTTATCATATAGTTCAGAAAACAATAACAAGATCCATCTTAGGTTTCATCCCCTCATGTATTTGAGGGGTTTAGTTCATGTTTAATAAAGAATACATCTCAGAAGAAAGTAAATAACAAAACATAAGAAAAACCCTAAAACCCCCTGAAGGAAATTGAAGGGAAGATCTTCAGTCTTGAGCGTGATTCTGGCTTCTGAGATGGATCAACTGGCTTTCTTGGAGTAATCCCCTGTGTTCAGCCCTCTCTGGCTTCGCCCCCGTCAAAAGCCCTGACAGAAAGCTTCTGTCGAGCCCCCCTTTTAGGTTGCCCTCTAGGGTGTTTATATAGGCTTTCGGGATGCCTTACTTGGCCCACAAGTATCCTATTCCGAGTGAAATTCATCTTGGCCACGGCAGGGACACACCCGTGTGAATCGAGCCCAGGCCGTGTTCGGGCCTACTAAGGTGGCACGGCCGTGTGGTGAACTCCAGGCCGTGTGAATTTCTCACTTTGGCCCATTTTTTCTATTTTTGGGCCATTTCTCGTTCTTTTCATTCTTCGATGCTCTCCTAAATATAAAACATGAAATTAAAGGATTAGGAGCATCAAATTCCACAATTCAAGGGATTAAATCATCCAAAAGTATGCTAAATGTGGGATTAAAATATGTATATATTACTGTTTATCAAATACCCCCACACTTAAGCATTTGCTTGTCCTCAAGCAAAATTCTCAACTCACAATTTTTAATCGAATTTCCTCAATTCATAACCTTCATCAATAATGCTTCATCATAATTCATAGATAATTCATACATTGATAATTTAGCTAAAAGATTCCTAAAGATTCAAACAATCTAAGTCATAAATTTTTATAGCACGAAAACATAGGTGTCTCCCTTCATCTAAATAAATACCTCTAAATAAATCTCATCCTTGGTTCGTACGACCTCTGCCATGCCAGTGTGTAAATCCGTGATGCCCACACGGCCACGGCCACGCTCGTGTGCAAGGCCGTGTGGTACGGAAACCTATGCTTTATTTAACTTGGTTAGTCTTTAGTTAGGTTCTAAAAATCAAAGATATGAAAATTAAAAGGGTTAGTGCTCGGTTTGCCTCCTGAGAAGCGCTCGTTTAAAGTCTTAAGCTAGACTTACCTCTCATAATCATGGTGGTTTGAAGAGTTGAAGCTCCTCATTCTTGCTATCAATTCGGTTATCGATATATAGTTTAAGTCGAGTGGTGTTTACCTTAAAGGTGCCGAATTCAGAGTGAGTCACCTCGACCGTTCCGTTTGGGAAGACATTGAGTACCTTAAAAGGGATTTCTTTGTTTGTTTTAAGGTTTGAAGTGGCGATTCGAGGGTCTGTCTATTCCAACAATACTTGATCTCCTATTTTGAAGTGATTTGCTGTTCCTATAAGCTCGTTTGGGGGTTCCCTCAGTTTTGCTTCGTGTGTTCCTAGTTTCTCATTGAAATGTGTCTTCCACTCGTCTAGTTCCTCGACCTGAAGCCTTCGTTCCTCATGATTTACTTCCTTGTTTGCATGAGATCTAGGATCTGGCTCAAATGTGTACTTCCGAGGTGCTTCCTGAAAGGGAGGTTGAACCGAATGGTCAGTAATAGAATTTATGTTCTCACCTTTTTCACTTGACGCCCTAGCTGAGTCAAGAGCCTGAAGAGTGATCGTCTTGTCACCTACACGAAGTATAAGTTCTCATGTACCAACTTCAATTTTAGTTCTGGCAGTTGCTAAAAAGGGTCTTCCTAAAATTAAAGGAACATTGTTGTCCTCATCCATGTCTAAAACGACAAAGTCTACTGGGAATATAAATTTATCAACTTTTACTAGCACATCTTCGATTATACCCCTAGGAACTCTAATGGTTTTATCAGCTAATTGAATGCTCATCCTAGTTTGTTTGGGTTTCCCTAGACCTAGTTGTTTAAATAGTTTATAAGGCATAACGTTGATGCTTGCCCCTAGATCTGCTAAAGTATTACCAATAGATAAACTACCAATTAAACAAGGAATCGTAAAACTCCCTGGATCTTTTAATTTTCGTGGTAGTTTGTTTTGTAGAATTGCTGAGCACACTGCGTTTAGCTCTACATGCGACGCCTCGTCTAACCTCCGTTTGTTTGTCAGAAGCTCTTTTAAAAATTTCCTTGAATCTGGCATCTGCGAGAGAGCTTCAAGAAACGGTAAGTTAATATGTAATTTCTTTAAAAGTTTAAGAAATTTACCAAATTGTTCCTCTGTGTGGTCTTTCTTCATCACATTGGGATATGGCACTTGAGGTGTATACTCTTTAATGACAGGTCTCTGTGTATCGTGGCTTACCTCAACCTTACCTTTATTTACCACGGGTTCTTGCCTTGGCTCAGATTCAGATTCTACTAACCCTTCACTATTGTGATCAGTAATGGCATGAATTTGCTCCTTTGGGTTAGTTTCTGTGTTACTTGGCAAGCAACCTTGCGGTCGTTCTGAGATTAGTTTAGCTAGCTGACCTAACTAGTTTTCGATCCCTTGAATTGATGCCTGTTGATTTTTTAGCATTGTCTCGTTGTTTTGAAAACGGGTTTTTGACACCGCAATGAATTTTGTCAGCATCTTCTAAAGGTTCGGCTTCTTCTCTTGTGGGTAGGGTTACTGTTGAAAGCCTGGAGGGGGTTGTTGCCTCTGATTTCCTTGACCTCCCCATGAGAAATTTGGATGGTTCCTCCACCCTGGATTATAAGTGTTACTATAAGGGTTATTTTGAGGTCTAGGATTGTTACTCATATAGTTCATCTGTTCGTTTCCTATGCCAGGGTTGTAGGGTGGGTAATCTGTGTTGTTCGACCCTCCTCCATTTGTATCGCACTGCATCACTGGATGTACCTACGAGGAACCACACAAACCATCAATTTTCTTACTTAAGAGTTCTACCTGATTTGATAGCATGGTTACTGCGTCGAGGTTGAAAACACTGGAAACTTTTGTCGGCTTTGTCCTCATAACTTGCCACTGATAGTTATTCAGTGACATCTCTTCAATGAATTCGTAAGCCGCTTCAGGGGTTTTTTTATTTAGGGTTCCACCGACGGCTGCATCAATAAGCTGCCTAGTTGAGGGGTTCACATCGTTATAGAAGGTTTGAACCTGTAGCCATAATGGTAACCCATGATGAGGGCACCTTCTCAATAAATCCTTGTATCTCTCCTAGGCATCGTAAAGTGTCTCTAAATCCATCTGCACAAAAGAAGAGATATCATTCCTCAATTTAGCCGTTTTAGCCGGCAGAAAATATTTTAACAAAAAATTTTAGATCATTTGTTCCCATGTAGTGATTGATCCTCGTGGAAGAGAATTCAACCACAGTTTGGCTTTATTCCTTAAAGAAAAGGGAAATAACCGAAGGCGAATGGCATCATCAGAAATGCCATTAATTTTAAACGTATCGCATAATTCCAAAAAGTTCGCTAAGTGTGTGTTAGGATCCTCATCCTGCAAACCATCAACTTGAACAAATTGTTGAATCATCTGTATAGTGTTAGGTTTTAGTTCAAAATTATTTGCAGCGACAGCAGGTCTAGCAATACTTGATTCAGTTCCTGTAAAATTAGGTTTAGCATAATCATACATAGCTCGAGGAACAAGATTTTGATTAACCGGGTTTACGGCAACTACAGGAGGTAGCGGATTATTATCAGCCATCTCTTCGGTAGTATTGGTATCGTTCTCTTGTTCTTCTTGTATGTACTGTAGGCTTCGCCTAATTTCTCTTCAGTTTTTGCAAACGGTTCCTTCTATATCACTATTGTAAAGTAGAGGTCCTGACAGGTTTCTTCTAATCATAAACTAGAATACCTGCCAGAAGAAAGGAAAAAGAAAAAAATAGCAAACTAAAAATTAATTGCAAAAATAAAATGGCTAAAGTAATAAAAATCAAGTGTTCCTAATATCTTACTCCCCGGCAACAGCGCCAAAAACTTGATCGTGTCCAAACTAACTATGACAACGAATAAGGCAAGTGCACCTATCGTTCGGTAGTATAGCTATGGCAAGACCGGAAATATTGTATCCTCAAGGACCAAGAGTACTAGTAGTTACTATCCTTTTATTATTTAGCCTAAGTATTAAGGGAATCAATGTTTAATTAACTAATTACTAAGCTAAGGATGCTAAGACACAGAGAGTGAATTGGGAAAATACTTTTGGGGAAAAACAAGTTGATTAAGACAATACCCGAGGAAGAATCCACCTAGACTTCACTTTTTATTTAACTCTGAACCAGACGATTTATTCACTTGACTTGATTCGTAGGATTCCCTAATTTATGTTAATACCTCTTTCGAGGCTACTAACGTTTAACCCTAGGTTGATTAATTGAAATCTCTTTCTAATTAAAACCCCTAGTGTTGCATTAACTCGATCTATGGACTCCCATATTAGGTTTGACCCTAATCCAGTGATTTTAAATCATCCTATCTCTAGGGTTGCGATCAACTCCGCCTAACTATGCTAGATCTACTCTTAAACAGGGACTTTTGCTCCACTGCCTAAGCACATCAATACTTGAATCAATATCCTGAAATATTAAAACAAGAATTAAAAACACATAATTAAGAACAAATCAAGTATTTATCATATAGTTCAGAAAACAATAACAAGATCCGTCTTAGGTTTCATCCCCTTAGGTATTTGAGGGGTTAAGTTCATGTTTAATAAAGAATACATCTCAGAAAGAAAGTAAATAACAAAACATAAGAAAAACCCAAAACCCCCTGAAGGAAATTGAAGGGAAGATCTTCCGTCTTGAGCGTGATTCCGGCTTCTGAGATGGATCAACTGGCTTTCTTGGAGTAATCCCCTGTGTTCAGCCCTCTCTGGCTTTGCCCCCGTCAAAAGCCCTGATAGAAGGCTTCTGTCAAACCCACCTTTAGGTTGCCCTCTAGGGTGTTTATATAGGCTTTCGGGATGCCTTACTTGGCCCACAAGTATCCTATTCTGAGTGAAATTCATCTTGGCCACGGCAGGGATACGCCCGTGTGGAACGCCCGTGTGAATCGAGCCCAGGCCGTGTTCGGGCCTACTAAGGTGGCACGGCCATGTGGTGAACTCCAGGCCATGTGAATTTCTCACTTTGGCCCATTTTTTTCGTTTTTGGCCCGTTTCTCGTTCTTTTCATCCTCCGATGCTCTCCTAAGTATAAAACATAAAATTAAAGGATTAGGAGTATCAAATTCCACAATTCAAGGGATTAAATCATCCAAAAGTATGCTAAATGTGCGATTAAAATATGTATATATTACGGTTTATCAACTATTCATTTACTGAGATCATCCATAATGTCCCTCGATCGGGCCCTTGAGGCCCAATACGTGTATTAGAATCGAATCGGGACTTAATGAGAACCTCTAAGAATTATTTGCAAAATTACAAAATTTTTCTAAGGTGCAGGACTCACATGCCCGTATGGTCCAAAGGACACGCCCGTGTGACACTGGAACTTGCCCGTGCTACAGGCCATGTTCGATTTAGGTTGCTCTCTGACTTGCGCCACACGTCCATGCCACACGCCCGTGTGCTAGGCCGTGTAGTTAATTAATTCAATTCGAATTAGGTGCAGGTTTCACACGGCCAAGACACACGCCCGTGTTCAAGGCTGTGTCACCCACACGGCTAAGATACAAGCCCGTGTCTCTGCTTGTGCGCTAAATACTCAGCATTCTGTTTTCTCGAATTTAAGGTGCATGGGAGACACGGCCTGGCTACACGCCCATTTTCCTAGCTTCATTTGTCACCCAATTTTACCATTTTTCTGCACCAAAACATACCAAGTACAATCCAACCATTCTAAGCATTCAAATAAGCAAATTTCATCATTCAACATGGCCTATCATTGCATGCATACATGTTTACTATCCTACCTTGGTTCAATTCATGTGTTAAACATGATTTGATCAACTACTTAACATATACATATGGTTACCATAGCATAACATTACAAGGATATCAAAACAACTATTACTAGTCATTCCAATGGCTAGATTACAAGCATCATTTACATTTACATGCCAATATGGCCAACATATCCTATACATTCCATTACAACCGTAATTGATTTACTATATTGTACCGACATAGGCTGATGGATACTGTGAGTGATCTCCGCCGATCTTCCAATCCAATGAGCTTCCGATTTACTCTAAAACAGGGGAAAATGAAACAGGGTAAGCATAAAATGCTTAGTAAGTTCGTATAATATGGTACTTAACTTACCATACATCCTATTTGAGGTAACTAAGTAAGGCATATTCAACCACTTTGATCTCAAGCCCTACACACATCCCCATTTCCCTTGTTAGTCATATATTCCATAGTAACATCAAGACATGTATGGGCTCAACAACAATCAAGTTCCCATGCACATATGCTTTCCACAACATGTATTCACTTAACATGTATAGACCATCTCTTATTATTACAAGTATAGCTTCATAGTAGTTCGTTTCGAGTTCAGATCATTTCATGGCAGAACTTTACTCATTTTATTGGAGTATTAAGGTCACACAAGTAGTAGTACATTTAAGGTGTACGGGGCTATGATCAAGAATGAACATTCTCATCAAGTAATTTCCATATACAAATATCATCTTGTTGTATTTCATGTAATATTCTTTTCATGTCATATTTCCATATCATATGTATCATTCCATGTAAATTTGTTTTCAATTCATCTTTGCTCTTGTCAGAACTTTACCCGTTGAATTTATTCGAGATATCGATGGATACACAGGTAGTACACCCAGGGTGTACAAATCAGAATCCATCAATTCACGTCCAATAGTACCTTTAAGGTAAAATTTTCACAGAGTACACTCTCAAGCTACACATGTATACAACAGGATTAGCAGTCCAGGCTAAATCCTTTTTATGTCATATGTTCTAAAGAGCTTGATCTGGATTACCTGTCCGGGATAAATCCAATCCATAACATATGCTCGAGAGGACTTATATCAGGATTACCCGTCTGGGCTAAATCCTTTCTGTAATGAAGTCATTAGAACTACTCGTCTGAGCTAAATCCATTCTGCAACAAATGCAGGACCTCATTTGTTTCAGGCAATTATATTTATCCATTGATTTTCACTTATTCAAACGGGATTTAACGTTTCCAAGAATTTTCTGGTATGTGATCATTTCATACATCTTTAACACCACATAATTCATATGATGATAATATCCCACATCCATTCCGATCATGAAAGCAACATTTCCATCGTTTACCCTTTTAACATCTATCGGGCATTATCAATTAATTAGAACATTTTTATTTATCGAGCTTGATTGGACATGTAATCCTTTAATATATATATGACATTTATACAATTTACATAGTCACAATCAAAACAAACATATAAATAAACGTAATTTAGTTACACGAACTTACCTCGACAAAGGTTTATGGACAAACATCTACTAATCTGACATTTTCCTCTTTTTCCTCGTTCTAACTCCGAATTTGGTCTATCCGGATCTATACGAGTAAATTTTACATCAATTTCACATATCTTATATTTATTTGGACTCAATTTACATCCTAGGCAAAATTACCATTTTGCCCCTAACTTTTCCATAAATTACCATTTTGTCCCTAAGCATGGAAAATGAAATTCATAAAATCCGACCCTCTACCCAAGCCTAGCCGAAATATACATACAACTTTTATAGCACATACATTTCACAAATTTTAGCATTTTCCATGGATTTTCACCATTTTTCATTTTAGTCCATAAATCAAGTTTTCATGAAAAAATCACTTTGTAAAAGTTGTTTATCTATCATCAATCTTTCATTTTCTACCATAAATTTCTAATTTCCAGCATATACATCCATGACCCATTTTTATACCTTGATAACTTTTCAAATTGACCCCCCAAATATATAGTTTAGACTATCCCAGTTTCAAAAATATCAAAATTACTAAAAACGGGACAAGGAAACTTACCCAATTTGGCCATGAAAGTTTCTTCTCTCTCTCCTAGGGTTTCCATGTCTTATTTTGGGGAAGAAGTTGAGAAAATATGATTTTAATTTTCTTTTCATCTTTTTAATTAACTAATTTAGTTGAATTCCAATTTAGTCCTTGACCTTTTTCTAAATTTACAAGGATGAGTCACCAAAATATCTACATAATTTAATTAATGGTCTAATTACCACATAAGGACCTCTAGTTTTGAATTCCATAGCTATTTAATCCTTATAGCTACTAGAATCCAACTTTTGCATTTTATGCAATTTAGTCCTTCTCGTAATTAAGCACATAATCGGTAAAATTTTCTTATCAAAATTCTTACATGGCATTTCTATCATATTACGGACCATAAAATAAAATAAAATAAATAATTTTTTTTTGGCTTGAATTTGTGGTCCCGAAACCACTGTTCTGATTTCACCGAAAAATGGGTTGTTACAACTCTCCCCCTTAAGAAATTTTCATCCTCGAAAATTTTACCAGTAAAGAGATTCCAACATTACTTTCTCATGTTTCATCTAGTTTTTTTTCCAGGCAATTTTCTCTACATCATATCATTGTCAAAGAACTTTCACTAAAGCTATCTTTATATTTTTCAACTTTTCTTTCCAAGTACCAGAAATTCAATTAATCTCTTACTACAAATCGTGTCAGGTTGAATTTAACATTTATCGAAGCAATAACAGATGATGGGTCTGAACGATACTGTCATAACACATATACTCACAAAACATTGTGAATTCTGTAGAACTCTGATAATAGTATCAATCAATACGCAATAGGTCCATTTTTTTTCCATAATCTCGCATGACCCAATAAATCACAGACTCAATTTGCCTTTACGACCAAACCGGGGAACTTTCTTCCATGGCGAAACTTTAAAAAATATTTTGTTGCCAATCTAAAACTCTATTTCTTTTTATTTTTAGATTCACATCGGATTTCTGCTGATCAAGTACTGCTTAAAATTGTCTCAGATCACTTTCAGTTTTTCTTCGGTTTCAAAGATTTGAACTAACTATGAGTATCTTTTCTTATTGAACTCAGTCCAAAACACTGGAGTTTTACACTTGTGACCATATAAAGTCTCGTACTGTATACTTGTATATTGATTGTTAACTGTTATAAGTAATTTCAACCTAAAGTAAATACTTTTCTTATTTACCTTCAAATTCGAGCACACAACATCGAAGCATATCTTCCAAAGTCCGAATCATATGTTTAGATTGATCATCCATCTGAGGATGAAATACCGTACTAAATGTAACCATGTACCCAGAGTTTCTAGTAACTTGTTTCAGAATCGAAATATAAACCGTAGATCTCTATCAGAAATAACAAAAACTAGCACATCATATAATCTATCAATCTCAAAAACAGGTAATTCAACCAATCTATCAAGTGAGAAATCCATTCATGTCAGAATAAAATGTATAGGTTTTATCAAACAATCAACAATTACTCAAATAGTATATTTCTTTTTCATAAACAGGGATAATCCCAACAGAAAGTTCATACTAACTTTGTCCCATTTCCACTTCGGTATTTTCTCTAACTATAACCATCTTGAAAATTTCATCCTTAACTTGCTGGTACATCCATCATTTAGGTACAATTTCAGAAATACCACATTTCATTTCCGGGCTTCTAATACATCTTTTTCGAATCATTATGCATTTTATCATTCTCCTGATAAACAGGCGTAGTACCACTGTGATCATTCGTGTAAAATTTCCAGTACAAGCTCTAATTTCTTTAGTCCACAAACTATGCCTCTAATTAACAGACATTTACCGAATCTATTCTGTAATTCTGATTCAAAAATTATTTCACACTGTACTCATTTAACTTACAACTCATTATCACTTTTCTAAGTTTCACTAATCTGTTGTAGAGACACCGGTTTAGCTCTATACTCAGCTATAATTAAGTTACTACCAGCAATCATATTCGATATCCATGGCTTGCAAAATATACAGTGATTTTCTACTCAGAACATCTGTAACCACATTCATTCTTTCCAAGTGATATACAATTATCAAATCATAATCTTTCAACATTTCAAACCATATACACTATCTCAGATTCAAATCTTTTAGCAACATCAGATACTTCAAACTTTTATAACCGGTGAATTTATGACATTTTTCACCAAACAAGTAATGTTGTCAGATTTTAATATAAAAACAATAGCTGTCAATTCTAGATCATATATCGAGTAATTCTTTCCATGTGGTTTTCAACTGTCTGAAAGTACAGGCTAGTACTTTGTCTTACTGCATCAAATCACAATCTAATTCCATTCAATGTTACATTACTGTAATAACAAGTTCCTTACCCAATTCAGGCTGAGTCAGAATCAATACTTTGATCAACAAAGCTTCCAACTGGTCGGAACTTTACTGATATTTATCGGTCCATTCAACTCTTACATCTTCTCTATAATATCTATGTAATCAATATAGCTACTTCAATTATTAAAATTGAAGCTTTGAGTTTTTCCAAAGCCACAACCAACAGATAGATTCAAAACCATAGTGTATTAATATGACTGACATTTCAACTGTCCAGATAAAGCAACACTTTAATATCAATAGTGTACCTCAAATCAGAAGAGGGAGAACCAAAAGTGGCCCCAAGAATAACCAATGCAGTAATTCAGTTTCTATAATCTGTGATCTCTATCACCATACCCCATGATCGAGTCAATATTTATTACGGTAATGAATGTAATTACCTCCAACCAGTGAATATCTTTCTCAGATAAACCATGTTTAAATAATAGAGAGGTTGATAATATCTCAGAGAAAATTCAGAAGAGTAATATCAAGCATGCATCGGTAGAAACAACTGTGATAAAGACAATATAATTTGCATATTCGCAATTCAGGGCTTCTGTAACACCCTTAACCCACATCCATCATCGAACTAGGGTTACGAGACATTATCGGTTGAATCATAACATTTAAACATTCATTTCTCACACATCAGCATATCATAGTTAATCAACAACACAAAGTCCCTTTAAAAGGTCTAAGAGACCTAAAACATGCTTTAGAGAAGGTTCGGGACTAAACCGATATCATACGGAAACTTTGCTGAACTTAAAATTTTTTTCTTCTAAAACAAGGCACACGCCCGTGCGGCTAGACCGTGTGCCTCACACGGCCATGTCTTAGACCATGCCTTACCCCGTGTACACTACTGACTAGGATCACACGGCCTATCACACGCCCATGTGTCTGGCCCGTGTACAACTATAATAGACCGGTTTTGGGGCTAGTCGGACAGTGGTTTCGAGACCACTAATCCGAGGTCGAGGAAATTATTTTGATCTTATTTTATGTGTCGTAACATGTTTATAGGGATGTATGAGAATTTTGGTACCTTAATTTTTAATGTTTGATTGCTTAATTGTGAAAAAAGACTAAATCGCATAAAGTGCGAAAGTTCTAATTTACAAGGTAGAGATGTCTAATAGCCATAGAATATTAAATTGGAGGTCCTTAATGTGTAATTAGGCCATATTGAGAGTGTTGGCCGGCCATAGAAAGCTAGGGGACAAGAGCATTAATTGTAGTCAAATTTGGTGACATTAGGTGATAAAAAGATGAATAAAAAATGCTAAAAAGGAAAGATATCATCTATCACTATTCACCCTCCTTCTTCCACCAAAAATTGAAGAGAAATTATAGAGTTTTGGGGTTCAAACTTTTAGCTAAGCTATCTCTTTGCAAGTAAGTGATTTTGGTGGTTTTATTTGATAATTTTTGTACTTTTGGAGTCCCCAAAGCTCAAGCTAGCTAATGAGGGGTCTAATTTGTGATATGATTGAAAGTCTAGGGATTTGCCATGAGAATAATTATGTTGTTAGCTGAGTTTTTATGAGAGAAAATGAATGTTAGGGAGATGAGGAACAACTTTTGTGAAAGGTGTTTGCATGAAAACACCTAAGTAGGAATTAAAAGAAAGAATGAGGTTGTGTTATAAATGCATGATATTATGAGAATGGTGAGTAGTTGTAAGAGAAATAAATGCTCAGCTAGACATAATTATTGAGGAAATGTGTTGAAAAATAAATTACGAACCTAGGGGCAAAATAGTAATTTTGCCAATGTACAAGGGCAAAATGGTCATTTTTGCCCAAGTGTAGAATTTGATGTATTATGATCATAGAATGATCTAAATGAGTGAATTTCATTGTTATAGATCAAGAAGAGCGCGGAATCAACCTTGATCGTGGAAAAGGCAAGGTGACGGATTAAGTCGTTGGTTATCACGTTTTGCACCAAGGTAAGTTTATGTGTAAACAATGCATATTTGTGTAAACATTGTGTTGCTAATTAGTGTATGGCATGATTGAAAACATGTGTGGTTCAAATGGATGCATTGTGGTAATCGTTGAATAATTATTGTGTGAATGATGAAATAGTTATATAAATATGTAATGACGACACTTGTTGGTGGGCTAAGTGCGATACCACCTTGTTGTTTAATTACGATGGGCTATGTGCGATACCATCGTCTATACACTTGTTGGTGGGCTAAGTGCGATACCACCTTGTTGTTTAATTACGATGGGCTATGTGTGATACCATCGTCTATACTCTTTTTGGTGGGCTAAGTGCGATACCACCCTAATAAAGGCTGTTGGTGGGCTAAGTGCGAAACCACCGAGTAATTTAATTATGAGCAAAGGAACTAGAGATATTGATGTGTTGTATTATGTGATTTTATGATGATATGTGCAGGGAATCACATTAATGAATGTATGTACTATGCTTATGACATGGTGGGAATGTGGGAATAGAGAAATGAGTAAGCATGATCATGAATGTAAATTATTTCTTGCTTAGTATGTAATGCTATGTAATCGTTTAATACATGTTATAATGTTATGTTGTTACATGTAAACTTACTAAGCTTAAAGCTTACTCCCCTTCTCTTTTCCCTTGTTTTATAGAGCTTAAGAGTTGAAATTGGGATCGTCGATAACTAGAAGACCGCCATGCACTATCGACTCATCTCGGTATACCTAGACTTAATGATTTTTAAATGGCATGTATAGGGGCTAGACTAGTAAAATTATTTTGTTATTTTGGCCAAAGGTGTAATGGCTCTTGTTAAGACATTTAATTTGTAAATTGCCATGCATGATGGCTCATTTTACCATTTATGAAATTACAAGTTATCTGTGGGAGTTCATGTTGAAGTTATGAGATGTTTACTAGTATGTTGAATGGATTCATGTAGTGTAAGCTATAGGGGTACAAAGAGCTTGGCAAACAGCCTTGTTCTTGTCCACATGGGTAGACACACGGGCGTGTGTCTAGGCCGTGTGCGACACACGATCAAGCTATGGGCGTGCGCCCAGGCCGTGTGAAGTCTACATCTTGAATTTTGAAATTTGAATGGTCATACAGTTAAAGCACACGGGCGTGCCTAGACCGTGGGGAAATAGTCAGAGGCGACCACGGACCAGCCATATAGGCGTGTGTCCAGGTTGTGTGAGCCAAGTCAGTGTCATCCATGGGTGTCGAACACGGGCGTGTGACTAGGCTTCGAGACCCCGTGTGTGTAGTCAGTATTTACCACGGTTGAGGAGTATGGGCGTGTGTGTCTACACACGAGCGTGTCACATTTTACACGGGCGTGTGAGCCCTGTATAAAAGAGAAAATTTAAAAAGATTAAAAAAGTTTCGGTATAGTCTCGAGAGTCTTCGTGCTTATGAGTGAGGTCTCATAAGTTAAGAACGAGGTTGTTAAGGCGACTAGAGAGAGTAGCCATGATAGGTCTAAGTGGCGATTATGAGGACCTTTTACGGTAACGCCTCGGGCCCAGTTCCAGCGTAGAACCCGGGTAAGGGGTGTTACAGTTAGTGGTATCGGAGCTATGGTTTAGTCGGTTCTAGGACTATCGTAGCGTGAGTAGGAGTCTAGCTATACATGCCATAGGCGTATGATGATAGTGTGGTGGCTTCTGATGATTTTAAACTTGTTTTATGTAGTATATGGATCTGAGCAGATCAATTTAGCGATGACGACTAGTAATCTGCGGCTCTGCGCGAAGGGACCACGCCTGTGCAGAGTGAACCCGAGACTAGAGGTCAATGAGAAGAGGCTCGGGAAGCCTTTCTCCAAATGATGAGTAACTGGTACACTGAGTACGTACGAGAGAATCCCAATGCTCAACCTCCTCCACCTCCTCCTATACCTCAGCCAGTTCCTGTGGCTTCTCAAGGTATAGAAGTGGAGAGGACAACTAAACCCCCGGTAGACAAAATTCGAAAGCAAGAGGCTGAGGATTTTCGAGCTAATGTAGATGATGACCCTGAGCGAGCGGAGTTCTGGCTTGAAAACTCAATAAGGGTTTTTGATGAACTCTCCTGTACACCTGAGGAGAGCTTGAAATGCGCTGTGTCCTTGCTGAGGGACTCGGCATACCATTGGTGGAAAACGTTGACATCAGTGGTTCTTAAAGAGAGGGTAACGTGGGACTTCTTTTTGGAAGAGTTTCGAAAGAAGTATATAAGTCAACGGTTTGTTGACCAGAAGCGGAAGGAATTCCTTGAGTTAAAATAAGGGAAAATGACTGTGGCGGAGTATGAGCGCGAATTTGTTAGGCTCAGCAAGTATGTGCAAGAATGTGTATCCACGGAAGCCATTTTATGTAAGAGATTTGAAGATGGGCTGAATGAAGATGTCAGGCTTCTAGTCGGGATTTTAGAATCAAAAGAATTTGTGGTATTGGTGGATAGGGCTAGTAAGGCTGAAGAATTGAGTAAGGAAAATAGGAAAGCCCTGAGTGAGGCTCGAGATGCGAAGAAGAGGCCGATGAGCAAATCATACCAAGCTCAATCGAAGAGGTCCAGGGAAGTGAACCCTCGGACAACTACATCAGTCAGGTATTCGCAGAGAGAGCGAGGTAACACGTACTTGGGTTCAAGAGTTCAGGCCACCTCAATGGCAAGTGTGGGTAATCCAAGGTCCAAACCAGAGTTCCCAAGTTGTGGCAGACATCACACTGGGGAGTGTTTGGGAAGTAATCGAAATTGCTATAAGTGTGGATCCCCCGACCATCTTATCCGAAATTGTCCTGAGAGGGATGACAAGGAGAGGAAACAAGAGATAAGATCAAGCAGTGCACCCTTTAGAGGTAGACCACAAAGGAACCCGGGAGGTGGGACTAGTGGTAGAGGTGTATCACGAGACACTACTGTGAGGCTGGAGGGTCGGGCGCCAGCAAGAACTTATGCTATTCGCGCTCGAGAAGAGGCATCATCACCAGATGTAATAACGGGTACATTCTCTCTCTATGACACCTCTGTTATTGCTTTGATTGACCCGGGGTCAACCCATTCGTATATTTGTATGAGATTGGCATATAGTTTGAGTATGACTGTTGAGTCTACTAAATTTGTGGTAAAGGTGTCGAATCCTCTAGGTAAACAGGTGTTAGTTGACAAGGTGTGTAGGAACTGTCCTTTGACAATTAGGGGTCATTGTTTCCCGGCAAACCGTATGTTGTTGCCATTTGATGAATTTGATTTGATTCTTGGTATGGACTGGTTGACTGCCCATAATGTTTTAGTGAATTGTGGTAGTAAATTTATTGAATTGAAATGTGAAAATGGAGATGTTATTCGGGTTGAATCAGGTGAGTCAGATAGTTTACCGGTGATGATTTCTTCCATGATAGCTTAGAAATATCTGAGAAAAGGGTACGAATCTTATCTCGCTTTTGTATTAAACACTCAAGAATCTGAAGTAAGGATTGAAACAGTACCGGTTGTATGTGAGTATCTGGATGTATTCCCGGAAGAGCTGCCCGGATTACCCCCAGTTAGAGAGGTCGAGTTTGGAATTGAGTTAATTTCGGGAACAGCACCCATTTCCGTTGCTCTGTATAAGATGGCCTCGCTAGAGTTGAAAGAACTGAAAGTTCAGTTGCAAGAGTTGACGGATAAGGGTTTTGCAAGACCGAGCTATTCACCGTGGGGTGCCCCAGTACTCTTCGTAAAGAAGAAAGATGGGTCGATGAGATTGTGCGTAGACTACAGACAGCTCAACAAAGTAACTGTGAAGAACAAGTATCCTTTACTGAGGATAGATGATCTATTTGATCAACTGAAGGGAGCTACGGTGCTCTCCAAGATTGACCTGAGGTTTGGTTATTACCAGTTGAGGGTTAAGGAATAAGATGTGCCGAAAACAGCATTCAGGACGAGGTATGGCCATTATGAGTTCCTGGTCATGCCGTTCGATTTAACGAATGCTCCTGCGGTTTTTATGGACTTAATGAACCGTGTCTTACGACCGTATTTGGATAAGTTTATGATTGTCTTTATTGATGACATATTGGTTTATTCTCGAGACGAGAGTGATCATGTGGAGCATTTGAGGATTGTCTTACAGATTTTAAGGGACAAGCAATTATATGCTAAATTTAGTAAGAGCGAATTTTGGCTTCGAGAAGTAGGATTCCTAGGACATATTGTGTCAGGTGAAGGTATTAGAGTTGATCCGAGAAAGGTCTCGGCTATTGTGGAGTGGAAACCACCAAGGAACGTGTCAGAGGTCAGAAGCTTTTTGGGTTTAGTGGGGTACTATAGGCGGTTCGTGAAGGGATTCTCTATGATTGCTATTCTAATGACGAAACAATTGCACAAGGATGTTAAGTTTGAATGGACTGAAAAATGCCAACAGAGTTTCGAGAGATTGAAAATGTTGTTGACAGAGGCACCGGTTTTGGTACAACCTGAGTTGGGAAAGGAGTTTTTGGTCTACAGTGACGTGTCGTTAAATGGTCTCGGTTGTGTGTTGATGCAAGAGGGTAAGGTAATCGCTTACGCCTCGAGACAACTAAAACCACATGAGAAGAATTATCCGACTCATGACGTTAAAGATTTGGCGACATTACTTATATGGTGAGAAGTGCCGAATCTTCATGGATCATAAGAGTTTGAGGTACTTGATGGATCAAAAGGAATTAAACTTACAGAAACGACGGTGGCTTGTATTATTGAAGGACTACGAGCTAGTGATCGATTACCACCCGGGGAAAGCGAATGTAGTTGTGGATGCTTTAAGTAGAAAATCCTTGTATGCTTTGAGAGCTATGAGCACGAGTTTGTCGTTGTCCGATGATGGTGCTATACTGCCCGAGTTGAGAGCTAGACCACTATTTGTTCAACGAATATGTGAGGCTCAAAGGAATGATAGTGAGATACTAGCTAAAAGAGCTAAGTGTGAATCAGGAATTAATTCTGAATTCCGGGTGAGTTCAGATGGTTGCTTAATGTTCCATGATAGAATTTGTGTACCCAAAAATGATGAGTTGATCCGAGAAATTTTACAAGAGGCACATAGTAGTTATTTGTCGGTACACCCGGGCAGTACAAAAATGTACAATGATCTGAAGAAATTCTACTGGTGGTCGGGAATGAAAAGAGACATCTCAGAGTATGTAACAAGATGTCTAATTTGTCAACAAGTGAAAGCAGAGCATCAAGTGCCTTCGGGATTACTTCAGCCAATGATGGTTCCCGAGTGGAAGTGGGATCGGATTACCATGGATTTTGTTACGGGCTTGCCTATGACCCCAAAAAAGAAAGATGCTGTGTGGGTGATCGTAGATAGACTAACAAAGTCGGCTCACTTTATTCCAGTACGTGTTGATTATTCACTGGATAAGTTAGCTGAGTTGTATATTGCAGAGGTAGTAAGATTACACGGAGTGCCTGTATCTATTATCTCAGATAGAGACCCGAGATTTACTTCGAGGTTTTGGAAGAAGTTACAGGAGGCCTTGGGTATGAGGTTGAATTTCAGTACTGCATTTCATCCTCAAACTGATGGTCAGTCTAAGAGAGTAATCCAAGTTCTTGAGGATATGCTCCGATGTTGTGTGTTAGAGTTTGAAGGTAGTTGGGAAAGATACCTACCCTTGGTCGAATTCGCTTACAACAATAGTTATCAGTCGAGCATACGGATGGCACCGTATGAAGCCTTGTATGGTCGTAAGTGTCGGACCCCTTTGTATTGGACTGAGCTGAGAGAGAAGCAAATTCATGGGATTGATTTAGTTAAAGAGACTGAGGAGAAAGTGAAAGTTATCCGGGATAGTCTGAAGGCTACTTCGGACCGACAAAAGTTGTACGCGAATTTGAAAAGAAAAGAAATTGAGTTCCAAGTGGGTGACAAGGTATTTCTGAAAGTGTCACCATAGAAGAAAATATTGAGATTTGGTCAAAAAGGTAAATTGAGTCCGAGATTCATAGGGCCGTATGAGATTACCGAAAGGATTGGGCCAGTGGCATATCGGTTGGATTTACCGGTAGAGTTAGAGAAAATTCACAATGTGTTCCATGTATCAATGTTGAGGTGTTATCACTCTGATCCTTCGCATGTGATTCCTCCAATAGAAATTGAGATACGACCGGATATAACGTATGAGGAAGAGCCGATTAAAACCTTGGCTCGAGAAGTGAAACAGTTGAGAAATAAGGACATAGCTTTAGTAAAAGTGTTGTGGCAGAAACATGGTGTAGAAGAGGCTACATGGGAACCGGAGGAAGCCATGAGAGAGCAATATCCAAACCTTTTTACCGGTAAGATTTTCGAGGACGAAAATCTCTAAAGAGGGGGAGAGTTGTAACAGACCGGTTTTGGGGCTAGTCAGACAGTGGTTTCGAGACCACTAATCCGAGGTCGAGGAAATTATTTTGATTTTATTTTATGTGTCGTAACATGTTTATAGGGATGTATGAGAATTTTGGTACCTTAATTTTTAATGATTGATTACTTAATTGTGAAAAAGGACTAAATCGCATAAAGTCCGAAAGTTCTAATTTACAAGGTAGAGGTGTCTAATAGCCATAGAATATTAAATTGTAGGTCCTTAATGTGTAATTAGGCCATATTGAGAGTGTTAGGCCTAGGCCATAGGAAGCTAAGGGGACAAGAGCATTAATTGTAGTCAAATTTGGTGACATTAGGTGATAAAAGATGAATAAAAATGCTAAAAGGAAAGATATCATCTATCACTATTCACCCTCCTTCTTCCACCAAAAATTGAAGAGAAAATATAGAGTTTTGGGGTTCAAACTTTCAGCTAAGCTATCTCTTTGCAAGTAAGTGATTTTGGTGGTTTTATTTGATAATTTTTGTACTTTTGGAGTCCCCAAAGCTCAAGCTAGCTAATGAGGGGACTAATTTGTGATATGATTGAAAGTCTAGGGATTTGCCATGAGAGTAATTATGTTGTTAGCTAAGTTTTTATGAGAGAAAATGAATTTTAGGGAGATGAGGAACAACTTTTGTGAAAGGTGTTTGCATAAAAACACCTAAGTAGGAATTAAAAGCAAGAATGAGGTTGTGTTATAAATGCATGATATTTTGAGAATGGTGAGTAGTTGTAAGAGAAATAAATGCTTAGCTAGACTTAATTATTGAGGAAATATGTTGAAAAATTAATTATGAGCCTAGGGGCAAAATAGTAATTTTGCCAATGTACAAGGGCAAAATGGTCATTTTTGCCCAAGTGTAGAATTTGACGTATTATGATCATAGAATGATCTAAACGAGTGAATTTAATTATTATAGATCAAGAAGAACGCGGAATCAACCTTGACCATGGAAAAGGCAAGGTGACGGATTAAGTCGTTGGTTATCACGTTCTGCACCCAGGTAAGTTTATGTGTAAACAATGCATATTTGTGTAAACATTGTGTTGCTAATTAGTGTATGGAATGATTGAAAACATTTGTGGTTCAAATGGATGGAATGTGGTAATTGTTGAATAATTATTGTGTGAATGATGAAATAGTTATATAAATATGTAATGACGACACTTGTTGGTGGGCTAAGTGCGATACCACCTTGTTGTTTAATTACGATGGGCTATGTGCGATACCATCGTCTATACACTTGTTGGTGGGCTAAGTGCGATACCACCATGTTGTTTAATTATGATGGGCTATGTGCGATACCATCGTCTATACACTTGTTGGTGGGCTAAGTGCGATACCACCTTGTTGTTTAATTACGATGGGCTATGTGCGATACCATCGTCTATACTCTTTTTGGTAGGCTAAGTGCGATACCACCCTAATAAAGGCTGTTGGTGGGCTAAGTGCAAAACCACCGAGTAATTTAGTTATGAGCAAATGAACTAGAGATAGTGATGTGTTGTATTATGTGATTTTATGATGCTATGTGCAGGGGAATCTATTAATGATTGTATGTACTATGGTTATGACATGGTGGGAATGTAGGAATAGAGAAAATGAGTAAGCATGATCATGAATGTAAATTATTTCTTGCTTAGTATGTAATGCTATGTAATCGTTTAATACATGTTATAATGTTATGTTGTTACATGTAAACTTACTAAGCTTAAAGCTTACCCCCCTTCTCTTTTTCCCTTGTTTTATAGAGCTTAAGAGCCGAGCCGGGATACGTCGATAACCAGAAGACCGCCCGCACTATCAGCTCATCTCGGTATACCTAGACTTAATGATTTTGTAAATGGCATGTATAGGGGCTAGACTAGTAAAATTATTTTGTTATTTTGGCCAAAGGTGTAATGGCTCTTGTTAAGACATTTAATTTGTAAATTGCCATGCATGATGGCTCATTTTACCATTTATGAAATTACAAGTTATCTATGGGAGTTCATGTTGAATTTATGAGATGTTTACTAGTATGTTGAATGGATTCATGTAGTGTAAGCTATAGGGGTACAAAGAGCTTGGCAAACAGCCTTGTTCTTGTCCACATGGGTAGACACACGGGCGTGTGTCTAGGCCGTGTGTGACACACGATCAAGCCATGGGCGTGCGCCCAGGCCGTGTGAAGTCTGCACCTTGAAATTTGAAATTTGAATGGTCACACGGTTAAAACACACGGGCGTGCCTAGACCGTGGGGAAATAGTCAGAGGCGACCACAGACCAGCCATATAGGCGTGTGTCCAGGTCGTGTGACCCAAGTCAGTGTCGTCCACGGGTGTCGAACACGGGCGTGTGACTAGGCTTCGAGACCGTGTGTGTGTAGTCAGTATTTACCACGGTTGAGGAGCATGGGCGTGTGTGTCTACACACGGGCGTGTCACATTTTACACGGGCGTGTGAGCCCTGTATAAAAGAGAAAATTTGAAAAGGTTGAAAAAGTTTCGGTATAGTCTCGAGAGTCTTCGTGCTTACGAGTGAGGTCTTGTAAGTCGAGAACGAGGTTGTTAAGGCGACTAGAGAGAGTAGCCATGATAGGTCTAAGTGGCAATTATGAGGACCTTTTACGGTAACGCCTCGGGCCCGGTTCCGGCGTAGAACCCGGGTAAGGGGTGTTACAACAACACTGACTTGGGGCACACGGCCTGTCACACACCCGTGTATTTGGCCCATGTGCAAATCTGATCTGCTTCGATTAGGGACAGTGAAGGACACAGTTGAGACACAAGCCCTTGTGCTCACCCGTGTGGACAATTATAGGCCATTTACAAGGCCAAATTGCCACCCAATTTGGGGCATCCTTATAGATTTAATTCCAACATCAAATAACATACAAATCATTCACCATTCTCAACCATCAAATCAAGTATGAAACATACCATTTCTATTTCACCAAAATATACCATAATGGCCATTCACTCAAGACCATATATGCACATCACATACACCACTTTCACATAGAAAAACATATACCAAAATCAATCCATTATCAAGCCATATCACATGGCAAGATTTATACATCTCAAAACATTCCATAACTTTACTAGCCTATACATGCCATATACCATAAATACAACTTCCAAAAAGGTACCAAAATAGACGTCCGGTAGTGTGATTGAATCGCTGACGATCCCCAAATCCGAGCTAGCTTTAATAACACTGTAAAACAGAGAAGACTTCACACAGTAAGCTTTAAAGCTTAGTAATTTTGTAATATAACACAATTAACTCAACAATTCAAAAATTCAATATGCAAAATTAACTAACACTTAGTTCAATTTACATCACTACTCAATCTCATCCATGACTATTACTCACTTTCATACCATATCCATATGTTTATGCACAAGCATATATAATGCTACTCAGTTCAACCCTTTTCATCATTCATTCACATAATCTTCCATCTATCTCATACACAATATCATCAACCACATAGGTTCTGAACATACCTGTACCATCACGTATTTATCTAACACATTTACCACCCAATGCTCGATGTCATAATTCATTCGATCCTCTTTAAACAATCGATGAACTTGCACACTTAGTGCCAATAAATTAGCCGAAACTATAATATTATCGCACACTTAGTGCCATCACATAAAACTGAATTTATCTCGGTATCGCACACGTAGCGCCAAATAATATAGCCGATGCTTTCTTCATCTCGCACACTTAGTGCCATTCATCACTGTAACTATTCTATTTACGCACACTTAGTGCCACATATCTATGAGCTCACATTTCACATTACCACACTCCACAATCACAATTCCATTCATTTCATTACATATGAACATTGTTTAAACAATACGTATTTTACACGAACTTACCTCGAACGTAGAAACAACTACACTAGTCGATCAATCGAGCACTTTGTTCTTGCCTCGATCTAGGTCTGAATTTCTCTTTTCTTGATCTATATAATATCAAATTCAACTCATTCAATTTCATCTTCATCCAAAACAATTCATAAACACATACTTAGGGTATTTTACACTTTAGCCCTCATAATTTCACATTTTGACATTTTAATCATTATTTCAAAATTACACAAAATACACATAATTTACTCACACCCAAGCTTGGACAAATTTCATACTAGTCCCTAGCATCCCATATCTTTCATTTATTTTACATTTTAACCCTTCAAAATTCATTTTCACAAATTAACCCTTAATAATCAATTTCATCAAAAATTCCAAATAAAAAATATGTTTATCATTCATCAAGCTTTCATATTTCATCAACTATCAACACAAATCTCACGATTTCATCAATGGCATAACTAAAAATCTTCATCAAATTTAGAAATTAAGGAATGGACTTGATTGAACACAAAGCAACGATCACAAAAAACATAAAAATCATAAAAAATCGAGCTAAAACCGTACCTTAATCAAACCAAAAGTGTGCCGAAATGTTAAAGGTTCCACGCCCTAGCTTCCTTTCAATTTTCAATGAAGAAATGAAAATGATGAACATAAAATCACTTTGGTTTTGTTTAATATTCATTAATTCTATTATTACCATTTTAACCTTTGTTTAAAATATTATAAATCACTTAATATAAGGCCATCTATGTCAAATTTCACTATCAATGGTCTAATATCAACATAAGGACCTTTCATTTAACAAGCCATAGCAATTAAGCACTTTTAACAACTAGCACACACCTTTTGCATTTTACGCGATTAGGTCCTTTTTCACAAATCAGCATACAAACGATAAAATTTTCACACAGAACTTTCACACATACTTTATCACATACCATAAACATCAAAAATAATATTAAAATATTTTTCTGACCTCGAATTTGTGGTCCCAAAACCATTGTTCCGACTTGGGTCTAAACCGGGTTGTTACAACTCTCCCCTCTTAGGGATTTTCGTCCCTGAAAATCTTACCAGTAAATAGATTCGGGTATTGCTCTCTCATAGCATCCTTAGGATCCCACGTTGCCTCTTCAACTCCATGTTTGTGCCACAACACTTTCACTAAAGCAATCTTCTTATTTCTCAAATCTTTGATCTCACGAGCCAGAATTCTAATCAGTTCTTCACTATACGATAGATCTGGCTGAATCTCAACTTTAGTAGGGGCAATCACGTGCGATGGGTCGGATTTATATCGTCAAAGCATCGATACATGAAAGACATTATGAATCTTCTCTAGCTCAGGTGGCAACAAAAATCTATAAGCAACCGGCCTGATACATTAGATAATCTCATACGGCCGATGAATCTCGGACTCAACTTGCCTTTTCTACCAAAACGGAGTACTTTCTTCAGCAGAGATACTTTCAAAAACACTTTATAACCAATCTCAAACTCAATATCTTTTTTTTTCAAGTCTGCGTATGATTTCTGTCGATCAGATGTTGCTTTCAAACTATCACGGATCACTTTCACTTTCTTCTCAGCCCCTTTTATCAAGTCAACCCCGCGAATCTTATTCTCAGTAAGCTCCGTCCAATACAATGGAGTTTTGCATTTACGACCGTAAAGAGCCTCATATGGTGCCATTTTAATGCTTGATTGAAAAGTATTATTATACGCAAATTCAATCAACGGCAGGTACTTTTCCCACGTACCTTCAAACTCAAGAATACAACACCTCAACATATCCTCGAGAATTTGAATGATCCGCTCAGATTGACCATCTGTTTGTGGATGAAAAGTAGTACTGAAGTATAATTTCGTACCTAAAGCCTCTTGCAGTTTCTTCCAAAACCGCGAAGTAAACCTCGGATCTATGTCAGACACAATAGATAATGGTACCCTGTGCAATCGCACAACCTCAGAAACATATAATTCAGCTAACTTATCAAGGTAATAATCTATTCTCACCAGAATAAAATGAGCTGATTTCGTTAATCTGTCAACTATCACCCAGATTGCATCTTTCTTTCTTGGAGACAGGGGCAATCCCGACACAAAGTCCATTGTGATTCTCTCCCATTTCCACTTAGGTATCATGATCGATTGTAATAAACCAGATGGCACCTGATGTTTAGCTTTGACTTGTTGACAAACTAAACATCTCGAAACAAACTCAGAGATATCTTTTTTTCATTCCAGGCCACCAGTAAAATTGTTTCAAATCATTATACATCTTTGTACTTCCCGGATGAATAGATAAGAAACCGCTATGAGCTTTTTTCAAAATCAACTGAATCAACTCTAGATTTTTTGGAACACAAATCCTATCTCGAAATCTCAGATAATCATCAACATCAACTTGAAATTATGAATCAGAGTTCAAATCACACTGAGCTCGTTTCGCTAGCATTTCATTGTCAACTTTTTGGGCATCACAAATCTGCTGTATAAACAACAGTCTCGCTTTCAACTTAGCTATAACTGAATCATCATCACACAAATCTATCTGAGTATTCATTGCTCGTAAAGCGAATAAGGACTTTCGGCTCAGAGCGTCAGCAACAACATTTGCTTTTCCCGGATGATAATCAATCACAAGCTCATAGTCTTTTAACAATTCTAACCATCTTCTCTGTCGCAAATTCAAATCTTTTTGAGTCATCAGATATTTTAGGCTTTTATGATCTGAGAACACATAACATTTCTCACCGAAAAGATAGTGACACCAAATCTTCAAAGCGAACACAATTGCAGCCAACTCAAGGTCATGCGTCGGATAATTCTTTTCATGCAGTTTCAATTGTCTCGAGGCATAAGCTATAACTTTGCCTTCCTGCATCAAAACACATCCCAGACCATTCAGCGAAGCATCACTATATATCACAAATTCTTTACTGGATTTTGGCTTTACTAACACTGGAGCTTCAGTCAATAAGGCTTTCAACTGATCAAAGCTTTTCTAACACTTTTTAGACCATTCGAATTTCACATCTTTCTGAAACAATCTCGTCAACGGAGTTGCAATCATCGAAAAGCCTTTTACGAACCGTCGGTAATAACCAGCAAGTCCCAAAAAACTGTGAACTTCAGACACATTTCTCAGAGGTTTCCACTCTAAAATAGCTGAAATCTTACTTGGATCAACTCGTATCCCTGCAGCTAACACTATATGTCCCAAAAAACCAACTTCGCGCAACCTCACATTTACTAAACTTTGCATACAATTGCTTAGCACGCAGAGCCTGTGACAAGATTATCAAATGTTCGGCATGTTCAATTTCATCACGCGAATAAATCAAAATGTCGTCAATGAACACAACGACAAATCGATCCAAATACGGCCTAAATATCCGATTCATCAAGTCCATAAATACTGCAGGAGCATTTGTTAGTTCGAAAGGCATAACTAAAAATTCATAATGCTCGTACCTCGTTCTGAAAGTAGTTTTCGACACATCTGATTCTTTGACTCTCAACTGATAATATCCTAATCTCAACGAAAACACTGTAGCCCCTTTTAACTGATCAAACAAATCATCAATTCGCGGTAGAGGGTACTTATTCTTTATCGTCACTTTATTCAGCTGTCGGTAGTCAATGCACATCCTCATAGTACCATCTTTCTTTTTCACAAACAATACAGGAGCACCCCAGGGCGAGAAACTTGGTCGTGCAAACCCTCTATCTGTCAATTCTTGCAACTAAGACTTCAATTCTTTCAATCCTTATAACACCCCAAACTCGTCCTAGAAGTTAGGCCCAAATCCGGCGTGTCACATGGAAGTGTTTTTCAAAACTAGGTTTCCTGTTGTTAAAACTTGTTTAAGAGTTAAAGCCTCTTTGTTAAAACTCAAAACACTTGAGCAATTATTATCTACTTGCAAACGTAATTACTTTTAAAACTTTATCTATTGCAGAAGCATATTTAAAATAAATAATTTACGTAAATGTGACGTTTAAAAATTGAGTAGCAGAAGCATTTTAAAAACGTTGCGGAAACGTAGTATTTTGAAGACAGTTATCGTTTTGGAAATTGTATCCCACTTTTAGCAGTTAGAAAACATCATAAATAAATATCAGAAATACTAAGTTAAAATTAGAGAGGCCCTATAACAACCCAAATAAAAATATTTAAAAGTAAATAATCAAAACAGCAAGCATAAGCAGTGTGTGGTCTTCTTCGAGTCCCTCACAGCTCCGATCCGTCTAAGGCTGAGGATTACCTGCACAATTAAAAATGGGGTGAGTTTATGAAAACTCAGTGTGTAATCCCCTTACTAGAGTAACAATCAGTATACAAAAACTGAAACTGAAACGGTCTGGGCCAAATCCCTTTAAGAGTAATAGTACAGTCAGTTCAAAGCATACGTGAGTCAAAGCCCACTACAATATCATTTGGGTCACAGACCATAACAGAATCAATTGGGCCTAGCCCAAACCAATATCAGAACAAGTGGCCTAAGCCCAGTACAGTGACAGATCTCATAAATAGATATGCAACAATATGAGGATGCATCCCAACCCAGTCCAGCCAACACACCTCCCGTACCAACAAACACACCACGTGGGGACCAAGTCGACCCACCCAGCCAGCACACCAATAACGCAGCCTAGCTGCTAATAATAACGCAGCAAGCCGCTAATAATAACGATATCGTGGGCTGAGCCACTAAAATCGGGACATGCGTGGCGATGCCACTATAACAGTAAAACGTGGCAAAGCCACTAGTACATAATACTAACACAGCAGAGCTGCTAATAACAGTGAACGTGGCCAAGCCACTAAAATCAGTATACGTGGCGAAGCCACTAGAGCCGTAAAACGTGGCAGAGCCACTAGTACAGTACTTCCTCCAACACAAGTCCCAACCCCATGCAATATGTCGTGTATGTCATGCTCAATCATTACACGTGTATGCAAAATGGCCATGCTTAGTAACAATCATTTCAACACATATTAACAGCATATCAGACACACGCCCACAGTCAAGTCAATTAAAATACAGTCATACAATCACAGTCAAATCGGTCAAATCATAGCACAAGTCAGTCATTTTACCCTATAAGGGTATGTCGGTAACCCTACCCCTCAGGGGTATTTTGGTAATTCTACCCTACGGGGTAATTCGGTGATTCTACCCTACAGGGGTAATTTAGTAATTCTACCCTACAGGGGTACTTCGATAATTCTACCCTACAGGGGTATTTTAGTAATTTCACAAATCAGGGTATTTCGATAATTTTGCAAATCGGGGTATTTCAGTAATTTGTAAACCAAGGGTATTTCGATAATTTTACGACTCGAGGGTATTTCGGTAATTTCACAAACCAAGGGTGTTTCGGTAATTTTATGACCTCCTAGAAGGTCTACAGTCGCCTCGAACGGCTTAAGAAACCTAATTTGACTTAACGGTGAAAATGGCCTGAGGCCCATTACCCTGCCCATGTAGGCCCACACACTCGTGTGGCCCATTTAGCCTGGAAACAACCACGGCTATGCGACGGCACAGCCTAAATCAATAACTTATCACATCACAAACATTTCATCTGTGTGGGCCCACAAGCCCATTGAGCCCACACGACCCCTTTCGGCCTTACGCGGCCCAAACACCTAAGTCATGTGCGCGACCTGATAAGCTTGTCTATTTCACATTTAATAGTGAGATTCAACCCAATGGGCCCACGGGCCCATCGGGCCCTCTTGGCCCATCAAGGCCCAGGATAGCCCATGCCATGTGCGTGTCATGACAAGCCTCCCTATCTCCCATTCGATAGTCTAACTTGCATTCGCGGGCCCTACGGCCCATTAGGCCCATCGAGGCCCATTCCATCCCAAGTGGCCCACTAAGTCCCAAGCCCATGAATTCGCTCATGGTGGCCTTCCTTATCAAACACTCATGCTCTTTGAGCTCGGTTCACCATACGCGCAATCGCACGCTCGTATGGCATCATTCGCCGGTATTTTGGCTTTTCGGCATAATGCCGACCAACAGTCAAGATAATACAATATACGCACCTCTGACTTTTCAACCGATTAACAATCAGAACAGTGTATACGGATACACACCTTATCACGTGGAGTACTAAATACCACAAGCGCCTTCACCTTCACTAGAATGATCTACTGCGATTTGCCTAGTTAAACCAAAGTTTGATGCCGTCACCCTTCCGCATCCAGGCCGAAAGTCCCGAACCGCTGACACCCTACGCCGCTTAAACTTGGGAGTGGAGGCTATATGCATAGTCTCGGCTGGCACCTTTGCCGCCACCCTATGGCTAGAATCCCTTTTGCTCATCAAGAACACGATCTTACAGAACCAGAGTCAACACGAATGCTTAAATCACAACCACAAAGTAACCGATCACCCTAACAGGAAGAAACGAGATAACGATGTGAATGGGCCTAGGGCCCATTCTCGGCGCAAATGAGCCCGCACGCTCGTGTGACCCATTCAGCCCAAATCCAGCCACATATATGAGATTCACATAGTCCATTCCAATATTTACTACACAATCATACAACTATCCGATTGGGCCCACGGGCCCATTGTAACAGTCCGGTTTATACCCTAGTCAGAACAGTGGTTTTGGGACCACAAATCTGAGTCTGTATAATATTTTAATATTATTTTATGTATCGTTGATATGTGACTAAGCATGTGGTAAATTTCTGTAAGTTAATTTATCTGTCCGTGTGTTTAATTTGATAAAAGGATTGAATTGCATTGAAATGCAAATTTGCATGTTTTATGAAAGGATGCTTATTTGTTATGTCTTTTTAAGAGTAAGGACTCATGTGGCAATTAAGCCACTACCATAGTTAGTGGACGACTAAGGTCATAAATGACCTTGAACTATATGTTTTAATATAATTGATTAAAGGTTAAAAATGTCTTTTATGAATTAAATGATTATTTGATAAAATAAAGCATGAAAATGGACATTAGTTCATCCATTTTTCCACCAAAAACTCAAATAAAAAGAAAGAACAAAAGTTTCAAAGGTTCGGCTATGGTTTTGGTTTAATTTAAAGTTAGTTTGTGATCTGTTTTTGATAATTTATACGTTTTTGCAATCGTTGCTTTGTAAGCTTTGTAACCCATGCTTCAATTTTGAGAATTGATGATGTTTGTGAGACGAGACTTAGATGAACTCACATGTTTTATGATGATTTATGGTGTTAAATGAAAGATAGGTGTTAGATGAACATGCTTTGTTCTTGAAGTTTTGATATATTTTGATAATTAGTGCAAAATTGAGAAAATAGCAACTTGAAGGACTAAATTGCAAATTTGATGGAAAATATGGGCTTGTATGAGATGGATGAACATTCGGCTAAGCATGAGTATGTGATGATTTTGTGAATTTGATGTTTTGAGAAAAATGGACTAAATTGATAAATTGTGTAAATGTGAGGGTTAAATTGCAAATAGCCATAAATGTGTGTTCTTGGATTGAATTGAATGAGTTAGCGAATAAAAGAGTTAATTCTGGATTTGTATAGATCAAGAACCGAGAAAACGGATTTAGATCGCGGAAAAGCGAAAGTAACCGAGTAGCCATTTCTATTTCTGATAAATCGAATCCGAGGTAAGTCATATTGCAAATAAATGTAATTGTACTGAGTTGAGCATATTCATATGCCTGTTGTCGATATTAAATGCTTATGATTTGTAATGTAAATGATTTCTGAGATAATATCGACTTAGTGACAATGTCCGAGAAGTTCCGTACGAACCTAGGAATACATAGGTATCTGTTCTGTTTTATCATATAAGACCACGTCTGGGACGTTGGCGTTGATTTGACATTCGTGTAAGACTACGTCTGGGACGCTGGCATCGATATTATCTTTTTGTGTAAGACCACGTCTGGGATGTTGGCATCGATATGAGATTTTCGTGTAAGACCACGTCTGGGACGTTGACATCGATATTATCTTTTCGTGTAAGACCATGTCTGGGACATCTGCATCATATTGATTCGTATAAGACCCTGTCTGGGACAGTGCCATCGTTATCTGAGTACACGTAAGACCTCGTCTGGGACGTTGGCATTGTACAACTATTTTGAGCTTTTTGAGTATCCTATTAGGTTCGTATCGGTTCAACGGGTAAGTCTGTGATACGAATGGTTAAGTGAATTGTATATCCGTTTCAGGTACGTTGATTTATACACTAAGTGTGTATATAAGGTAAGTACCTATGTGATCTTACTATGATGATTATGTATATTGGAATAACAATATGATATATGGAAGTGAGCATGAATGAGCTATGTTTATATAAGACTTTTGAATTGATGAATGTGACAAATATGGCCAAGTACATGGATCAAAGCATATATGTGATAGTTTGTTAAGTCATTAAGAAGTGCCAATGTACCTATGTATATATATGTACCTATGTGTGATTTGGCTAGTTATGAATTGAGAATTTTCTTGAATGAATGTGATATGTGAAGTATGTTTTTGGCATGGTTATTTGATACATGAAATGGTCAAGTTTTGATTAAGCAAATGAATAAATCATGCTTGTGATGAGATGAGTTTTTAGTCTTGTAATTTGGATAGTTAAGTTGGTATGTTCTTGGTTGCCAAATAGGCATGAGATGTCTTATTGATTTTGGTTGTAGGTGAGACCCATGTGGGTGGCATTTTGGCCTTGCAAATGGCCTATTTTGCCACACGGTTGTGGCACACGGGCGTGCCTAGTGACTGTGGGGCTAAGTCAGTAGCTAGCCTAAGAGCACACGGCCAATATACATGGGCGTGCCTAGTAGCTGTGTGAAAAAGTCAGTATATGGCCTATGAGTGCACAGTCTTAGCACACGGGGGTGCTTGGTAACCGTGGAGCCAAAATAGATTCGACCACGGCCAAGGTACACGGGCGTGCTTGGTCACCGTGGAGCAAAGTCAGTTTTGACCACGGGAAGGACACACGGGTGTATCTTGCAGCCGTGGGAGGCACACGACCTGCTTACACGGGCGTGTAACCCCTGTATCTTCAAAAAGTTTTTAAATTTTCGAGAATGTTTGTATGTGTTTCAGTTTAGTCCCGACCCTATTTCTAAACATGCTTAAGGTCTCGATGACCTTCTTAAGGGACACTATGATTGAAATAGATGAACGGTTGTATGGAATTTTCTGTAAATGTTTTCGGTCTGTCCGGTAACACCTTTAACCCTAGTCCAGCGATGGATACGGGCCAGGGATGTTACATTTGATTGGTATCAGAGCTACGGTTTAGTCGATTCTCGGACTAACGTAGCGTGTCAGAGTCTAGCTATACATGCCATATTTCTGAATTGTGATAGTGTGATGAATCCTGACGTATAAATGTGATTTCTGTATAGTAATGGATCCCGAAAGAGCCGTAGCTGATGACGTAAAAAGTAATGCGCCTGCTCCCGCGCAAGGGATAGCGCCCTCTGATCCGAGACTGACTACTAGCGGTCAAGGGGAAGAAGCTAAACAAGCTTTCTTTCAGATGATGAGTGAATGGTTCACTCAATTCATAAAGAATAACCCGACTGTTTCAAAACCCTCGCCCCCGGTTAATCCCCCTCAAACCTCAGTTGCGCCTCCGGTGATGGATATAAATTTGGTGAACAAGCCTCTGGTTGACAAAATTCATAAGTATGGGGCTGGAGAGTTTCGGGCTACTAATGATGATGATTCCAAGAAGGCAGAGTTTTGGTTAGAAAACACGATCCGGGTATTCGATGAGATGTCTTTGACTCCGAAAGAATGCCTAAAATATGTTGTATCTTTGCTTCAAGACGCTACTTATCAGTGGTGGAAAACTTTGATCTCTGTTTTTCCAAAGGAACAGGTGACATGGGACTTCTTTCAAATTGAGTTCCGGAAGAAATATATTAGTGAGAGATTCATTGATCAGAAACGAAAGGAATTTCTAGAATTGAAACAAGGTCGTATGACTGTTACAGAATATGAACGAGAGTTCGTGAGATTGAGTCAGTATGCTCGAGAATGTGTATCATCTGAAGTAATAATGTGTAAAAGATTCCAAGATGGTCTTAATGAAGATATTCGCCTGTTAGTCGGGATATTAGAAATAAAAGAGTTCGTTGTACTCGTTGATCGAGCGTGCAAAGCTGAAGCACTCGGAAAAGATAAAAAGAAAGCCGAGTCTGAAGTTAGAGATATGAGAAAGAGATTTTATGACATATCTTGGCATAACTGATACAATCCCCTTCCATGGTAGACCAATAATATCTGAATCCCATGATCTGTCTGGCCATCATAAAACCATTAGCATGTGTTCCGCAGACGCCTTCGTGGACTTCTTCCAAGATTTTCTTAGCCTCAACAGCGTCCACACATCTTAGTAGTACCTGATCCTTTCTTATTTTGTATAGGATCTCCCCATCTAAGACATAGTCACTGGCCAGTCTTCTCAACGTCCTTTTATCATTCTCAGTTGCTTGGTCAGGGTATTTACGATTCTTCACATATCGCAGTATATCGTGGTACCAAGGGTGATCATCCTTTTCTTCTTCCTCAATGTTGTAACAATGAGCCGGAGCCTCATAAATACTCATCTGGATAGGTTTTACGTCCTCTTGTTTGTTCACTTTGATCATGGAAGCTAAAGTAGCCAATGCATCAGCCATCTGGTTTTCATCTCGTGGGAGATAGCAGAAGGTGATATCATCAAACTCCTCAAGTAATCAAGAACCAGCCTTCGATAATTGATCAATTTGGGGTCTCTCGTCTCCCATTCACCTTTGAGCTGATAGATTACTAATGCAGAATCACCATATACCTCTAGTACTTTGATCTTGCATTCTATGGCTGCACGGATACCCATGATGCATGCTTCGTATTCTGCCATATTATTTGTGCAATCAAAATCCAATTTACTAGTAAAGGGATAATGATCTTCGTTTGGGGATACTAGGACTGCCCCGATTCCATTACCCATAGCGTTTGAGGCTCCGTCAAAGTTTAGTTTCCAAGGATAGCCTTCTTGAGAGTCTTCTTCAGTGGTTGCAACATACATTAAATCTTCATTCGGCAAATCAAAGTTTAAAGGCTCGTAATCTTCTAGAGCTCTACTGGCTAGAAAATCCACTATTGCACTCCATTTTACCGCCTTCTGGTTCACATAGACTATATCAAACTCGGAACGTAAAATTTTCCATCGGGCCATTCTTCCATTCAAAGCAGTCGATTCCATCATGTACTTTAGAGGGTCTAGTTTTGAGATGAGCCAAGTTGTGTGGTATAACATGTACTGTCTCAGTCTTCGGGTTGTCCAAATCAAGGCACAACACAACTTCTCGATTGGCGAATATCTTGTCTCACATTCAGTGAATTTCTTACTGAGATAGTATATCGCTCTTTCTTTTCTTCCTGACTCATCATGTTGGCCCAGTACACATCCCATGGAATTTCCAAATACTTCCAAGTATAGTATTAGTGGCTTATCTGGACTGGGTGGCATCAGCACAGGGGCGTTAGATAAGTAATGTTTGACCTTGTCAAAATTTTTCTGGCACTCCTCATCCCATACACCCGGATTGTATTTCTTAAGGAGACAGTATATGGGGTCACATTTCTCGGTTAGTTGTGAAATGAAACGAATGATGTAATTTAATCTCCCTAAGAGACCTCAAACTTCTTTTTGGATATGCGGCGGAGGTAGCTCCTGTATAGCCCTGACTTTATCCGGGTCAATCTCGATCCCCTTTTCACTGTCTACAAATCCTAGCAATTTCCCCGACCTATCCCCGAAGGTACATTTTGCTGGATTGAGCTTTAGCTAGAATTTTCTCAACCTTAAGAACAATTTCCTTAAGACTTGCACATGCTCTTTTTCCATTCGGGATTTTGTAATCATGTCGTCGACATAAACTTCAATTTCTTTGTGTACATGTCATGAAACAAGGTTACCGTGGCTCTTTGATACGTTGCTCCTGCATTTTTCAGTACAAATGGCATCACCTTATAGCAAAATGTTCCCCACTTGGTTACGAATATGGTTTTTTCCATATCTTTAGGACACATCTTTATCTGGTTGTATCCCGAGAAACCATCCACGAAGGAGAACAGCGAGTAACCTGTCGTGTTGTCCACTAATGTGTCGATATGAGGCAATTGGAAATTATCTTTCGGGCTGGCTTTGTTCAAATCCCTGTAGTCTACACACATTCGTAATTTTCTATCCTTTTTAGGGACGGGGACGGTATTGGCTACTCATTCTGAGTACTTAACCACTTGTAAGAAACCAGCATTGAATTGCTTCTTGACCTCTTCTTTTATTTTCAGCAAGACGTCGGGCCTCATCCTTCGAAGCTTCTGTTGAAATGGCTTGCATTCTTCCTTTATGGGGAGCCTGTGTACCACGATATCAGTACTTAGCCCAGGCATGTCTTGATACGACCATGCGAAGACATCTTTGAATTCTTGGAGTAACTCAATGAGGTCTCGCTTTGTCTCTGTGGCAATGCAAGCTCTAATCTTCACCTATTTTTCCTTTCCTAAGCTCAAAATTTCCACTGACTCTTTGTGAGGTGGGATTTGATTCTCATCTTATTCCACCATCCTCAGCAAATCAGAAGATAGGTTACAGTCTCGATCACCTTCAAAATCCTGAGAATCCTCCATATACATATCTTGCTCAAAAGGAGATTCTGAGTCTGTAGTAGTGTCGCTCATATCATTAATATCTGGAGACCTGTTATAGGGATGGAGAAAAATCCAAAGAACAAAAGAATCTAAGAATAATTATATGTATAGAATGATTATGAATGAAATGGAAAGAATAAAAGAATATTTGCTCAATATGATACATAAAGATGCATTTTATTAAAATAAAGATGTTAGACATAATCCTATTTCACAAAAGGATTCTTATTGCTCCTAGGCTTAGAGCAATAAGCGTGTTTTGAACATTACTCTGAATTAGCTCTAAAAATAACAGGAATCTCTTCCGCAGTCCAATTGTTCAGAACACTTCCAGGTACATAAGGGCAAATGCCCGATAAATTCTCTTCCTCAATTCATTCTTCGGATATGGCGTTGATGTTCAGATTTCCCAACATTTCTTCCGCAGTCTCTTTTCTTGACATCTTCTGTTTAGGTGAATAGTTCCTCTTGATACGAATGTTTTGGATATATGGGGAAAGGTCATTGGTTCCCATTTGACTTCTCCTCCACTCAGTCGCACTCTTCTTCTTTCTTGTTTCTTCTCCAACTCCCTCCTCTTTTACCTCGTATCTGGCTTTTATCCTAAGCCAAAGTGATCTCGTTTGTCTCTCAACATTGGTGCCTCAACCCTTCCTTGTAGGTATTTTCTGAGTTCTTTCCCGGGTAAGGCTCTTTTCCCAATTATCAGCTGCAGGCCCATCTTCGTAGTTTTGGAGATTTTGGGTATCGGGATCTTGTTCCCTTCGACAATGAATGTTGCATTCACAAATTCCAGTGATCAAAAGGAACATTCTATCGCTTCATCATCTGCCCCTATGTATGGCGCCTCACTAGTTACAGATGCAATAATGTCTTCTTCCGCGTTTATCGTTACCAGTCGACCTTTAGTTACCAACTTTAGCTTTTGGTGTAGTGATGACGGCACTACCCTAGCTGAGTGAATCCAAGGCCTCCCTAACAAGCAATTATAAGAAAGCTTGATGTCCATCACCAAGAAATCTACCTCATACGTGTTTGGACCAATCAAAAGGGGTATCTCAATTCTTCCCATCACTCTCCTTTTAGTACAATCAAATGCTCTCACTATGTTTTGACACGTCTTCATATGAGAGCTTTCCACAAGTAACCTATTCAATGTGGATAAGGGCAAGACATTCAGTACAGATCCATTATCAATTAACACCATTGGCAATGTATATCCTTTGTAGCGGGTGGTGGTATGCAGAGCCTTTGTAGATCCCATGCCTCCGGGGGTATTTCATCATCATTGAAAAAGATGAAGTTATCGGCGCTTATATTATTAACCAGACAATCCAGCTTGTTCACAGAGATATCCTCAGCGACATAAGTTTCGTTCAACACTTTCATCAATGCATTACGATGTGTCTCTGAGCTTAAGAGTAAAGCTAGTACAGATATGCGAGCTGGTTGTTTGTGTAATTGTTCTACAACACTATACTCACTTTGCTTTAGGAATTTCAAGAATTCCTTAGCCTCTTTCTCAGTTATCGGCTCATTAATAGGCGATTTGAGTCTGGTCATCTTTTCTTTTTTTTGATCAACCACCGAGGCTTTTTCTTTAACGAGCTCGGCTCTTGTATTTACGGGATCATAGAGCCTTCCATTGTGTGTATAGAAACCCACATCTTGGACCTCTTTTGAAATGCTAACCGTGTTCTCCTCTCCCTGGATCGTCACGTTGCAGTCATAATTCCAGGGAACCTTCTTGCTGTCTTTGTAGGGAAAGGCTACAAGTTTTTGGATTATCACCCTTGGTGTAATTTGTACTCTGGCTTTATTGCTTCTTGGTCGTGAAATAATAACCATCGGGTGGTTGACCTTATGGACCTTCTCCGTCAGTCTTTCCTCTGAGGCACATATATCTCCTTCTTCTGAGCCCTTAACCTCCTCATAAAATTCAATTTCCTTATTATCCATCAGATTTTTCACTAGAGCCCTGAACTCAATGCACTCTTGGATTTCATGACCCTTCTTAGCATGGAACTCACAGTAGTTCCTCATCCCTTCGGGTCTCTCATCTGAATCTTTACATGATTAATATTCTCTCTACTATTTTCTTCCAAACCCATTTCAGTGGGGTTTTCAGTTCCGCTACATCCATCTTGGTTCTCTTCCCTCCACTCTCAATTATCGCGTTTACCCCTTTATCAGAATGACTGGGTAACGAATTTCTTGCCATATTAGGTCCTGATGGTTCATCGAACTTCACAATGCCCATCTTGATGTACCTTTCAATTAACTTTTTAAAAGCAGTGCAGTTCTCGATTGAGTGCCCCGTGATTCCCGCGTGGTACTCACATTGAGCATTCGCGTCGTATCATTTGGGGAATGGAGGTTGCATAGGTTTCAAGTAGAAAGGGGATACCACATGTGCATCAAACAGACTTTGATACAGCTCCCTATATATCATCGGGATGGGTGTGAACTGGAGCCTTTCTATATTTAGCCTTGGGTTGGATTCTTGCCTGGGGGCCCTGATGGCTAGTAGTTACTATCCTTGGCTGACCTACAATGATTGGTTTTGAATAACCATTGTTATATATGCTTGCATTATTCACCTCATTTTCCCTCTTCCTCGGGGCTGATCTTTTGGCGTTTTCTCCCGCGTCTATCTTACCACTTCTCACTGTGTTTTTAATCATTTTTAATCATTTCACTGGACATTACTATATACGAGAAGCTCTTAGTAGTGCTTCCCAACATATGGTTGATGAACGGGGCTTTTAAAGTATTGATGAAAAGCATTGTGGTTTCTTTCTCCAGAAGAGGTGGCTGGACTTGTGTTGCCACCTCTCTCCATCTTTGGGCATATTGCCTAAAGTTCTCACTTTGCTTCTTCTCCATATTCTGCAACGTGATTCTGTCGAGTGTCATGTCCGTCACATGACTATATTGCTTCATAAAAGCTTGTGCTAAGTCTTTCCATGAATTGATTTTGGCACGGCTCAGTTGGTTGTACCATTTGGCTGCTGACCCGATCAGACTGTCTTGGAAGCAATGAATTAATAATTGATCATTATTAACATATCATGTCATCCTTCGATAGAACATCGTGATGTGAGCTTCAGGACAGCTAGTCCCATTATACTTTTCAAACTTTGGAGTTTTAAACTTTGGAGGGAGCACTAGATCTGGGACCAAACTCAAGTCCTTAGCATCAATTCTGCAATGATAATCAGCATTTTCCATTGCTCTGAATTTTTCTTCTAACCATCTGTACTGATCTTCAAGTTGCTTTGGCAGTTCCACTCTTGCTTTTTCCATTTCTGCCATATCATCTAGATCAGGCACAACGGGATTGGTGGGATTATCCCCCGGATTGGAGCTTGAACCCGTTGGGTAGTTCGTTGGTGCTGAGGTACCAGCCTGATATTGTTGGGGCCTGATAGTAATGGGTACCCTTCGTGGGTACACCTCTGGTTGAGTCTAGACATTTATTGGGGTAAAACCTGGGGGATAAGTAGGGTCTTCATTATCATCCCCCGAGTTAACCGCAGTACTCTTCCCTTTTTCGAGTCCTCCAGTCAGCAACTGTGTCAATTGGCTTATCATACTTCTTTGGGATTCTTGCATTTGATCCCTCATGTCTTATTGAATTTTGGCTAATTGTTCTTGCATCTGTGCTTGCAAATGATCTTGCATATCTCTTTGTATTTGTTCTAATCTTTCCAATCTTTGATCCGTTGCTTTGGTTTTGCGGCGGGTACTGTAGCGATATTTAGTTGGTAAACTCTCGTTGGTTTCCAGGGTAACTGTCACAATTTTAATTAATTAGGGTCTTTTTATGAAACTTAATGCATATGAATGAATGCAAAAAGAGGCATTGATTCTAATTCAATTCCATTAGAACAAATTTACTAGAAAATAAATTTCTTTACATAAAACGGATTACATATACGGTTTTGCCCTAATACTCAAAGCCTTAACTTTCCTAAGAAGCCAAGCTAATTCTCGACCCCGATCCGATTTTGATTCGTATTTTAAGCTTAACATGTCGGCTTGAACTGCTAGGGTTTGCAAATGATCGGCCACTTCCTGTACTTGAGCCACAGCTTCGCCCATGATGTAGTATCTATCCTTAACCTGACCTTGTGAACGTTGGAGTTGCTCTTTCTAGTGTTCGTTATTCGTTTCAAGAATCTCAACTCGAAGTTTGCAATTTTGCAATGCGGTCTCGAGCTCTCCTATCTTTCCCTTCAACTCCTCGAGCTTACTTAGGCTTGCTCTCAACTCGATTGCGGAGTTGCAACCACGATACTGATGAAGCGACTTTTCTAATTCTGCTACCCAAGCTCTTAATCCCGCTTTCTCATTTCGGCTTTCAAATAGACTCCTTTCCAAAGCATCTTCTCGTGCTCGAGCGTCTTGGAATTTCTTTTCCCACTGATCGGCTCTAATCTTTTCTTATTTGATTTATTATCGTCATTGCTCTAATTTTTTACCCAAACCGGCAGTTCTTATCGACAAACGCAACTTCTTATAATTTGTTTTTAGACTATCCAAATCTTCTTCGGCCTTGTTCTTCGCCTTCTTTAATTTCTCGGCTTCTAGCTTCTGGATGTCAATGTCTAATCCTAGCTGCATCTTTCCTCCTCTAACTGCTCTATCTTCTTTCCCAATTTTGAACTCCTTTTTTCAAAGTCTTGTTTGATGATCTCTAACTCAGACGGGATTACTTGTAAATGCTCTTCTATCGACCGAGTGTTTTCTTGACTTGGCATAGGGATGTTGTCGTTGACCCTTTTACCCTGCCACCAACTATATTCGGGGGTTGTCATCGAATTTGCGGCAAATATTTTTATTCTGCGGGTTTGGTTCCAAGCGTTCGATATTTCACGAACCTTCTTCTTGTAGTTATCACCCTTGTACAAAATCTCGCACTAAGCCAACCCTTGCGTAACTGGTATGAATAGCCTTGATCTATACTGTCTCAATACGAGCAAAAGAGCATATCCAACAGCTCCCCAAATCCCAAGTAGAGGAACCCAGTCAAAGTCTCCACACCGGTACAGAATCTCATCGGGGATTATCCAAGGGGCTCTCCATTCAACGTCCTCGTCTTGGAGACTCTGGAGAATCGCCATCCACTTTTCTTCTGAAATGTCGTCTTGCCTCGGTGTAGCCACTAATTCTTTCAGAGGAGAGTAGCTCTCGGAGAATACTCGATAAGAAACTTTTTCTATCTTCCATAAGTTGCTATGAAACCATGCTAGTAAAAGTTGCGCACACCTGATGAACCTTCCTTCACCCACTCTTCGGCATGCACTGAAAGATCTGAAGGTTTCGTCCAGGATTGTCGGGACGGGCATGACCCTTTTGTCAAGCCGATCAAATAAATCTAAAACTGCCTCACTCCCTAGTGCTTTGGGGAAGAGGACCAAACCGTAAATGCTTAAAGCGAAAACATCAACCCTTTTCTTCATATCCGAATGTGCCAAGATCAAATCCCACAAATTCTTCCAAGGTATGCATTTACTATCTCCTTTTTACTTGATTTGGGCAGCAACCCATTGCTCACTCATCCTCCTAATTAGCTATTTTAATAAAGTTAGGACATTGGCGGCTCTCGAATAGGCTTTGTCGGCTTAAATCTTCGGGCAACGAAGTAAGGTCGTGTACTCCTCCACGGTGGGTATCAAATCAACTTTCCCAAAGGTAAAGCAACTGTAGGCAGGATTCCAATACTAGGCGAGAGCTTGGAATAAGCGCTTGTCCACATTCATATCGAGTAGATAGGGCAAATCACCATAGTTACAGTAAAACAACTATTTGATCTCGTCATCCCATTGGTCCCATATCTCTTTCAATTCTTGGAGATTATTCTGAGTCATGCTGATGCGAGTGAAATCCCACAAATCTGACACATACCCTTATGTAAGACTATCACCTTTCTCTTGCTGCATTTTCTCGGACCAAATTTGGGCGGCCGCATTATCCTCCACTTTATCAATAAACCCCTTTTCCATGATAAGCTCTCTATTTAGTAACTGAACGTGAATCAACACCTTTTTTATGATGAAAATGCCATGCAATCATAGTCAAAGCAAAAAAAAAGCAAGTCAGTATTATACACAAAGCTAGAATTTAAAGCAAACGAGAAATAATGAATAAAGCACCTATTTGAGTAACCACTAGGGTTCGGTGTGGTTCTACCTAGGGTAGCCTCTTAGGGCTCATTATATGCGGTTTGGTTCTAAAACAAAGGTACCTGAACCGGCAGATTCCTCGATCGTCACCCATAATAGGCTCATATAGACCGAGTTCAGTTCAGGGGAATACATTTTCCTATGGCTATACAAAGATGAAAATCTTACAATGACATAGGTACGGATGTATCCCGGAAGCGATCCACTATCCTATACGGAGGTGAAGACCTCACGAAGGAATAGTTTCTCACTCCCACTTAAAAGGGTAAAATTGACCAATTTATGCGATGCAATATGCGGAGATATATCAAAAGGCTCAATCCAATAAAGCAAACATATTATGACAAAGACCACAGAAATGACGGATAAAATGCAATGAAAGGATTGTAAATTTAAATCAGATTTTTAATTTTTGACAAAAAGAAAATAATCGATTTGCGGCTTGACTCTCTTATTGGGTCCCCAGTGGAGTCGCCAAGCTATCGAAACCATTTTTTTGAAAAGGTCGACTTTTTATTTAAAAACGAAAATGGGAGTCCCCACCAATATTTTTTTATGAGGTGTGATCGGGTCACCATGTGATTGATCGTTTTAATAAGCGATTTAATTTATTAAAACAACGGTTTTTGGTCTAAAAACTTTGAGAAATAGGTTCGGGAGTCGGTTACGCACGAGGGAGGATTAGCACCCTCGTAATGCCCAAAATTTGTACCTAATTGATTAACGTCTTAATGCCAAAAGTTGAAAACTCAAAAAGAATTTAAAATACGATCCCTCTTTGTATTAATGTTAATTTTACTTAAAAATTGCTTGAATAAATTGAAACAAATGTTAAAGACCCTCTCGTCTCGAGATAACAAAATGTCACATCCCGTAAGTTAGGACACGACACCTTGAACCTTTGAGAATAAGCTTGTCTTTATTTTTTGTTTGAAATCTTATGTATTTTAATTTTAAAAGGATTTAATTTTAAAAGGATATTCGGTTATTTGAGTTCAACAAGAAAATCGAAACTCCGTAAGTTATGGTACGATTTCTCGAATCTCCCAAATATGAAATATTGCCTTATTTTGAAAATTTTCTTTTTGCGTATTTGGGTAAAAATTAATGTAGTATTAAAAATGACGTATAGATAAAATGTTAAGCTAATGAATGACAACAATATAAATGTACTAATAAGCAATTCGTAATACATATAATGGCAATAATCACATAATACATATCAATTTAATACCAATATTAACAATCAAAGAAAAATAAAATAAATAATATCAATGATAACAATAATAATAATGACAAAATAGTGCACAAAAAAATACCAAATTTTAAATATAAATAAGACAAAGAAATAAATACATAAATGAATATTGAGGAAAATAGTTTGTAAAAATATTTGAAAATAAGGGACCAAATTAAAATATAAATGAAATTTGGAGTGCAATTTGTAATAAGGTACATAAATATATAATATTGGACGACAAAACAAAATAAACAAATAGATGCTTAGTAAAAGGAAAATAAGGGAACAGTTTTAAATCATAATGATAATAATAAATAAAATAAATAAATAAAAATAGGCTAACAAGTAAATACATAAGGAATTAAAATGAATAAAGGACCCAATTCTCACCCAAATAAAATTAATGGGATAAATTAAGATAAAAAAAAAACAAAGGGACTAATTCAAAAGGCGCGAAAACAAGCCAGGACAGAATGGGAGAATATCCCAACCCTCTGGACACGCGTCCCTTCTCATCAGCGAGCCAGGGACTAAATTGAAAAGCGCAAAAAATTCAGTGGCCAAATTTAAAAAATAAAAAAAGTAAAAAGGACTAAACTGAAGCGCGCCGCAAAAGCGGAAGGACTATTCGCGCAAATATACAATTAGTTAAAAACACGCAGATCCTCTGGGCGGACGGGTCGGACCTCAGGTCGGCCACTGGGTTAGAGGCCAAAACGACGCCGTTTTGGGGCTATTGAAACCAGCCCTAAACGACGTTGTTTAACATTGTCTATATAAACAATTTTTTTTTAAAAAAAATTTCATTCTGCTTAAGTTTTTTTAAAAAAAAAAAAATTGAAACCCTTTCTTTTTCTCTCCAGCCACCCTTAGGCCGGCCCTAAAGTCCGGTGAACTCCCCTACGGCGGCCACCGATCACCGGCGACGACAACCGCCATCCATGGTGGCCGGAAAAAACCAAAATGCTCCATTTTTATCCTTTCTTTGCGTAGAACTTCGATTTGGAGTCGAAACCGTCAGGACCAAAGCCAAAATTTCAAAAAAGAAAAAAGAAAAAAACCCTTTGGTTTCCGATGTTCTCCGCCACGACCTTACGTGAACCCTCATGGATTCGGTCACCTTCCAGGCCAGATAAGGCTCCGGGGACGGCGATGAAAGGTAAAAAAACTTCATTTTTTTATTATATATATGCGAAAATAATAATAATAACAGTGAAGAGAGAAAAAAAAAACTACCTTCTGTTTAAACTATTGCGATCTGTTTTTGATATTTCTCTTTGTATTTTTCTTTGTTTTTTTTTTGTTCGTAAAAAATTACAAGTAAAAAATGTGGCCTTTTTTTTATAGCCGAAATACAAAACTGTTTATTAGAAATCTTTTTTTTTTCTTCGTTGTCTTCTCTGCTTTGCGTGTCTATTTCTCTTTGCAGGTGATAGTGGAGTGGCTGATGGTGGCGGTGGCAGAGGGCGTTAGAGGCATGCAGAGAGGAGCGCTGGCGTGGCATGTAGCTAGGGTTTCCTCCTTTTTATTTGTTGAAAATTAGTTTAGTTTTGGGCCATTTGGGCTACTAGGGTTTTAATTTATTTTAGGCCATATGGGCCTCTTTTGCAATTGGACTTTGGGGACTATTATTTTAGTTTAAATTTTGTTTTATTTGTAATTTGGGCCCGGGCCAAAATTGGCCTATTACATTATTTGCATAAATACTTTATTATTTTATAAAAATAAAATGGACAATTAAGTTTACTTTTAGTGCAACCTAAATAATAGGATTGAGAAAAACAAACAGATAAGTTGAAAATCGATGTGGTATTTAGAATATAAGTTAAAAAATTTTGATTATCTGAAAAAACATAATTTTATTTTTATCTAATTTATAATTAATTTAAATTTTTATGGTGTAAAATTAAATAATTTATATGTAAAAAAAGTAAAAATAACTTTAAAATGCATATAAATTCATTTTAAAAATATAAAATAAGAATTATTGATTATTTTTAAATTACTTGAAAAAATATTTTTTTAGAAATATTTATAAAAAAGTTGAAACTTTATTGAATAATATTAAAACAAAAATCCAAAACAAAATCAACCTGGAGAAATTTAAATATTCAATAGAACCGAAACCAACTAAACTGTACTTATTTCTACTGAATAAATTTAAATAAAAAAATTCAAAATTTTCGACTTGCTTGTGTGAACGCTTGTGTTTGGGAGAAGGTGATTGCGACTAGGTTGAATAGGATGGGGTTAAGGTTATCTGAATCCTCCAAAGTTACAACGAGGCGGATAGGTTGAATAGGATGGGGTTAGAGTTAGAACTAGAGTTTTTTTACATTAATAATACAAAATAAATAAATAAATATCATAATAGGATAAGAGAATTAATATTTACGAGGCAAATGAAATAGTGAAATATTGGTGCTACCTGATCAATCGGCTACACCACTTTATTGTTTTTTTTAAAAAAAGAAAATTTCGAGTGCAGCCAATCGGCAGTACCAAATTAAATGTGATGATCTAAAAACTCTAGGGACCTTATATGTAAATTTTTTGTTTTAATTGATAGCTGAAAAAACACTTCAAGGGTGTTGCCTGATAGTACGGCGGCACCAAATTTTAAAAGGGTAATTTGCACCCTAAACCCTCTATTTATTATTAATTTTTATTCTCTTTTAACACCAAAAATAGATTGGCCTCTTATCAATTAGTCTAAAAAAATTTTCTACGAAAAATTATTTTTGTAACTAAGTCAATTCCAACTAAAATAAATTTTACTTATTTTCAAAAAATATTTTTTTTTGTTCACATTATGTTTAACATAACAGTTAACAGTATTTATAGTAGTTTTCTTTTTCTCTCAATATATTTAGAAACTAAAAATTTAACTAAAAATTATAATTTATACATAATAATTTTTTTTTTGAATCAATATCAGATTGGGCTTTGTATAAATGAGAGAATGATACAAAAAGACACTAAGAAACCGACCCAAAACCAATTTTAACAGACTTAATCATTCAGGCCCTAAAATAAAACCAAAATAAACCAAAACACAGCGTCCCAAGAAGACTCTAGAAAACAAAATTAAAACTGATCGAATCTTCAACCCAATCTAACCATCTGTTCACCTTCCATACTGTCCCATCTATCATTTCCGTCATTAATGGCAAAACAGACCGAGGGAAGTGAAAAGCTTTGACGACTCTTCAGATTTCAAAATTAAAAAAGCTCCCCTCTGTCTTCCTTCTCTACTCCCTTTCAATCTGGTTCTCGCGTGTACTCCTCCCTTGCCTGATGTTCTGCATATCTGGGAACCCCTTCGACCAGGTAAATTTCCTCTCTCTGCTTTAAAGATTCCGAAGCTATTATGTGGGCTAGGTTGTTTGCTATTCTCAAAGTATGTTCAAATCTGATTTTCCTACACTTTGTCTTCAATCTGTGGATATCCTGAATGTAAACACCGACCATTGATCTGTCTGGGTCTGCTTTGTTGCATTTCTTGATGATGGTCAACAAATCCCCTTCGATAATAATTTCCTCTTTGTTTTTTCCGAGAGCTATTTGGGTCGCACATAGACAAGCGAGAGCTTCTGCAGCAAAAGCGGATTCGACTCTGCTGTGAAGCTTTGATTTAGTGAGGAGAACGTAGCCGTGTTTGTCCCTTACAACAACACCAGATGCCGATTCCTTTCGCCTTTCGTCAAACGCTCTGTCAAAGTTAATCTTCAGTATTTGGCCAGGTGGGTGTCTCCACTTAGCTTTTGAGTACATGGACTTTTGATTTTCTGTTTTGAGTCCATCAAGTTCTGTGAGATACCCATAAACAAACTGTATCATTTCCTGACTAGATTTGCCTTTTTTGTCATGAATACGAGAGTTCCTATCCCCCCAGATGGCCCATAACAGTCCACAAAAGACTCTGCATTTTCCAGAAGGGAGAAAGGCCATCATCTTGGTAAGCCATTCTAAAAACACTTTGTTTGAGAACATCATATAAATTGAATCTAACAGATCTCTCCACACTACTTTTGACACAGAACATTCACGGAAAAGATGGTTTATATCTTCTTCCCTTTCGCCACACCGAGGACACAGAGTATTCCTTATGACACCCCTAAGAGCCAAGTTAGCTTTAGTAGGCAAAAAATTCCACGAGATTCTCCATATTAACAACTTGATTTTTGAGGGTAGATCAATTTGCCAGAGTTTTTTGTAAAATTCTTTGTAGTGGTTATGTAAAGCGTAAGCTGTAGGATCAATTTCTTGTAATAGTTTATAAGTACTCCGAATGGAGAACTCACCCGACGCTTCACCACTCCAGACTCGAAGATCCTCATGCGATTCCAGTGCCAACGGAATTCGAAGAATCAGCTTAGCTGTATCAGCTTGGAAGGTATTGACTATCAGCTTCCTATCCCATACTCTGTCTTGACTGTTAATTAATTCTAAGACTGTCGCAACATGCAAACTTTGATCATCAAAGACTAAATCAACATTATTGCAATTTGGAATCCATGCATCGCTTAAAACTGAAATGTCCCTTCCTGTGCCCACTCTCCAAAACAAACCTTTTTCCAAAATGGCTTTAGTCGCCCATAAACTACGCTAAACATAAGAACCAGTATTCCCCAAACTTGAATTAAGAAAGTCACCTGTTGGGAAATATTTTGCTTTAAAGACTTGTGCCACTAACGAAGTTGGGTTGGTTAGTAGCTGCCATCCTTATTTTGCCAATAAGGCAATGTTAAATTGAGCCATGTTCCGGAACCCCAAACCACCCTCTTCTTTCGGTCGACACAAATATCTCCACTGGCACCAATGAATTCCATGTTTTCCTCCTCCTTTTTGCCACCAGTATTTCGCAATTTTGTTTTCAATCATCTCACATAGAGCTTTAGGCAAGAGAAAACAAGACATAGCATATGTGGGGATTGCTTGTAACACAGCTTTTATAAAGACTTCCTTTCCCCCTTGAGATAGCAATCTGGTACTCCATCCATCAATTCTCTGCCATATTTTGTTAATTATGTTCTGAAAGGCCTCCCTCTTCTTTCGACCCACTACATTAGGGAGCCCTAGATATTTTTTCAGACACGTAGAACTCCTTACCCCAAGTACTCTGGACGCTTCTTCTCGCTTCTCATTCCTTGTATTCGAACTGTAAAAGATTGTAGACTTGTCAAAATTCACGCCTTGGCCTGTGCAGCTTTCATATTCCATCAAAATATCCCTCAGAATCTTGGCTCCATTTCCTGAAGCTTCACCAAACATTATGCAATCATCTGCAAAAAGCAAATGAGAAATTGCTGGGCCCCTCCTGCTCGCTTTAGCTCCTTTCATCAAACCTGTCCTCTGTGCCGATCTCAATAGAGCTGATAGACCCTCACTACAAATGAGAAATAAAAATGGACTTAAGGGATCTCCCTGTCTAAGGCCTCTTGTAGAACGAAATTCACTACCCCTTTCTCCATTGGTGATCACTGAATAGGAAGCTGTCGTGATACATTTCATAATGAGACCAACCCATTTCTCTGCAAAACCCATCTTTAACATCATTCTTTTAACAAACTCCCACTCCACCCGATCATAAGCCTTACTCATATCAAGCTTGACAGCCATGTAACCTTTGTGCCCTGTTTGTTTTCTCTTGAACGTATGCAAAGTTTCATAAGCTAACAACACATTGTCTGAGATCAATCTACCTGGAGCGAATGCACTCTGCACTTTATCGATGCAATTTCCAATAACCCCTTGCAATCTATTTGCTACTGCTTTAGCGACAATTTTGTAAAGTACTGAACAAAGGCTAATAGGCCGAAAATTAACCAGAGATGAAGGATGCAGAATTTTAGGAATGAGCACTATATCTGTATTGTTTATTGCTTCAACCCCCTTATCACCATTTAAAATTCCTAAACAGTATTCTGTGACATCAGCTCCTACAATATTCCAATACCTCTGAAAGAACAAAGCGGGAAATTCGTCTGGACCTGGGGCCTTTGTGGGACCCATACCTTTTAGTGCTGTCCATACTTCATCTGCTCTGAATGGCGTTAATAACTCCATATTCATCTCATCTGTGATACAAGCGTCAATCCCATCCAGCACTTTATCTGAATTCGCAACTCCCTTTGATGTGAACAACTCTCTAAAAAAAGCTGTTGCTGTCGCATTAATTTCAGCTCCCGAAGTGATCTCTTTCCCGTCATCTAAAATTAGCCTAGAAATCCAATTTGCTCTCTTGCGCACTGTTGTACATTTATGGAAAAAGGCTGAATTTTTATCACCAAGCCTAAGCCAATTTGCTCTCGCCCTTTGCTCCCAGTACATTTCATCTCTATCAATTTCCATGTTAAGATGGATTCTAGTATCAATTATCTTTTCCATGATCTCCTCATCTCTGTCTTCATTCAACAAGGAATCGAGTTCCACTAATAACCTCTTCTTTTGATCCTCCCTTTTGTTTTTAATTGTGTGTGCCCATTTTTTCAACATGTTCTGTAAGCTTTCCAGTTTTACCACTACTGAGTCTGGATTTCCTTCCCATACTTCCTTAATAACTTGCTCCATAGATTCCTTCGTCGTCCACCATGATTCAAAATGGAATTTTTGTTGAGCAGAAAATCTAAACGATTGATCCGTACTAATAAGTAAAGGACAATGATCTGACATAGAATATGAAAGATGTTGGACCTTACCCATTGGGAATAGAGTAATCCATTCATCGTTAGCGACTCCTCTATCCAATCTCTCCCGAATATTTGTCTCAGAAAGATTGCCTCTTTCCCATGTGAACCAAGTCCCAGAGTACCCGATATCCAATAAATGACACTCCTGCAAAATGTCTCGGAAAGCATCCATTCCCTCCTGATCTCTCTGTCCTCCACCCTTCTTTTCAAAACCAAATAAAATCTCATTAAAGTCTCCTGCCACCAACCAAGGATGAGAATTTTCCCGACTTAATCTTCTCAGCACATCCCAAGCTATGTTCTTATCCTTTAAGTATGGAGACCCATAAAATCCTGTGAACCTCCAATCAGCATACCCATTCTCTCCCCCAACCAAAGCATCAATATGCCATTTTGAATAGCTTTTTATTTTAACATCAATGTCACCCTTCCATGCAAGACAATGCCCACCCCGAGACCCATCTGCCCCAACATCAATTCCATTAATGAAACCACATCTTCGACGAACCCTCTCCATGCGTTTTTGATCTAGTTTAGTCTCCATTAAGAAGACCAGTTGGGGATTTTGCTGCTTCAACAAGTAGTGCAGCCTTCGAGTCGCTCGTGGGCTCCCCAACCCACGAACGTTCCAACTTATGGTTTTCATTGCAACCGGTCGGCTTGCCCATTGGCAGCCGTCGATCCAAAAAAGTTTGTGGCAATATCCTGTTCTCCACTTTCACATGTGAACTCCATACAATCTTCCCCCATGTCAACCGAATCTGCATTCCTCAGCCTTTTGACTACACCCCCATCCGTAGACCCTGAACAAACATTCTCATCAAATTCTACTGAAAATTTTCTTTTACCCGTCACACTAACATTCTCCTTGTTGTCAACTCGATTTATTGCCTCTACCCGTTTCCAGCTCCTCTTTTTTGTAAGTGCTTCAATACTTTTTGTTTCATCTACAACTCCCATCTGTTTCCCTATTTCTTCCAAAGTGCAATTGTCCTCCTGGTTCTTAAGACCTTCCATCCAATTTGCTAAAGGCCTTCCTGTTTTACCTATTCCTTCCAAAACAGCCGATTCAGACTCCTTCTCCCCTAATAAATCACTACTTAGATTTACGGTATAAATTTGCTGCTTCCCCACCCTCCTAACAAAAGCGTTGAATTTTAAAGACTCCTTCCCCATAGCTTTTGATTCTGCTTTTAATGCAATGGAAAAAGGAGGATCTTCTCTAACTTTGTCATTTTCTGCAGGTTTAAACTGCTGGCAATCAATCAAGCTATGATCCAATCTACCACAACCGAAACAAAAAGCTGGAAGTCTCTCATATTTGAACGCAATCCATGTCTTCACTCCATTATCAGTTGACGCAAACACCCCTCTTCTGAGTGGGTTCTGAACATTAAGATTAACCCTAATTCTGTAATTATCCCCATTAATTTCTGATCTAATGACGCCCCCAAAAGTACAGCCAATAGCATGCATAAGATCCTTTTTATCAAATTCGGGTAAAATTGGACCAATTTTAATCCAAAACGGAGAAGAAATAAGTTTTATGCTATCCCTATCAATTGAATTCTCAGAACGTTCAAACGTAATTAGAGACTTACTGAAACAACCAAGGCCTTCCTTCCATGATTAACTCCAGATCGTCTTCCGAATCAAAGATGATTAAGAAAAGATTTTGACCTGTCGACTGGATCTCAAACTTTCTTTTTGTTTTCCATATACTCTTCAATTGTTCCTTCAAGCTATCTGGATTAAAAGTCTTCCTTGTCCATACTGAACAAATTAAAGTTGGCTTTGAGTCCGGTACCACCAAAGATCTTTTGATAGATAACTGAACAAGTTCTTCCGCTAACAGTGAGATCTCCTCACCGCTGTCCCTCTCATTGCCACCACCCTCCGCCATCCTAGACTGTAGTAGTTACCACCTTCCCTAGGACTCTTGTGGAAAGCACTCTTGGTACTCAATAGGGAACTTATTAAAATATTACCAATAATTTTTTTCTAAAGCTTTTATAATTATAATTTTATACCGTGTACGTAAATCAAATTGATAATAAAATTATAAAAAAAATTAAAATAAATAAAATTTATTTCTAATTGGAATCAGCTTACTTACAAAAATACTTTTTGGTAGAAAAACTTTTTAAACTAATTGATAAGAGGTTAATCTATTTTTGGTGTTAAAGGAAAATAAATAATAATAAATAAGGGGGGTTTAGGGTGGAATTTATCCTCTTAAAGTTTTGTGCCGCCATACTATCAGGCGGCATCCTTGAAGCGTTTTTTCAGCTGTCAATTAAAATTGGAAATTTACATATAAGGTCCCTGGAGTTTTTAGACCATCACATTTTAGTCTGGTGCCGCTGATTGGTCAAGTTGCACCGGAATTTTTTTTATAAATAAAGTGGTACCGCCGATTGGTCAGGCGACACTGGTATTTCACTATTTTATTTATCTATTCTCATAAATATTAATCCCCTTATCCTATTTTAATATTTATTTTATATTATTAATGTAAAAAACCCTTAGAACTATGATAATTCCAATGTTCAAATTAATTACGATTTCATCTTTATCCTTTAATGATGAAGAAAGAATCAAACTTCTACAAACATTTTGTGCACCAATTGCTATACTAATTATTTTCTTAGATGCACCTCCAACTTTTATAACCACCACTAGTATGTTTTTGGTTCACGTTTTGCCTTCAATTAGAATAAAATTGTAATTGTTAAAATATGTTATGAATTTTTATACATTTGGAATGCAATTTTCTATTTTATTTTAAAAAAATTAATATATTTACTTTTCAGATTTAAAAATTTAGGTCTTGTTGTTATTACCATTAAAATTCTTCTATTAAATTCTCTAATGTGACATTTTGAAATTAAAAAAAAATATTTGATAATCATATAATAATAAAAATAACGTTGAAAATTCTAATTATGATTCCTTTTTCTTAGAAACACCCTTTAAATTCATCATGGTAAAATATTTTTTTCCTATTGAAATAGTCTTATCAAGTAAATTAACAATATTAACTATTTAAATTTACTAATGACATTATAAAAGTAGAGAGACTAAATTACATCAAAATTAATATATATATATATATATATATATATATATAAAGTCTCGAGTTTCAACATATTTTAGATATCAAAATTGAAATTTGACAATAACTTTATAATGTCAAAAAGAAAGTAAGACAATCTTAGAAGAAGTAGGAAGTCACATGTCTTTAAGACTCTTAGAACATTCAAATTATATATAATCACATAATATTTTAATAAAAATGTCAATCATATTAACTATGTGGACTAATTATAATATATAGATAGAAAATTAAATCCTAAAGTTTTTGTTAATGAATTTGTTAATACTTTCTTCGTCTACTTTTTGGGGTTTATTTTCTTTAGAAGTACATGTCTCTTCAACATTTCAAAACTTTTACTTACTTTTTTGAATTTATCTTTCACCTCTTTTTTATATTCCAAATTTGTTTTTCGTGGTTTATTTTTTTTATTAATAAAATTTATGAAATACTATTAAAAATTTAATCCCAAATACACTAAAAACAATGTCTTTTCTTAAAGGTTTAATACAAAATTTGATACTTGAGTTTGACACTCTTTTCTAATATGATATTTTAAATTTTTTTTTTTTGTTTAATGTGATACCTATATTTGATAAAAGTTATACATTTCGGTACTTGAAAGTAATGGTGTTAACTTTTTAATGTTTAATTCGCGTTTTAGAGTTGATTTGATGAAAATTCATAATTAGCTAGTAATATTAGCAATTGACTTTCATCAAATCGACACTAAAATCTGAATTAAATCACATCTATCGGACTATATTAGATAAATTAAACATAAAATTAAACAAATTCACAATTGGCACAAAATTTATTTTATTAACAATTGAAAATTCAAGTTTAATAATATTAGCAATTAACTTTCATCAAATCAACCCTAAAACTCGACTTAAACACTAAAAACTCAACATCATTACCTTTGGATACAAAAATATGTAACTTTTGTCAAATACAAGTACCACCATGGACCAAAAAACAACACTAGTATCACATTGGGAAAAAAGTGTCGAACTCGAATACTAAATGATATATTAAACATTTATTAAATTTCTTAAAATTTTTACCAATTAAATAAAGAGTTAATTGCACCAAACATTCTAAAATTATGATCCTCATTTTAAATTGGTCCCCAAACCCCAAAACATTCTAAATACATACTCAAACAATCAATGTTATATCAATCAGGTTCTTTCGTTATTAAAATTGTTAATTTAACGTTAAATGACATATGAAATCTTATGTATATAAATTTAAAATAAAAAATTTAAAGAAATAAAATATTGTCGCATAACTTTTAAAAGTAAAAATTAAAAATAAAGTAAAAATGAAAAAAAATGTGAACGATAAAACTTTTGTAAAAACTTCGAAAACCTCAAAACCAAATATTTTTAAAACATCCATTTTAACAATATTTATATTTCTCTTAAATTTCATTTAAAATTATGTTATATAAGATTTGACATGTCATCTAATAGTTAAATTCATAATTTTAATAACAAAAGGGCCTAATTGAACCTCAACAATCTAAAAATGTAATTAAAATAATTTAAAATTTTAAAAAACAATTTAAAATAGGGATCAAAATTTAGGAATGTTTACTACAATTAACTCTTAAATAAACTAAAAATCTTTAGTACCAAAAATTGAATGAAAGTGTTTTTTATTTGTGTTTAAATGAAGTAGAGGAGATGAGTTGGATTAGGTCGTAAAGTACAATGCCTTTTTCCATTTAATCCTTACATTTATTATTAGTAATTTCGGCCATCCACTTGTAACTACTCAGGAAGATGTCCATGAAACTTAACTAAATTAAATTAATTCCACCTTCGGGAAAATTCCACTGACTTCTTTTAATTTATTTTTTACATATAAAAATATTAATATTTAGTACAGTGATAGTTAATAATTTCCATAATTAGAATTAAGTTAGTATAAGTTTTATAGTATTTTAGGAGATAATTTTAACATTTAGGTTAGCTTTATTACATTTTATTGTTTTTTCAACTTAATTATATTTTATTTGATTTTTATTTTTTTAGGGTTAGCTGAGATTTACTTGCTATTTTTCTCTCTACATTGTAGGTTTCAAATGAAAAATGGAAGGCTTGGAGCATAGAGTAAAAAATAGTGACGTAAAGTATTCTGCTCCGTCAAATTTTAGTATAGTGGAACACAATTTTCAATCCAGAATTTTTAAATAGTAAGCAATCTGCTCCACCGCAATTTTGTGTCTGGTGGATCGGAATGATTGAAATATTAAAAATAAGGGGTGACATGATTTAAGGAAAAGAGAAGGGAAAAGCATGGAAAATCAATTTGGAGGCTAATAAACAATTCTCTCACACCAAACGGAACTTCAAGCTTGCAAAAAGAAGAAGAAAAAGAGATCCAGAGCATTCAACATCAGCTTGATAATTATTTTTTTATCTCTAGAGTTAATTTTTTTTTTTTTTTTTTTACTTTTTCTCAATGCAAGTTTGCTTTCAATTTATTATTATGATGTTTTTCTCAACTTAACATGAACTAAATCCTATTTTCTTGGAACGATGATGAATCTTATTTTTAGTCAATTAATTATTTTCTCTTCATTTATTTTGATTTTTGTTAATTATTTTTTCAATTGTATGCATATTTAATCTACTTGCGTGATCACCAAGTTGCATTAATTTGATAATCTTCATTTGACTTGGAAAAGAAAATTAAGATTTAAATCTCGACTAAATAGGTTAGAATTAATTTTAGTAGCATTGATGAACAAGTTAATTTGTGGCTAAGATAAAAATATACCTAATGCCCTACTTACCTAGCATAGGAATATAGCTACTGGGGAAGGGGGATTAACTTAACTAGATACTGGAAAAGTCTAGTTAATGTCATTGAATTCTGGGTTAGTAATTATATAGATTGAACAATTGAACGAGAAATAATTAATTAACTGGAATAGGTGAAGTTAGAGTTCTAAATTAGTAATTTTTATTATATTAGTTTAAAAGAATTTTCATAGTTTTCTTAGTTTACTTTTAGTAGTAATTAAAATTGATTTTCTTGATCAAGATTAGATAAAATTGAATAGTTGGTAATTAGAAGCTTAGAATTTGGTCTTCATAGGAACGATATCTTCTTATCACTTTATTAATTGTTTCGATACGTGCACTTGAGTAACAAATTTCCACACATCAGCATTGTATTTTTTTTATTCTACAAGCAGCCTTAAAAATTTGTCATGTATCTCTTTTTTTAAAATATTTATTTTTAATATTTTACTATATCCCTATGTAACATTTTTCAACTCTTTAACTCTATATATTAAATCTAAAAACTCCACTAATAGTGTACTAAATATTATTCCTAATTTAAATCGCAATTATAATTTATACTTTTGCAACCACTACACACAAAAAAAATGAAATGATAATTAGAATATACTCAAGACCCATATCAACATAAATATGAGATCTCAAAATTACCAATGCCTCAACTTTATCACTAAATAAAAGCCTGAGTTAAATCAAATATTCATATTTTCTTTTTCATTTTAAAGTATCCTTAAAATATTCATTATTATTTTTAAAAATGAAAATTTTCATCATTGTTGTCATCCTCATTTACTTTCTAATATCATATTATGATATATATAGACGAGTTTAAAAAAACTTTTAAATAGATAAAATATTTTTTTATTGTCGATTAAATTATTCCTTCAATAATAACATTTGAATTTTATAATAAAATTTTAAATATTAAACAATATCTTATTAAAAGTATATCTATATTATGAGTTAAAATATTCAATTTTGAATTACATTTCTACTCATATTTCAATAATATAAAATTAAGACTTATCAATATAATATATGTATTAACATTAAACATTAAATTATTTTCATTTGATTAGTAACTAAAATTTCATAAGAATTTTACGATTATGTTGGTTCAAACTTTAATTATGATTTGAAGTATTTTTTACTGTTGTGATATTTTAATTACCAAAATAATAAAATATTTTGATTACGCTTAACAATTTAAATAATATTACTTTATATTAATTATATGAAATAAAAATATATTATTTAATAAATTAAAAATAAACACATAAAGTTGCACGTGATATTAAACACTAATGTCTTAAAAGATTGTTTATAGATTTAATCTAAATATTTTATTTTTTTCAAATATATTATTTAATTATAAAAAATAAATATATAACTCCTTTCCAAAATACCAAAAAAAAAAAGTCTGAACAGATTAGAAGAACATAGGGGTAACACATCGAACTCGATCCCTTAGAAGGACTAAAAAATGATGTGTCATTATTTAGAAATCACCCATCTTTAAAACTGTTTCTGGCGAAAACCTTGTATAATTTGCAGAGTTTGAATTAAACCATTAATAAATTACTAAAATAAAGTATAAGTCAAATGGCTTATAGACTTCAATAAGATAATTTCATTATTCGAAATACAACATTATAAAACCATTCCAAAAACTTAGATGAAATTTCATTAAAGCATTGTTTATCAATCATAAGTTTCAGTTACAATTCCATCTCAAAATACAACTAGACGTCACCTCCATATGTCATGCATAGTACAAATAAACAGGCGTCTAAGAGTAGTAGATGTCCTCTGGCGTAGTCCTTTAGAAAGTCTTCCTTCAACAGTAGGCTTGAGAAGGAAAGGGTAACGAGGTAAGTTCAAAAGAACTTAGTGAGTTCCATGGAAAACTTAAGCAAAAACACGAATAACACAATTCAATATTGTAAAGGAATCACTCATAACCACAAAGTACGCCCACTGGCGTATATAAAACTCAGACAGATTCAGTACGCCAATGGCGTGTCACATGGGCGAATTCTATACGCCAACACAATTATAACATAGACATTCCATTTTCATGCCAGCCACATACCCAAGATTCAAAGTCAGATTCATATCAAAGGTTTCTGTTTCATTCATATACATTTTCTCCTTATAGCTCCCCATTTTAGAATCATTTAGTAGCATGCTTAATTGTGTTATGCCAATCCGATTTGCAATATATATCTACCCTACCAGAGGCTACACAACATATTTATTTAACTCCATTTTTGTGGATCAATTAATATCATATCATTCATATCAAAAGCATATGATAGTGGCTTAACATGAAAATGACCCATACTTCTTATCCCAGGCATACAGAACTCAGACTGACAACTCTGAATAAACAAATATTACTTGTACATATACAATGATCATCCTTTATAGAGCAAGATCACTTACCTTACAATATTATAAAGTGAAGAAAATCACAACACATGGAAGTAAGAAGGAACTCACCAGAAATATGACAAAGTCTAAATAGCAGGTCCTTTGCCTTTGTCACTCGGACCTTTAATAGTGTCTTGAGCTAAAAATAAGGCTATTTAAACATATCATATTACTACTTCATCGAATCTAAACATGCATGCACAAAACATTAACACTTAACCCAGAACCAGAAAGTTTTCTTCCTTACACATCAGTCTGACACTTATGCATGCAGAGTCGAAAACACATAAATAACCTTAAGAATAATCTAGGATTCATTAATAATTACTAGAGAGCTATGGAAAACGTATAAGTTGGCTTACTACAACGAACCCAACTTCAGATAGGTTTTCTAGACTTTAGTTTTCAAAAAATGCAAAGAAAATCAAAGAGGAAGATGAATACAAAGAAAACACAAAAAAATTCAGTGCAGGCACTACTATCCTGTAACACCCCTAACCCGTATCCGTCACCGGAACAGGGTTACGGAGCATTACCGAAACATTCAAAAACATTTACAGATAAATCATGCAAGTTACTATTCACATTCCGAAATCATTCTTAACGTCACTTAAATGGACCCTCGAGGCCCAATACGAGCATTAGAAACAAGTGGGGACTTAATCGGAACCTCTAAGAATTTTTTGCGAAATTACAAAAAAATTTCCAAGGTGCAGGGCTCACACGCCCGTGTGACCCTGGGACACGACCGTGCTACAGGCCGTGTTCGATTTAGGTTGGTCTCTGACTTGTGCCACACGGCCATACCACACGCCCGTGTGCTAGGCCGTGTGGTTAATTAATTTAATTCGAATTAGGTGCAGGTTTCACACAGCCAAGACACACGCGCGTGTTCTAGGCCGTGTAGCACACACGGCTGAGACACACGCTCGTGTCTCTGCCCATGTGCTCAATTTTGAGCATTCTGTTTCTCAAAATTAAGGTGCAGGGGACACACGGCCTGGCTACACGCCTATGTACTCGGCCGTGTGTCACACACGGTCTAGAGACACGCCCGTGTGTCTGCCCGTGTGGACAAAATAAAGCCATTTCTAGCTTCATTTTTCACCCAAAATCACACCCAATACCTGCACTTGAAACACACATCCAATACCAACCAATTCAAGCATTCAAAATAAGCAATTCCATCATTCAACATGGCATATCATTTCAAGCACAAGTGTTTATAAACTTACCTTGGTTTAACTTATGCAATAACAACATTTAACCACATTTACTTAACATAACACATGTTTATATATATATATCATAATGAAATACTTAGTCATACCAAAATGAACCATTACTAGCCATTCCAATGGCTAGGTTACAAAATATCATTGTCAAGCCACCTATGGCCAAGTTGTCCTATACATGCCATTATACCAAAATGATTTTACTAAGTATACCCAAAATGACTAGTTGATAGTGTGATGATGCTCTAATGATCTCCAACCTTTACGAGCTTCCGAGCACTATAAAACAGTGGAAAATAAAATGGAGTAAACATTACATGCTTAGTAAGTTCGTATAACAGAAACTAAACTTACCAATCCCGTTTATTAAATCTAATTAAACAATAACAAGTTTTCCATCCATTTGGCTAATTTGCCTAAACACATACATCCAATCAGACATGCTAGTCAAAAAGTTTACTTACACATTAAGTAAGGGTAGATGAACTCATCATGCAATACTCTTTCAAGACGTTATCATTTTATCTCATAATTCTCATGCATGTCAAGTGTTTTATGTCCGTTGAATCATTGAAATTCCGATGGATGCTCAAGTAGTACACTCGAGGTGTACGATTCAATAATCTATCAATTCTTATTCAAGGATACCCATTAGGGCACTTAGCCAAGTTACACACTCTCGAGTCAGATATCGTATAACAGGATTACCGGTCCAGGCTAAATCCTGTATATAGTATATGCTCAAAAGAGCTCGATTAGGGTTACCAGTCCAAGCTAAACCCTAATCGTAGCATATACTCGAGAGGTATTATTTTTGGATTACCCGTCCAGGCTAAATCCTTTCTATAACAAGGTCAATAGGATTACTCATCCGAGCTAAATCCCGTCAGCAACAAATGTAGGACCTCATCTATTTCAGGAAAGCGCATCTACTCATCGGAACTCAACGTTCAATCGGGACTTAACCCTTTTTCATCATTTCAAGCATGTATCAAATTTTCCACTAAAGCATACAAGTAAAGCACATCAATAATTAGTCACATTACATACAAACACAACATTCAATTAACATAATTACATGCTCGATTAAGTTACACGAACTTACCTCGACACATGTTCGCGTAAATAATCTACTAATCCGAAATCTTTTCTTTTCCTTGATCTAGCATCGAGTTTGTGTTTTTTGGATATATTTAAATGAATTTAACCATCAATTTCACACATTTCATATTTAAATGGACTCAATTTACGTCCTAGGAGAAATTACCATTTTGCCCCTAACTTTTCCAAAAATTCCAATTTCGTCCCTAGGCCCGGAAAATGAAACTTGTGCAAATTACTCCCTATTCCAAGCCTAACCAAAGCCCCTTTACAAAATTTATAGCACATGTATTCATAAAATTTCATAATTTTTCCTTCAATTTCACAAGTTTACATTTTAGTCCCTAAATCATGTTTTCATCAAAAATCACTTTGTAAAAGTTGTTTATCTATCAATAATCTTTCATTTTCTACCATAAATTTCTAATTTCCAGCATATAAATCCATGACCCATTTTTCATACCTTGATAACTTTTCAAATTAATCCATAAATAGAGAGATTAAGCTATCCCGATTCTAAAAATATCAATATTACTAAAAACGGGACAAGGAAACTTACCCAATTAGGCCTTGAAAGTTTCTTCTCTCTCTCCTAAGGTTTCCATAGAATTTTAGTTTGAAGATGATATAAAATAAGATGATAATTCTTTTATCATCATTTAATTAATTAAGTCTGTACTATTTCCAATTTAGTCATTGCCCTTTTTCTATATTTCCATGGATGAGTCACCAAGAAAAATCTACATATTTTTCTTAATGGTCTAATTACCATATAAGGACCTCTAGTTTTGAATTCCGTAGCTATTTGATCCTTATAGCTGCTAGAATTCAACTTTCACATTTTATGCGATTTAGTCATTCTCGTAATTATGCACTAAATCGATAAAATTTTCGTAATACCTATCATAATACGGACCATATAATAAAATAAAAATAAATTATATTTTTGGGCCGGATTTGTGGTCCCAAAACCACTGTTCAGATTTCACTGAAAAATGGGTTGTTACAACTCTCCCCCCTTAGAGATTTTCGTCCTCGAAAATCTTACCGGTAAAAAGATTCGAGTATTGCTTCCTCATAGCATCCTCCGGTTCCCAGGTAGCTTCTACAATACCATGTCGTTTCCAAAGAACTTTTACTAAAGCTACCTTTTTATTTCTTAACTCTTTTGTTTCCCGGGCTAAGATTTTAATTGGTTCTTCACTATATGTCATATCAGGCTGAATCTCTACCTCTTTTGGAGAGATAGCATGTGAAGGGTCGGATCGGTACCGTTGTAACATAGACACATGAAAAACATTATGAATCCGATCAAGCTCTGGTGGTAAAGCTAACCGATATGCAACCGGTCAAATTCTTTCTGTAATCTCATAAGGTCCAATGAACCGTGGACTCAATTTCCCTTTACGACCAAACCGGAGTACTTTCTTCCAAGGTGACACTTTCAAGAATACCTTGTCACCAACCTGAAATTCTATCTCTTTTCTTTTCAGATCAGCATAAGACTTTTGTTGATCAGAGGTTGCTTTCAAACTGTCTCGAATTACCTTCACTTTTTCCTCGGTCTCTCGGACCAAGTCAACTTCGTGTAACTTTTTCTCACTAAGTTCCGTCCAGTACAATGGAGTTCTACATTTGCGACCATACAAGGCTTCATACGGTGCCATTTTAATACTAGACTAATAATTGTCATTATAAGCAAATTCAACCAAAGGCAAATACTTTTCCCAGTTACCTTCAAACTCAAGTATACAACATCGAAGCATATCTTCCAAGATCTGTATTACCCGTTTAGATTGACCATCTATCTGGGGATGAAATGCAGTGCTAAAGTGTAACTGAGTACCCAGAGCTTCTTGCAATTTGCTCCAGAATCGAGATGTAAACCGAGGATCTCTATCTGAAATAATGGAGACGGGCACTCCATGCAATCTGACAATCTCAGAGACATAGAACTCAACCAATCTGTCCAAGGAAAAATCTATACGTTGTAACACCCTTTACCAGTATTCGACGCCGGAACAGGGTACGAGGTATTACTGGGCTTAAACACAAGCAAACATACATTTTCGAGTCATAAAATTTGCGTCCAAATTAAAATCATTCATATTCGATCATGAAGTCCCTATTATGAACCTACGAGGCCCAAAACATACTTTGAAGGTGGTTTGGGACTAAATCGAGAACTTTAGAAGTTTTTACAAAGCTTAGAAAATTTTTGCTAGAAGCAAGGCTTAAACGCCCGTGTGGTCCAAGGGACACGCCCGTGTGACCCTAGGACACGCCCGTGCTTTAGGCCGTGTTCAAATTAGGGTGCTCTCTGACTTGTGCCACATGGCCGTGCCACACGCCCGTGTGCTAGGCCGTGTAGGACACACGGCTGAGACACACGCCCGTGTCTTTGCTCGTGTGCTCAATTCTAGACATTCTGTTTTTTTTCCAAAATTAAGGTGCAGGAGACACATGGCCGGAACACATGCCCGTGGGGGAGACAGTGTGTCACACACGGCCTAGACACACGCCCGTGTGTCTACCCGTGTGGACAAAAACAAGGCTATTTACCAAGCCATTTTGCCACCCACACTTGCACACATCTACACAACATCTCATGGGCATGTAAATACAACCAAACAACCACAAACAAGACAATAACATGTCATTCTTATACCATCATTTATCATGATTAAAACATCATACTTAACCCGATAAAAACATACTAATTTCACATTCACAAGAGGGCATTAACAATTACAAGCTAACACATATGGCCAAATCAATAATGACACACATAACAAATTGACATAGTCCTTATACATGCCATAACTCAAAATGCTTGGATTCATTTATACAAAAAATGATAGCTTGATAGTGTGATAGGATCTCCGGCGATCTCGAACCCGAGCTGGCTCGATGACACTATAAAACATGAGAAAGGAAAGGGGGTAAACTATATAGCTTAGTAAGTCCGTACGAAAATAATAAGCAACTCTTACAAATCTTTTATCAAGTTCAACAATTTAAACACAAGATAATACAAATTGCTATGAATCTCAAAGATATAATTTTTATTCAGTCATAATGTTTACTCTATCAACTTATAAGCATAATTTAACATATCTTGGCATCATCCTAACAACCATAATCTCTCCTTTGTAACATATTACAACAATGAAAAAAATTATTTCAAACCTCATAGTAAACATGCACATTAATTATGTGTACTCATGTTTCCGAGCATATGTCTTAATATCTTTCAATTGCCTAAACTCTTATCTTCCCTTACTTCCATAATCATTTTAATAGGCAATTATGCCCATCTTCCCTCTTTCTCATATCAGATAAATCACTATTTGTGTGAATAAAACATGTTATATAATAACTCAATTTGGCACAAAATCGTCAATCGAGTTTACCATGTATTTCATACATCACAAGTATAGACCAATAATCACAAGGTTTTCATAAAATCATTCTCGTGGAAAATCATGAACTCACAATTTCATGAAGTCAATGCTTATAAACATTACGTACATACCTGTACCAATTCATAATACTTACATACTTTTTCTCTTCTTTGACATACCCGTTGAACAACTTGGAATACTATCGGATACACAGAAAAATTTGCACATAAGTGCCACATATGTAGCCATTTCTATCACAATTCTCATAACACATATAAGCTTGCTCTCGAGCAAATCCATGGGTCTGCTCACACAAGCTGTCAATCAAGACGTAGCTATGCAGTGCTGATCACACAAGCTATCAGGTATCCGCAACATATGCAGGTATACCGAGTCACCGGTAGGACGTACAGGACCAGCACCTGGGACACATAAATCACATAATCACATGGGTTCCTAGTGACGTGTCACTTGTATCCTAATCTATTCTTAAGGTTCAACCGAGATTTCTCTCTTGCCGGAACTTCGTCGAATATGCTCATAGAATCAATCATACATTTCAAGTAGTATCAAAACATTAAAATACAAATATAACATTGCATTATTTACATACGAACTTACCTCGGCATAAAAATGGCAAAAAGGACTAAATCGTTAAATACTCGTTTTTCCCCGTTCTAGGTCTGAACCTCGTTTTTCTTGATCTATAATACCAAATTCATCTCATTTAATCAACACATTATTCATTCTAGTCCAAACGTCACATTATGGAAAAATTACATTTTTGCCCCTAAAGTTTGACATTTTTACATTTTTTTCCCTAGGCTCGTAAAACGATTTTCATTCAATTTCTTCAAAACCCAAGCCTAGCTGAACCTATATCATGCTCATAACAGCCCACATTTTTCATGTATTCACACATTTACTACTCATTTTTCAACTTTTACAAACAAGTCCTTTTAGGCATTTTAACCGAAAATCACTTAGCAAAAGTCGTTTATCATACACCAAACATGCATTTTCTATCATTAGACATCAAAATACACAAACATCCATCATGGGTAAAATTTTAGACCTTGACATCTCTTCAAATTGATGGTAGAAATAGAAAGATCGAGTTACAACGACTTCAAAAATGTAAAGAGCATTAAAAACGGGGCTAGAACGGACTTACAATCGAGCTTGGAAGCTTGAAAAACCCTAGCCATGTCTTCTCCATGTAAGATTCGGCCAAGGAAGAAGAAGATGGAAAAATTTGGCTTTATTTTGGCTTTTTAATTCATTTAATTACCAAAATGCCCTTAATGAAAAACTTTGGAAACATACCAAACCATGTCCATTTTTGTCCACCAACTTAACCAATGGTCTAATTACCATTTAAGGACCTATAATTTAAAATCTCATAGAAATTGAACACCTTTAACATATAGAATTCAAGTTTTGCACTTTTTGCAACTTAGTCCCTTTAACTAAATTTAGTGCCCAAACGTCAAAATTTTCGAACGAAATTTTCACAAAATCGTTCCATGAAACTGTAGACCATGAAAATATAATAAAAATAAATTTTACTACGTCGGATTCGTGGTCTCGAAACCACTGTTCCGACTAAACCCAAAATCGGGCTGTTAGAACTCTCCCCCCTTTAGGGATTTTCGTCCTCGAAAATCTTACCGGAAAATAAATTTGATTTCCACGTAAACTCCTCTGTCTCGTGACACTGCCAAAGAATCCTCCTAAGGTTATGCTTTTATTTCTCAACTTTTTTTTTTAATCTCTTGTGTCAAAATTCAGATCGATTCTTCGTTATACAACACATCGGCTGAATCTCAATCTCTATCGGAGAATTCATATTCAAAGAGTCCAATCGATACCATCGAAACATAGATACACAAAACACATTTTGAATCTTTTTCCAAGGTAATACTTTCATAAACACGCTATCGCTGAACAGGAATTTCATATCCCATGTTTCAAATTCACATACATTCTCTGACAATTTGAAGTGGATTCTAAACTACCACGAATCACTTTTACTTTCTGTATGATTTCTGATCGGATAGTCATCTGAAACATATAACTCAACTAATCTATCATGTTACATACCCGATCACCAGAACATCTTTTTCAAATATATGTATATTTTATTACTCCCTGAATGAACAAACGAGATACTACTGAGCTTCGTACAAAATTTTCTGCATAAGCTCTGAATTACTTAGTGCACAAATTCTATCTCGGAATAATGATAACAGCCATCAAGTCTGACCCGAAATCCAGAATCAAAAGTCGCCTCACACTATAGTCGTTTAGTTTAGCACTCACTATCACATTCCTGACGTTCTCAATCTTGTAAAGGAAACATTACTTTTAGCTTCTAATTTAGCTAGATTCAGACCGTCATCAAATAAGATTAATCATGTATCCAATACTCACAAAATAATCAAAGGTTTTCCCTTTCAAGCATTTGCAACTATATTTGCTCTCCCAAAGGTTAATTGATAACTGTTCACAATCTTTCAATAGTTTAGGCCATCTATGCTATTTTAACTTCAGATCCTTCTGTGACAATAGATACTTTAAACTCTCGGGATCAGGAAACATATGACATTTTTCGTCGGACAACCGATGTCATCAAATTTTCAACATAGGCATAAAAAGTGGCCGACTTTAAATCACCCGTCAGATAGTTCCTTTCATGTGACTTTATCCATCTGAAAGCATAAACTATCACTTTACATTCTTGTATTAAAACACATTCCAATCCGTTAGATAGCGCATCACTGAAAAATCACAAATTCTTTACTCAATTTAAACTGAACCCAGAATCAGTGCTTCGGTTAGCAATACCTTCACTATTTTCAACTTTGCTAACATGCAACAAGCCATTCAAACTTTCACAAATGTGATAACTTTATCAATCAAAACAACTTTAACTCATAATAATATCATCCAATTAGAACTGATCTAATAGGTATATCCTTGTATCACACCCTTTTTGAATATAAATTCTTCATTTAGACAGTTCGTCAATTTACCCACGAATGTACAAGATTTTATCTTCTTACCTGAGGATAAACTTAAATGCATATAACTCAATTTACCTTTCACTAACCAGCTTGCTCAGATAAAAACAACTGAGTCAATCTCAACTATCAAATAATATCATATGAAAATACTCATTTCTTTATGTTGTTAAAACAACTCCAACACACAATCTTTCAAAATTTCCTCACATGCTAGTCAAAGATCTTTACACTGCATTAGCTCAAGGAAACAAAATATCCTGATTGAACTCAATGACCTTAATCAAACTTACCTGAGAAAAGAAAACCATCGTACAATTTAAGCTTGAGCTTCCGCTATCTATACCTTTGCCGATGTCAATTCCTTTCACGAAAATTAGAGAAATCCTGATACTAGAATCACCACGTTCCTATGACCGAACCAGAAATACAACCATAATAGACATAGTTATCACAAGCCAAAGGACACACATTAAAGATGAGCCATGATTGATAATTTACGAAATAAGGATGATAAGAAAAACAGGATAAAGAAATCCAAGATACAATATCATACTGGAAGTCCGAGAACATAACTCATAAGAAAATAATAAAGATCTTGATGATTTCTCAGAGAAAGCCAGAAGAAAAACAATGCTTATACGCTCCGGAATCAATTGTAATAGAGATAATATATTTTCCAATATATATATATATAAAACAAAACAGCACCTAGTAGAAACAGAAGAATAGCCTCACATAAATTTTCACCAACAACTTTTATTTCAAACGTAATAGAATAAAATCCCGAAGAGAGATATAAGAAATGATGCTCATCAACCAACTAGACTAACAGCGCTTTCATCTATCATTATAATCAGCTAACATTCTTATACGATAAGAATTCCATCAGAAAACGAACAATCACATATATCTCTGAGGATACATGGATATATATAATACCCAGGAGAGATCATCATAATCTATTCAATTACAACTGTTACACTCAGAAATCTTTACGATTCAAATATCATTTCTCTGACTAATTCTGTCATCACTAATCCCATATTATTCCATTTACTAACGAAAATCAATCCGAAAGAAATTCCAGCAAATACATACTTTAGATATCATACCTAAATGAGTCGATTAGCCGAGATTAACTTTCTCTTTAACCGTGACATCACGAAACCTGAATGATCTTTAGAATAACCTGGCATCTTTTCTAGAACTGTACTCACTTGCCATACCATTCTCAACTCTGACCTCATTATTAGTTATTCCGGTACTGAACTCTTTAGTCTCTTACTTGTGAGCTCATTCAACTTAAATCTCGTAAAATTTCGTTATAAAATACCACATTGGTAAGGGGGTGAGGTTGTAAAGCCTCTAACTCGACTATCATAAATACACACATATAACTTAGCATTCATCATCAACATAATATCTTTACAATCATATAATTCACTTCAAGCTAATTAACATACATATTTATGTTACATGAACTTTCCGATTATCTTTGTTCAAACAAGTGCACTTAAACACACATTCCATAAATTTTGAGTAAATTCACTTATCGCATTCACTTAATCAAACAAGTTAGGCACATAACATCATATGAAAGTAAAACAAACATGAATGAGCTTATCATAATATAAACTTCCATTTCATTTCACCTTCCCATATTTCAAGAATAATTCCCATTGAACTATTGTAATTTCGATGGATACTCGAGTAGCATACTCAAGGTATGCATGTCAACAATCTGTCAATTCATACTCAAAAGTGCCCTTTTTGACACATATTCATGGAGCACACTCTCGAGCCACATATGACATAACATGATTGCCAATTCAGGCTAAATCCTTTAACAAAGTATGCTCTAAAGGCTTACTCTGGATTACCCGTCCGGGCTAAATCCATTTCATAACATATGCTCGATAGGGCTTAATTCAGGATTACCCTTCCGGGCTAAATCTTTTTTGCAACATTTAAAACATTTTTTCCATTTCATAAAATCACCAAAATCCATCGAAATACAACGTTCAACCGGAACAATGACATTTTATCCATATTTCTCAACTGATGGTTATTTCATTTTGAACATCATCACATACATATCATGAACTCTTATTCACACCTTTCCAATTTTTGACTCATCACAAACACATTTTCAAATATCTTAGTATCACTTTCAGCGTTTTCGAAAATAGCTCAGTTGGAAAGCATCTCTGCCTCAACAAAACAATTTCATCAGAGTCGGGAGATATCACACTATCACAGGTAGTAATATGGCATGTATAGCTAGACTCACATCCGCTACATTAGTTCGAGAATCGACTAAAATGTAGCTCTGATACCACTAAATGTAACACCCCTTACCTGTATTCGATGCTGGAACAGGGTACGAGGTATTACCAGACTTAAACACAAGTAAACATACATTTTCGAGTCATAAAATTTGCGTCCAAATTAAATCCATTCATATACGATCATGAAGTCCCTATTATGAGCTTACGAGGCCTAAAACATACTTTGACTTTGAAGGTGGCTTGGGATTAAACAGAGAACTTTAGTATTTTTTACAAAGCTTAGAAATTTTTTGCTAGAAGCAGGGCTCACACGCCCGTGTGGTCCAAGGAACACGCCCGTGTGACCCTGGGACACGCCCGTGCTTTAGGTTGTATTCAAATTAGGATGCTCTCTGACTTGTGCCACATGGTCGTACCACACGCCTATGTGCTAGGCCGTGTAGCACACACGGCTGAGGCACACGCCTGTGTCTCTGCCTGTGTGCTCAATTCTGGACATTCTATTTTTTCCAAAATTAAGGTGCAGGGGACACACGGATGGAACACATGCCCGTGGGGCAGACCGTGTGTCACACACGGCCTAGACACATGCCCGTGTGTCTACCCGTGTGGACAAAAATAAGGCTATTTACCAAGCCATTTTGCCACCCACACTTGCACACATCTACACAACATCTCATGGAACAAATTCAAGCATGTAAATACAACCAAACAACCACAAACAAGATAATAACATGTCATTCTTATACCATCATTTATCATGCTTAAAACATCATACTTAGCCCGATAAAAAACATACTAATTTTACATTCACAAGAGGGCATTAACAATTACAAGCTAACACATATGACCAAATTATAAATGACGCACATAACAAATTGAAATAGTCCCTATACATGCCATAGAATCAAAATGCTTGGATTCATTTATACCCAAAATGATAGCTTGATTGTGTGATAGGATCTCCGGCGATCTCTAACCCGAGCTGGCTTGATGACACTATAAAACATGAGAAAGGAATGGGGTAAGCTATATGGCTTAGTAAGTCCGTACGAAAATAATAAGTGATAAACCGTAAAAGAAACATATTTTAATCCCACATTTAGCATACTTTTGGATGATTTATCCCTTGATTTATGTAAAAAGGTGCTCTTAATCCTTTCTTTTCATGTTTTATACTCAGGAAAGCACCGGAGGATGGAAAGAACGAGAAGCGGGCTCAAAACTGACCAAATTGGGCCAAAGTGAAAATCGACACGGCCTGGACTTGAGCCAACACGGTCGTGTCTCCTTGATCGAGTAGAACATGGCCTGATCACGATTTACACGGGCGTGTCACCTCATTAAAAGTCCGAACACGGCCTAAAGACAATTCACACGGCGTGTGCCATGGCCGTGTCCCTGTCGTGGAGAAGAGCAATTTCACTCGGAAAAGGATACTTAGGGGCAAAGAAACCTATTTCAAAAGCCTATATAAACACCCTAAGTATAACCTAGAAGAGGGGCGGTGAGCTAGGCCAAGGAGCTGAGCCGAAAAGGTCAGATTTGTGGGAAACACTCGAAGATAGCCAGTTGGTCCATCTCAAGAAGCCGAAATTCTACTCAAGACGGTGGATCTCTCCTTCAATTTCTTCAGGGGGTTTTAGGGATTTCTTATGTTTTGTTTTATCTTTTCTTCTGAGATGTTTTATTTTATTATTATGAACTAAACCCTTCAGATACCTGAAGGGGATGAAACTTAGATGAATCTTGTTATCGTTTGCTGAACTATATGACAAATACTTGATTTGTTCTTAATTATGTGTTCTTAATTCTTGTGCTGATATTTCCAGGATATTGATTCAAGTTTGATGTGCTTAGGTGGAGGAGCAAAAGTCCCTGCTTAAGAGTAGATCTAGCATAATTAAGCAGAGTTGATCGCGCGCCTAGAGATAGGGTAATGAGATTTTTCCAGATTAGGGTGAAACCTAATATGGGAGTCCATAGACCGAGTTAATGCAATTCTAGGGGTTTTAATTAGAAAGAGATTTTAATTAATCAACCTAGGGTTAGACGTTATTTGCTTCGAGAGAGGGTTTAATATAAATTAGGGAGTCTTACGGATCAAGTCAAGTGAATAAATTGTCTGGTTCAGAGTTAGATGACAAGTGAAGTCTAGGTGGATTCTTCCTAAGGGTATCGTCTTAATCAACTGAGTTTTTCCAACAGTGTTTCCCCAATTCATTCTTTTTGTCTTTGCGTCTTTAGCTTAGTAGTTAGTTAAATTTAGATTAAATAACAACTTCACTTATTTTAGGCTAGATAATAAAAAGAAAGTTAGTATTAGTACTTTTGGTTCCTTTGGGTTCGACAATCCGGTCTTGCCTAAACTTTACTACTGTTTGATAGGTGCGCTTGCCTCAAATCGTTGTCATAGTCCGTTTCCAGGTTCGATCATTCTTTTTATAAATTTTAAGACTTTGACATCGCGAAATCAACGATCAAGTTTTTGGCGCCGTTGCAGGGGAACTAAAATATTAAGAAAGCTCTATTTTTATTACTTTAGCCATTATTTTCCGCAATTTACTGTTATTTTTATTTTTGTTTTGTTTTTAACTTTGCTAAATTTTCTTTCTTTCTTTTCCTAGAAGGTACCTCTAGTTTATGACTAGAAGGAACCCGAGAGGACCACTAGTATACGACAGTAATATTGAAGCTACCGCTCGCAGGAATCGCAGAGAAATTAGGTGAGCCCTAAATTACACAGAAAAAGAGCGAGAAGGAGATCCAATCCTACTGAAGGGATGGACGAGAATAATCCATCACCACAAGATGTGGCAGAAAATAATGCTCCGCGTACTATGTATGATTATGCTAAACCTCATTTAACAAGAGCAGAATCAAGTATTGTTAGGCTGCTATAGTCTGCTAATAATTTTGAATTAAAGCCTAACACTATACAAATGATTCAACAATTTGTTCAATTTGATGGTTTACAGGACGAAGACCCAAATACTCATATAGCTAATTTTTAGAGTTACGTGATACCTTCAAAATAAATGGCGTTTACGATGATGCCATCTGTCTTGGTTATTTCCCTTTTCATTAAGGAATAAAGCCAAACAAGTGGTTAAACTCGTTACCAGGGTCAATCACTACATGGGATCAAATGACCGAAAAATTTTTATTAAAATATTTCCCACCGGCCAAAACGGCCAAATTACGGAATGATATCTCTTCTTTTGTGCAGATGGATTTAGAGACATTATACGATGCATGGGAGAGATACAAGGATCTCTTGAGAAGGTGTCCGCACCATGGTTTACCCTTGTGGCTCCAAGTCCAAACTTTCTATAACGGTGTAAACCCCTCAACAAGGCAACTAATTGATTCAGCCGCTGGTGGAACCCTGAACAATAGAACTCCTGAAGCAGCCTACGAGTTTATTGAAGAGATCTCACTGAATAACTATCAGTGGCAAGTTACAAGGATAAAACCAACAAAATCAGTCGGAGTTTTCAACCTCGACTCAGTAACCATGCTATTAACACAGGTAGAGATGATGAATAAAAATCTTGATAGTTTGTGTTCTTCGCAGGTACATCCAGTGATGCAGTGTGACACAAGTGGAACTGTGGCGAATCCCAGTACCCACCCTACCAACCGGAACGAAGCGAAGAGATGAACTATATAGGTAATAATTTCAGATCTCATAATAACTCTTATAGTAATACTTATAATCCAAAGTTGGAGGAACCACCCAAATTTTTCATGGGAGGTCAAGGAAATCAAGGAATTCAAAGACAACAACCTCCTCAAAATTTCCAAAATCACCTTATCCACGGGAAAAAAGGCCGAACCTTGAAGAGATGCTGACAAAATTCATGGCAGCCATAGATAACCGTCTCCAAGACACTGAAACCACCCTTATGAATCAACAGGCATCAATTAAGGGGATCGAAAGTCAAGTTGGGGAACTTACTAAGACAGTTGGACAATTTGCAAAGATAATTTTCAAACGACCGCAAGGGCGTCTACCAAGCAACACTGAGATTAACCCAAAGGAGCAAATCCAAGCTATCACAGATCATGATAGTATAGGGTTAGATGAACCCAATCCAATACAAGAAAACGAGGTAGAGAAAGGTAAAGTTGAGGTAACACAAGAAAAGCTAAAATTGGTAATCAAAATTCCCTTAATGAAAAACTTTGGAAACATACCAAACCATGTCCATTTTTGTCCACCAACTTAACCAATGGTCTAATTACCATTTAGGGACCTCTAATTTAAAATCTAATAGAAATTGAGCACCTTTAACATATAGACTTCAAGTTTTGCACTTTTTGCAATTTAGCCCCTTTAACTAAATTGAGTGCCCAAACGTCAAAATTTTCGAACAAAATTTTCTTGAAATCGTTCCATAAAATTGTAGACCATGAAAATATAATAAAAATAAATTTTACTACGTCGGATTCGTGGTCCCAAAACCACTATTCTGACTAAACCCAAAATTCAGCTGTTACATACGTACCGAAATAAAGTGTGCCGATTTTGTCAACCGATCAACAATTAACCAAATGGCATCTTTCTTCTTTGGGGACAGGGGTAATCCCGATACAAAGTCCATTGTAATTCTTTCCCATTTCCATCTGGTATTGTAACCGGCTGTAATAGCCCAGAAGGCAACTGATGTTCAGCTTTTACTTGCTGACATATCAAACATTTAGATACAAATTCACAAATATCATGTTTCATTCCCGGCCACCAGTACATCTTTTTCAGATCATTATATATTTTATTGCTACCATGATGAATAGACATGTTACCATTATGAGCTTCATTCAAAATTTTCTGTACGAGTTCTGAACCTTTCGGTAGATATACTCTGCCTCTGAATAACAAACAACCATCACTCCCTATCTGAAATTCTAAGTCAAGAGTCGATTGACTTTGTATCCGTTTTGCTTGCAACTTACTATCATTTTTCTGGGCTTCATAGATCTGTTGCAAAAACATTGGTCTAGCTTTTAACTCAGCTATGACTGAACCATCATCAGAAAACGACAATTGAGTATTCATAGCTCGCAAGGAAAATAAGGATTTTATGCTCAGAGCATCAGCAACCATATTGGATTTTCCCGGATGATAATCAATGACAAGATCATAATCTTTCAGTAATTTAAGCTATCTACGCTGTCTCAAATTTAAATCTTTCTGTGACATCAAATATTTTAGACTTTTATGATCAGTAAATACGTGACATTTTTCACCGAACAAGTAATGCCGCCAATTTTCAATGCGAACACTATGGCTGCCAATTCAAGATCATGTGTCGGGTAGTTCTTTTCATGTGGTTTCAGCTATCGTGAAGCATAGGCTACTACCTTACCTTCTTGCATCAAAACACAACATAAACCATTCAATGATGCATCACTGTAAATTACAAATTCCTTACCCGATTCAGGCTGAACTAACACTGGTGCCTCTATTAATAAAGCCTTTAATCTGTCAAAACTCTACTGGCATTTATCAGTCCACTCCAACTTTACATCTTTTTATAGTAAACGAGTCATTGGAGAAGCTATCATTGAAAAACTTTTTACAAACCTCCGATAATAACCAGCTAGTCCCAGAAAACTTCAGACTTCAGACACATTCCTCTGTGGATTCCAATTAACAATGGCTGAAATTTTATTCGGGTCTACTCTGACACCTTCAGCAGTTACTATATGCCCAAGGAATCTAACCTTCTGTAGCCAAAATTCACATTTGCTGAATTTGGCATACAGTTGTTTCTCTCACAGAGTTTGCAACACAATCCTCAAATGTTCAGCATGTTCATTTTCATCTTGAGAGTAAACCAGAATATCATCTATAAATACCACCACAAACTTGTTTAAATATGGGCTGAAAATTCTGTTCATCAAATCCATAAACACTGCAGGTGCATTTCTCAAGCCTAATGGCATCACAAGAAACTCATAGTGTCCATACCTGGTTCTAAAAGCTGTCTTTGGCACATCCAATTCTTTTACCCGTAGTTGATAGTATCTAGAACGGAGATCAATCTTCAAAAATACAGTGGCACATTTTAACTGGTCAAACAAGTCATCAATGCGAGGCAATGGATACTTGTTCTTTATTGTAACTTTGTTGAGCTGTCTGTAATCAATACACAGCCTCAACGATCCATCCTTCTTCTTTACAAACAAAATCGGAGCACCCCAAGGCGAGAAACTAGGTCGAGCAAAACCTCTTTCAATCAATTCTTGCAACTATGCTTTCAGCTCTTTCAATTCAGTAGGAGCCATTCTATAAGGTGCTATGGATATCGGTGTCGTTCCCAGAACCAGATCTATAGAGAATTCCACTTCTCTATCCGGTGGTAAACCAGGTAATTCTTCTGGGAATACATCAAGAAATTCACATACAACCGACACTGACTAAATCTTTGCCTCAGATACTTTAGCATCTATCACATACGCAAGATAAGCATCATAACCTTTTCTGACATATTTCAGTGCTGATATTGCTGAAATCACATTAGGTAATCCATCTAGTTTATCAGATTCAACATGAAGAAATTCACCATTTTGGCATTTCAATACAATATATTTCCGTTTACAGTTCACTACTGCATCATATTGAGTTAACCAATCCATTCCCAAGATCACATAAAATTCATTGAATGGCAATAACATCAAGTTAGCTGGAAGGCAAGTACCTTTTACCATCAACGGACAGTTTTTACAGACCTTATCTACTATAACACACTGGCCTAGGGGGTTTGAAACTTTAACCACCAATTCAATGAATTCAATAGATATATTTTTAACAGACACTAGGTTCGTGCATATGTATGAATGTGTGGAACCAGGATCAATCAAAACAGTAATATCAATATCAAGTAGAGAATATGTACTAGTAATGACGTCTGGTGTAGAGGCATCTTATCTAGCACGAATGACATATTTTCTTGCAGGTGCTCGTGCCTCAGATCTATCTGTTGTATCCTTGGTAGTACCTCGACTACTACCAACATTTCCAGGATGACAGGGTGGTCTGCCTCTTGAGGCAGGATTACTAGGCTTTAGAGCTGGTTCTATCTCTTTTTCAAATCTTTAGGGACAATCTCTGAGAAAATGGTCAAGTGAACCACATCCAAAACAAGCTCCACTTCTAGACCGACATTCCCCATGATGAAATTTGTTACAATGTTTACATTTCAGTTTGGGATTACCAACATTAACCACACTGGTCACAGATGGAGATGAAGACCTCGGTTAGAACGTTGAGAGCTTCACTCTCTTCCAGAATATCCTGTAGAGGTGGTAACATGATCTTAATATGTCTTTAATTTATTAGAAGCAAATGATTGTGACTTACTCATAGTTCTTTTTCCAGAAACCCAAGCCTCTCTTTCAGCTTGTCTCTTTTCTTTACTCAATTCCTCAGCTTTGTGTGCTTGATCTGCTAACACCGCAAATTCCCTTATTTCGAGAATTCCAATCAATAACTTGATATCTTCATTTAAACCCTTTTCAAAGTGTTTACACATCTTAGCCTCAGTTAGAACCCATTCTCTGGCATATTTGCTCAACCGGACAAATTCCCGTTCATATTCGGTCACAGTCATATTTCCTTGTTTGAGCTCTAGAAATTCTTTCTTTTTCTGATCCATAAATCTCTGACTCACATACTTCTTCCTGAATTCAGTCTGGAAGAATTCCCATGTAACATTATCTCTCAGTACCATTGAAGTTATGGTATTCCACCAATGATAAGTTGTATCTTTCAGTAGGGATACTGCACATTTTAGACATTCGGCAGGTGTGCAGGATAGTTCATCAAAAACTCGGATAGTATTTTCTAGCCAAAAATCGGCCCTTTCTGGATCATCATCTGCTGTAGCCCTAAATTCTTTCACCCCATGTTTGTGAATTTTATCTATCGAAGGCTTACCAATTCTAGTGGGTTCAGCACCCTGTGGTACCTCAGGAACCAGTTGAGGAGCAAGTGGAGGAGGTCGTTGTACAGTAGGGTTTGTTCTCAGTTACTGTGTAAACCATTCATTCATCATTTGAAAGAAGACCCGTTTTGCCTCCTCACTTTGACCTTCAGACGCGGGCCTTTCACTACCAGATGCAGACACAACTCTTTTAACTGAAGCTGAAGTATTGCTCTCAGCTTCCTCGAATTCAACTCTAGCTTGGTTGGATGACATTACTATATGAAAAACATAGTTAAAACTGATCAGAAGTCATCATACTATCACAATTTATATAATGGCATGTATAGCTAAACTCGTGTTTGTTACGTCAAATACGAGAATCGACTAAATCGTAGCTCTGATACCACTATATGTAACACCCTAATCCGTATCCGTCACCGAAACAGGGTTACAGAGCTTATCAAAACATTCAGAAACATTTACAGATAAATCATGCAAGTTACTATTCACATTCCAAAATCATTCTTAACGTCCCTTAAATGGACCCTCGAGGCCCAATACAAGCATTAGAAACAAGTTGGGACTTAATCGGAACCTCTAAGAATTTTTTACGAAATTACAAAAAAATTTCCAAGGTGCAGGGCTCACACGCTAGTGTGGTCCAAGGGACACGACCGTGTGACCTTGGGACACGACCGTGCTACAGGCCGTGTTCAATTTAGGTTGCTCTCTGACTTCCGCCACACGGCAGTGCCACACACCCATGTGCTAGGCCGTGTGGTAACTAATTTAATTCGAATTAGGTGCAGGTTTCACACAGCCAAGACACACGCCCGTGTTCTAGGCCGTGTAGCACACACGGCTGGGACACACGCCCATGTCTTTTTCCCATGTGCTCAATTCTGAGTATTCTGTTTCTCAAAATTAAGGTGTATGGGGACACACGGCCTGGCTACACGCCTATGTACTCGGCCGTGTGTCACACATGGTCTAGAGACACGCCCGTGTGTCTGCCCGTGTGGACAAAATAAAGCCATTTCTAGCTTCATTTTTCACCCAAAATCACACCCAAGACCTGCACTTGAAACACACATCCAATACCAACCAATTCAAGCATTCAAAATAAGCAATTCCATCATTCAACATGGCATATCATTTCAAGCACAAGTGTTTATAAACTTACCTTGGTTTAACTTATGCAATAACAACATTTAACCATATTTACTTAACATAACACATGTGTATATATATCATAATGAGATACTTAGTCATACCAAAATGAACCATTACTAGCCATTCCAATGGCTAGGTTACAAAATATCATTTTCCATCCATTTGGCCAATTTGCCTAAACACATACATCCAATCAGACATGCTAGTCACAAAGTTTACATACACATTAAGTAAGGGTAGATGAGCTCATCATGCAATACTCTTTCAAGACGTTATCATTTCATCTCATAATTCTCATGCATGTCAAGAGTTTTATGTCTATTGAATCATTAAAATTCCGATGGATGCTCAAGTAGTACACTCAAGGTTTACGATTCAATAATCCGTCAATTCTTATTCAAGGATACCCATTAGGGCACTTAGCCAAGGTACACACTCTCGAGTCACATATTGTATAACAGGATTACTAGTCCAGGCTAAATCTTTTATATAGAATATGCTCAAAAGAGCTCGATTAGGATTACCAGTCTAGGCTAAACCCTAATCGTAGCGTATACTTGAGAGGTATTATTTTAGGATTACCCGTCCAGGCTAAATCCTTTCTATAACAAGGTCAATAGGATTACTTGTCCGAGCTAAATCCTGTCCGCAACAAATGCATGACCTCATCCATTTTAAGAAAGCGCATCTACTCATCGTAACTCAACGTTCAATCGAGACTTAACCCTTTTTCATCATTTCAAGCATGTATCAAATTTTCCACTAAAGCATACAAGTAAAGCACATCAATAATGAATCACATTACATACAAATACAACATTCAATTAACATAATTACATGCTCGATTAAGTTACACGAACTTACCTCAACACTTGTTCACGTAAATAATCTACTAATCCAAAATCTTTTCTTTTCCTCGATCTAGCCTCGAGTTTGTGTTTTCCAGACCTATATAAATGAATTTAACCATCAATTTCATACATTTCATATTTAAATGGACTCAATTTACGTCCTAGGAAAAATTACCATTTTGCCCCTAACTTTTCCAAAAATTCCAAATTTCGTCCCTAGGCCCGGAAAATGAAACTTGTGCAAATTACCCCCTATTCCAAGCCTAACCAAAGCCCCTTTACAAAATTTACAGCACATGTATTCATAAAATTTCAGAATTTTTCCTTCAATTTCACAAGTTTACATTTTAGTCCCTAAATCATGTTTTCATCAAAAATCACTTTGTAAAAGTTGTTTATCTATCAATAATCTTTCATTTTCTACCATAAATTTCTAATTTCCAGCATATAATTCCATGACCCATTTTTCATACCTTGATAACTTTTCAAATTAATCCCATAAATAGAGAGATTAAGCTATCCCGATTCTAAAAATATCAAAATTACTAAAAACGGGACAATGAAACTTACCCAATTATGCCTTGAAAGTTTCTTGTCTCTCTCCTAGGGTTTCCATAGAATTTTATTTTGAGATGATATAAAATAAGATGATAATTCTTTTATCATTATTTAATTAATTAAGTTTTTACTATTTCCAATTTAGTCCTTGCCCTTTTTCTATATTTCCATGGATGAGTCACCAAGAAAAATCTACATACTTTTCTTAATTGTCTAATTACCATAGAAGGACCTCTAGTTTTGAATTCCATAGCTATTTGATCCTTATAGCTACTAGAATTCAACTTTCACATTTTATGCGATTTAGTTCTTCTCGTAATTATGCACTAAATCGATAAAATTTTCGTACCAAAATTTTCACATGGCATACCTATCATAATATGGACCAGATAATAAAATAAAAATAAATTATATTTTTGGGCCGAATTTGTGGTCCCGAAACCACTGTTCCAATTTCACTAAAAAATGGGCTGTTACATATCCTTATATGCTTAAGCATGGATACAAGGTCTAGTGGAAAAATTAGATAATTCCACTAACACTGTTTATTCTTGTGATTAACTGTGCTTATCATAAATTAAGTCTTTTCATCTACAGTAGCTTAGTTCCATTCTAACTAAGTCTCAATTTAACTAACTAAATTACCTTACTAAAATAGTAAACAAATATATATAACAGTAAACCAAGCGAGTTCGCCAAAGCATCTGGGTAGTGTACACTTAATGGAAGAGTCCGCCAAAGCACAGATCTTTGCCAAGCTAAGAGTTCGCCAAATGGCGCAAACAAAGATTTCTATACTTAAACAAAACAAACAATTTAGTTACTTATCCCTACTCTTAATTCCCCAAAACACTCTAAACAATAATCAGATATCGAGACTTCACCAGACGGGTTGTTATAGTAGGGATCGACAAGCTCCAACTCTGGTGTTGGTCTTGCAACGAAGAAGGTGAGGTGTCATGAGAATGACTTGATGGTGTTTGAAGCTGAGGTGTAAGGAAATAGTGACTAATGAAGACTATCTTTTAATAAGACACTCATAGGATCCTATAGTAAGAAAAATAACAGCAACAACAACAACAATGGTGATGATGATGATGATGGTGATGATGATGATCTCTTAGAAAGTAAAGTCATTGTTGAGAAGATTGATAGAATTCATTCAATTAATTTCTCAAACAAAGTCCATCGCGCTTGGAAAAAAGTATGGTTCACACAATGATTATCAAGTTATTGGGTAGAAGGATTGGCTTTAGAACCTTATGCTGGAAAAAATATGGACATCACATATATAATATTACATTTTATTATTTATTATCATAAAATGTTAGCCTCAATTAAAAGTTATCTAATTTGATTAAGACTTATTGAGCTTCAATTATTAAATAAAGTATGAGAAAAATATGTGTAGATACTGTAGTAACTAATTTCTAATGACGATAGGCTAATTAGAGATTAAGGTTAATGACACTCAAATTACACATACGTAATTTTTCTGAAATCCCATCTTCAGAAAAGAGAGCCACTTTGTGTGTTAATTAGGAAGATCAAAATCACAAGATTCAAGGATTTCAGGATATTGATGGATTCAAGTACGCTTCCGCATCTAGTTTTGTTCTTGGCGATTAGATTACGGTTCTAAGTTTTATATCATAGTTTAACGATTTTAACAAGTAGTATTAGAATATTGTCATATCGATGGATTCAGGTGTACTTTCTCTATTATTTTTGGATTGATTCGTTTTCTAATTTTTTGGATTTGATATTTCGATTATATATATGTTTAATCTTTGAGACTCTTAATAAAATTTTTGGGTTCTGATTAATTATAATTATTTTTTTGGGATTTTTTGATTAATTTTGGGGTTCTAATTAATTATTGATTTATAGTTGAAAATTTTGGATTAATATCGGTTTTTTTTATGATTTTTTTCTTTCTATCAGGAAACCTAAACTATATATGGTTTGAAAAGGTTATTGATTAATCTACTAATAAAAAGAAGGGATGTAGGTTTTTGCTTCTATTATTTGTAAGTTTTTTAATCATTATTCATTGATTATGGTTGGAAAAAAAATTAAAGAATAGTTATTTCGTTTGGTCTCTTGGTAGGCAGAGAAATTAAAAGCATGAAGTGCTTAAAGTAATTGAAAGCACACATTAAGTGCTGCACCAACTTGATTGAGATTTCGTTTTAGTCGTTACTATATGCTTGGATTAAATCAGCCCTTGCTTGAATTTGAAAGGCATATATTTCCCTGCAATTTTTAATAAGTTTTTGTTTTATTAAAAGTTGGTTTTTTAAGGATGAATTCATGTTATTTTCCTTTTGAGTATTTGATTTTGACATATTATGACTTTAATTATTTAGATAAGTTATGATGATATGATCTATAGTTTGAATTGTGGGATATACCATCTATTATGATGTTGATTTTTGAGATATTTAGTTTAATAGTTTTAAATTTTGGTATAAAAGAATTTTGCTTGCATAAATTTTTATTTTTATTATAAATAAAATTAGTCAAAGATTAATGTTTTTGATTTCTGATTGTATCATTTGGACGACCTTATTTTGGGTTATTTCGAAAATCATAAGGCGATAAGAAATTTCAATTTTGACCTTTGACTGTTATTGAAATATTAAATTTGAATATTGACATGTTTATATATATTTTAAAATAACTTAATTGAAACAATATGTTGCCAAAGTTATCTTTGTTATTGGAATTATTTTGTTTTAAAATATAAAATGTTATGTACATGTAACTTAAGTCGTGTTAATATTGGTGGACCCAAAGGAAGATTAATATTTAACAAAGTTACATATGCAACTGTGATAATAAACATGTGACAATTATTAAGTTTTACACGTGAGTAATAAATTGGTCCAAGGAAGATTTATACTTCGACGTGTTCTTATTGTTAGTTTAATTACTACAACAAGATACCACTTACAAGTTAATATTTTGTCCAATGATGAAATATTAATAGAGTGTCCAATATCTTGAGATGATTTTACCTTTATTCAAATTATTTTTGTTTAAATTTGAAGTCTTATGTGAGCTTTTTTTTTTTTTAATTTAGCTACTATTACACTTTCCAATATCACATCTAGCATTATTGGATCCCTATGTTAAATGGCACCAACTTTAAATCATGACAAGAGAATCTTATGATAGTTCTTGAAGTCATGGATCTAGAACTTAGGTTAAGGATTGATTCTCTTCCATCACTTACGTATGATAGTACATTTTATAAAAAGAGGGAGATAGAAAGGTGGGAGAGATCAAATCGCATGTGTATGATGATAATAAAGAAGGTCATTCCAAATTCATTTAGGGGCACTATGTTAAATAAGATTACTGCAACTAATAAATTTATGGTCGACATTGAAAAGTGGTTTGTTAAGAATGAAAAGGCTAAAATTGTTACGTTCTTAACAAATGTGGTATACAAAGAAATATAAAAAATCTACGGATACGACATTGTAAAATAAACAACAAAATGATTCAACAAGGATGATTGTTTCTCTTGTGGTGCGAAAGATGCACTATTTAATTTTATTTGTTTTGAGGTTGATTTGACTTCGATACTTGGACACACTTGGTGGATAAATTTCAGTGCAACAACTCCCATTAATGTGCCTGTGCAAAGTTGTCAGAACTACCGAAAGCCAAATGATATTGAAAGATACATCTATGTAGGTGACAATAATTTGGTAGAAGTTGAAGCTATAGGAACTTTTATATTATTATTAAAAACATGATTTTATTTGGATTTGAATGAGACTTTTGTTGTACCATCCTTTAGGCAGAACTTGATTACCATTTCAGCATTGGATAAATTTAGTTATTCTTCTTCATTTGGAAATGAGAAATTTAGTCTATTTTATAATTCAAATTTGGTTGGTTTCGGTTCTTTATCTGATTATGATAATCTATATTTACTTGATACCATTGCTTCATTTAATTAATTATTTCATACTACCATAATAGGTAAGAAATGCAAATTAATCGCTAAGAATTCGACTTCATTACAATAAAAGAGATTAGGTTATGTCTCTAAAAGGAGAATTTGAGAACTTATGTCTAACGATATTCTTGATCTTTTTAATTTTTTTTAGATAGTTTGAAAGATCTAAGGGTTATAAAATTTATAATTCAACTACTAAGGTTATTTTTAAGATGTATAATGCTCATTCTTTAAGGATGTTGAGTTTACAGGGGAGAGAAAATTAAAGACATTGTCTTTGAAGAAGAATATGTTGATATTCCTCAATACATTCTTTCATCTACTGTTGATAAAGATCAGGAACAAATTGTTATACCTGATATTGTTTAAGTAGCAACTCTAGATCAAGATAATGTCATTGAACATTCTAGTCAAGTAAAAAAAACTCTATAACCTCAAGAATGAATTCCATTAAGAAGGTCCACTAGAGAAGGGGTTATAATGGCTTTAGTGGAATACTTTGACCTAAGTTGCATCAGATGGATGTTAAGTCAATGGTAGCATTGATGATACTATTTATATGGTGCAACTAATAAACTAGTGTCCGATAATGCAAAGTCAATGGTTTGCAAAATTAAAGAAACCCATCTGTAGGCTTAAGCAGACCTTTCATCAATAGTATTACAAATTTCATCAAGTGGGTGTCTCATTTGGTTTAAAGATGAATTTGGCCAATAATTGTATATACTACAAGTTCTGTGGGAGTAAGGTTCTATCTTATTGTTGAAAAAAAATCTGGTTCGATAATGGTTTTCTTGCACAGTAGAAAATAAAAATTTTGAAAACTGACCCGATTTGTGATATTTATAGCAATATAACCTAGACTGAAATTGTTCCTATGTTTCCAGATAGACAAATCTTTGTCATTCCTAGCTTTCAACTAAATAATCTTCTCTGCTATTCTCGTACCACGAATTACTTCAAGTGTGGGCTCTATAACACCCCCAAACCCGACCTAGACATTATGGCCATATATAAATGTAACTAACGTATCTTTTTCGTAAAGGATTTCTCCATAATGCCCATGGACAATTGCTCCTAGAGTCGCCAAATCTGGAGATGTTACTATAAATCACTTGAAAACCCAAAGTTTGTTGGTTTTGAAAAGATGTCGTTGTTGACTTTTGTTACGTAAAAATCCATTTTGTTTGTATACATATCTTCCTTAACTAATTTGTCAAACTATTGTCTGTTTACACTTTCTAAAACATATAAGTTTGCAACAAAAATTTTTAGCACGTTATATTTTGGAAAACACAATTTTTTGTTTGAAAATCCAACGTTTTGCGAGTAAAACGAATATCGTCAATAAAAATGTTTAAGCAATTTCAAACGGGAAATGAAACAAAATCCAAAACCAAAAAGTCCAAAAATGTCCGAACAGTCCATGGAAACCAAAATGGTTAAATAATGAAAAATAGTGTAATTAATAGTAATGTTCGATCGAGCTCCTGTCGCACTGACCCATCCTAAGTATGAGGACTACTTGAAAATAAATAAAAAAAGTGAGAGTGAGCTTATGAGCTTAGTGTGTAACATAATAGAATATCAACAAATAATAATCAGACGTATATCATAAACAAAATTCATATTAGATCATATCAGATGCAAATTTACGATCCTACCCCCATCCGCTACACACCATCTCCAACCATCCCAACACACCATATAGGGTATTAGAATACCCATCCAGCCCTACACACCGCTTAGTGTCGGTGTGAAACATTTTAGAATATTCGCAGCTTAGCTGCTTGATCATTAGGCGATTTATCGCCATTTACAGAAATATGTGTGGCTATGCCACCAGATATGGTAGAGGTATATCTACCCACATGATGCAATTTTTGGGACTTGAAATGTTCAGAAAATGGCTTGAATGGGAAGGATCGTCTTGAATGGCTCAAAAAAAGGTGGAAACTTTAACCTGAAGCACTTAAAAACTTTAAGTAACAGAAGTTATAAAGGAACTTGACCCGCTTAAACTTGACAAATACTTGAACTTTGGTATAATCGAAGTCGCCACACCCTGGGATGGATTAGGAGATGATAAGACAAAGTTATAAAGAATGATATGGAACATGTGCGGAATAGGATCGTAGCTTGTCTAAGTTGCGGACTTAACCTAGATCTCTAGACAAACATAAACTGAAACGAGAAACAATAAAAATAGATTAGTTATCACAAAAGAGAGTCAAACGAAATTAAAAAAAAAAAGAAAGATGAACCGGCTAGTTAAAAGTCCAATAGAGAATGAATTAGGGTTTTTTAGATGGAAAGAAACCATCCTTGGACCTCAAGAAAACACTGATCGTTGGTATCGATTGTAACATCCTGAAAAGGGCCTATGTATTTTTGGTTTAATTGTACGAAATGACATATCTTATGTGTTATGAATATATTTTTAACACTTTTGGAAACCTGGAAATGTATGGAAATGTTAAGTTTAAAAGAGGAAAGTGAACATTTTTAGAACCTTGGAAATGTAAGGAAATGTCTTGTAAGGAAATGTCATGAAAATGTAAGGAAATGTCTTGGAAATGTAAGGAAATGTCTTGTAAGGAAATGTCATGGAAATGTAAGGAAATGTCAAGTTTACAGAGCTGATCGAAAATTTTTGGAAACTTAGAAATGACCTAGAAATGACCTAGAAATGACGAGTTTTAAGGTTTAAAAGGGGAAATTAAGGCAAGATGGCCTTAAAAGAAAACGTTTGTGAAATTTGACACACAAACAGGCTTGGAAAAGTGGTCCAAGATGCCACTTAGGGCCTATGGAAATGGCGCCATATGCAAGAGGAATGGGCCTAAGTTCGAGTCACATGGGAAGCAAATAAAAGAAATTTTATTTTGCTACAAGGAGCAGAGAGGTGGACGGCACATGGCTATAAATTAGGAGCTTTTATTATTTTATAAATAGTGGATAAATAAGGGATTTATTTATCATTATTTTCAAGAGATAATTGTTGGATTAAATTCTTTTAATTTGAATAAAGAGATAAAGAGGAAAATAAGGGAGAAGTGATGGCCAAGTAAGGGACTTTGAGTTTAATAATTTCGGCTAAGTAAGGATAGTTGCTGAATTATCTTTTATTTTAAGTGATAATTAAAGGATAAAGTTATCAGATAGATGAGTGGTGGCCAAGTAAGGGACTCCTTAGATGATAATTTCGGCTATAAAAGGAAGGAAGGAGGGCTACTCATCAATTTGTGCTTCCTCCTTTCTCTGTCGAATTCTTAGTGCTCTCTTCTCTTCTTTTCTTTCTTTTCTTTTGTCAAGTCGAGATTAAGTAATTGTTGGAACCTAGCCGAATATTTTCCTCTCCATTAGAAGCCATAGCCGAATCCTCCATCTTTATTCTTCCTTCTCTTTTCTTTCCAATCCATCGAAAGCCGAATCTTTGAGGGGCTTCAAGCATAGGTGCTGTCGATTTCTTCAAGAAAGGGATTCTTTCGGGATTTTTGCCATAGTCGACTATAAAGGAAAAGATCTTCGGGATTTGACCACCAAGGGATTTCGACGAAGCTATAACTTGATGGATAATTTCGGGATTTAAGATCCTTAAGGTAAGTGACTATGAATATTCGGCCAAGGCCTATTTTAGTAGTTAGATCTATTTTTATGTGTTTTAAGCCGAAAACTAACCGATTCAAGGGATCTAGTGATTAGCCGATTTCAAAGGGGAAGAATACAAGTTTCCGGATTTGATTAATTATCAAATCGGCAAAGAAGGTAAGAAAGTGGATACGATAATCCTTCAGATTTGATTAAATTAGCCGAATAGGCTTTTTCCTAAAATACTAAATGTGGCCAAATGTAGGGATTTAGGATCTAAAGCGATAGATCGGTTTTTCGGGATTTAAGTGAACTGCTAAGTGTATCAGTGTGTACCCCACATTAATTCTTAATATGTTTTATGGTCGTGTTTAATTAAAATATGTGATATTAAGAATATGGAAGTGGCTAAGGTACCATGTTATGGTACTAAATACTCAGTGCACGCTTTCCTACTTCTACTAGGAATATGAAAAATGTTATTTGTAACATGAGAATATGATAAGAATGTGAACTCGGCATATTATGCATATTATTATATGGGGCATATGGTTTTGTTTTGAAAGGGGAAGTGAATGTGGTGACCTAAGACCACGAACACGGTGATCTAAGACCGTGATATCTCGAAAAGTGGTGACCTAAGACCACAGTAATCTAAAAGTGGTGACCTAAGACCACGGTGATCACGGTGACCTAAGACCGCAGATTTGGAGTGTAGCGGAAGGAGGGTCGACTTAGTAGTCCCACGGTGTGGATTGGCAGTGCGGGGGTGTGTAGCGGATGGACAACTAGGTTTGGGTTTGGGAATGCATCATAACCTGTATTCTATGTTTTGAATGTGTAATATGTGATATGCCTAATTCTATTATGATTTAGTGTCGTGTACACATTGAGCTGTTTGACTCACTCGTTGGGGAACATTTTTCAGTGATGAATAGTGATGGACCAGGACGGCGGAGAACTTGTGGTGGCCATGCTCAACATGAAGTTTATATTTTGAGGACTCTTGAATTTATTTTAGTACTTTGAATTATTTTGGGAATTATTTGATGTAATAAGGCCATAAGGCCATAGTTGAATTACTTTACACTTATTTTTATTTATTATGATTATGAATTTTATCTATTAAAATTTAATTAAAATTTCTTTTAAACTAAACCCTAAATATTTTGTCACTTAAGATAAAAGGGATTTCAATATAAAACGAACCTGTTTTCAACACAAGCCCAACCCAAAACAATATTTTTCTTAAATCACACAAGTTTTCCTAAGAACAAAAGAATTTTGAACCGGTTTACTTGAGGAACATACCAAATCTGGTCAAAGCTCGTGGGCCAGGTTTGGGGTGTTTCATCGATAGTATTAATATTTATATAATGAATGATCTAGCCTAGAAACTATCAATCACCACAATTGAGGCAAGTGCACCAATCGAACAGTAGTATAGCTTAGTGGCAAGACCAGATTGTCGAACCCAAAGGAACCAAAAGTACTAATACTGACTTTCTTTTTATTATTTAGCCTAAAGATTAAGGGATTTGTTGTTATTCTAAAATTAACTAACTACTAAGCTAAAGACGCTAAGATGAAACGAATGAATTGGGAAAATACTTGTGGGAAAAACCAATTGATTAAGACAATACCCAAGGAGGAATCCACCTAGACTTCACTTGTTATTTAACTCTCGAACCAGCATTTATTTATTCACTTGACCTGATCCATAGGATTCCCTAATTTATATTAATACCTCTCTCGAGGCTACTAACATCTAACCCTAGGTTGATTAATTGAAATCTATTTCTAATTAAAACCCTAAGGTTGCATTAACTCGATCTATGGACTCCCATATTAGGTTTGACGCTAATCCGGCAGATTTTCGTCATCCTATCTCTAGGGTTGCGATCAACTCCGCTTAATTGTGCTAGATCTACTCTTAGACAGGGTCTATTCCTCCTCTGCCTAAGCACATTAATACTTGAATCAATATCCTGAAATATCAAAACAAGAATTAAGAACACATAATTAAGAACAAATCAAGTATTTATCATATAGTTCAGAAAACAATAACAAGATCCGTCTTAGGTTTCATCCCCCTCAGGTATCTAAGGGGTTTAGTTCATAATCATAAAAGAATACATCTCAGAAGAAAAGATAAAACAAAACATAAGAAAACCTTAAAACCCCCTAAAGGAATTGAAGGAGAGATCCTCCGTCTTGAGTATGATTTCGGCTTCTTGAGATGAATCAACTGGCTTTCTTCGAGTAAATCCCACAACTTTGACCTCTCTGGCTCGACTCCTTGGCCTAGCTGGATGCCCCCCTGAAGGTTGGCCTTTAGGGTGTTTATATAGGCTTTTGGAATGTCTTTCTTTGCCTCTAAGTACACTATTCCGAGTGAAATTCCTCTTTATCACGACAGGGACACGCCCGTGCAACACGCTCGTGTGAATCGAATCCAGGCCGTGGTCGAGCCTGCTAAAGGGGCACGGCCGTGTGGCTTGGGCTCAGGCCGTGTTGATTTCTTACTTTGACCCATTTGGTCCGTTTTTAGCCCATTTCTCATTCTTTTCATCATCGTATGCTTTCCTAAGTATAAAACATGAAATTAAAGGATTAGGAGCATCAAATTCCACAAGTCAAGGGATAAATCATCCAAAAGTATGCTAAATGTGGGATTAAAATATGTATATATTATGGTTTATCAAATACCCCCAAACTTAAGCTTTTTCTTGTCCTCAAGTAAAATTCTCAACTCACAATTAAAATGAACTTCCTCAATTCATAACCTTCATCAACAATGTTTCATCATAATTCATAGGTAATTCATACATTGATAATTTAACCTGAAGGTTCCTAAAGATTCAAACAATCAAAGTCATAGTTTTTATAGTACGAAAAATAGGTGTTTCCCCTTACCTAAATAATTACCTCTGATTAAAAATCGACAAGGGTTGGCATCCTCACTAAAGATTCACTCAAATCACTCGAAGTGTTTAAGGTTCAGGAAAAAGCACTCATAAGTCAAACATGAAAATTTAATCCCATAGGCTTGCATGAAAATCAAATCTCCACCACTATAATATGAGATGATACACAAATCAAAAGGTCTTTAAAAAGGGTGGTAACGGGGCTTGGGTTAAAGGTGTGGATAAAGGCTTGAATTAGAGGGTTAGTATCGAGATTGAATTGACAATTTACCTAACTAGAAAAATGAACTAATCCTGAATAATTACATCAATTAAAACTTCATTACTAATAATTACGAACATCTACTGCAAGATGTGGAATTTAAACGTATAAGCTCACTTAATCATAGAACTAATAATGAATATACTTCAATTTTTTTTAAGAACAAATCATACAATAATAATAAAGAATTTAACAACTGAAATGGAAAACATAGTTAGGCAACTTCTCAAATCAAATCTCGACAAAAAGGGTTAGTCAAGAAAAGTGGTGATAACAAATACAAGATGGGTTTTTGGTTAATATTAGTGGGTGAGTCAATAAATGGTTTGTTAAGACCAAAGGGGTTCACTAGGGGTTAATTATTAAGGTAGGCTTTTTATGGAGTAAGTGGGTTAAAACCTAGGTGCCTTTATCATCTCTGTATATCAAATCAAAAGTGTGGTCTCGACATGTATAATCGAAGCAAGTTCTAGAATAACAGATCAATGTTGACACACTCATAATCAATAAAGTGAGCACGAAAAGGAATGTATGCTCTAAAAGGCTCAAGATCTCACAAAAATTATGGGCTTTTGATGTCAACTTTGTAAATTTCAAACTTCAAGGTAATACTTAAATTCAGGTAGACAACCTAAAAAAATATTTTTAATTCTGAAAATAAACTCATCATGCTTGATTCTCTAGTCTCCTAAAGTTTAAATCATCACTGCACAATTAACTATGACTTAATCTGAAACATATCAATGAAAATCATAAATCAAAAGAAATTTCATTCTAATAGTAATATGAGAAAATTTACTTAAGAATAAGACATAATTCAGTGATTTTCAAATAATACTGTAGTTAACCCCCACACTTAAGATGTACATTGTCCTCAATGTACGAAGATAGATAATAGCAATATAGTAATAAAATCATAAGATAGGGAGAGAAGTGAAACTTCTTGAATTTTGGATGGAGTCAATGAAAAGAAACGGTAAAGTTGGAGAGAGGTGAAGGTGGGGAGGATACTCCGGTGGTGGTGTGGTCGTTCGTTAACAGCCCCTTGAACCTAAATTAAAGGAATCAAAATATAATAATATAAATTAAAGATGAGAAGGATAAAAGAAAAGAAATTAAAAATGAAAATAAGAGAAAAAGAGAAAAAAATAAATGGACTCAAATGTCCCACGGGCGTGTCGCACGCCCGTGTAGATTTCTTAGTTTCGACCACGGTCGAATCGCACGGCCGTGGCGTTTTATCGCAGCCCGTGTTTTGGGGAAAAGTTTTGCCCTGTCTCTACACGGCCACGACCACGCCCGTGTGCAAGGCCGTGTGGGTAGGGAAACCTGCGCCTAAAAATTTGGTTAGTTTTTAGTTAGATTCTAAAATTCGAAAATATGGACGTTAGTGCTCGGGTTACCTCCCGAGAAGCACTTGTTTAAAGTCTTAAACTAGACTTACCTTGTTTTCATTTCTAAATGAAGGGTCACGGAGCCGAAGCTCCTCTCTCATATCCTTAAAATCTTCACCATTATAAATTTTCAGTCGCTGATCATTGACCTTGAATGTGCCATGAGTTGGATGAGTTACCTTGATTGTGCCGTAGGAAAAATAGTTTTGATTACGAATGGACCTGACCATCTTGATTTTAGCTTTCCAGGAAACAATTTGACCCTTGAATTGTATAGCAGGACTAAGTCTCCTACTTCGAATTGCTTTGATTGCTTTAAACGAGCATCATGGCGTCACTTTGTTGCCTCCTTAAATAGTCGTGAGTTCTCATAGGCATTAGCTCACCATTCATCTAGCTCGTTCAACTGCATCTTCCTCTTCTCACCTGCGGTTTTAAGATAGTAATTTAAGAATTTTATAGCCCAATAAGCTTTATGCTCTACCTCAAATGGTAGATGACAACTTTTTTCGTAGAAAAGTTTGTATGGGGATGTTCCTATGGGAGTTTTAAATGCTGTTCTATAGGCCCATAAAGCATCGTCTACTTTTAATGCCTAGTCTTTCCTGTTTGATTAAACAGTTTTCTCTAGAATATGCTTAAGCTCTCGATTTGCTACTTCCACTTGCCCACTAGTTCAAGGGTGATAAGGGGTAGGTGTCCTGTGGTGTACTCCATATTTTTTTAAGACTTTATCAAATTGAGTATTACAAAAGTGAGTACCCCTATCACTAATAATTGCTCTGGGTGTTCCGAATCGAGAGAAAAGTTTCTTAAGAAACCTCACTACTACTCTAGCATCGTTAGTAGGTAAAGCTTGAGCTTCCACCCATTTTTACATGTAGTCCACTGCTACTAAGATGTATTTATTTCCAAATGAACTAGGAAATGGGCCCATAAAGTCAATACCCCATACATCGAATATTTCACATGATAGCATATACATTTGAGGCATTTCATCGCGTTTAGAGATATTACCTGTTCTTTGGCATTTATCACATGAAGCAACATACATGTTGGCGTGTTTAAACAGAGTTGGCCAATAAAAACCTGATTCGAGCATTTTATGTGCTGTCTTAATCCCGCTGTAATGTCCTCCTGAAGGTTCTGAGTGGCAATGTTCTAGGATTTTGCTTGCTTCTGTCTTCGTAACACATCTCTGAATTACTTGATCTGCACATATACAAAAAAGAAAGGGGTCCTCCCAAAAATAGCTTTTCACATCGGCAAAGAATCGCTTCTTTTGATGATGTGTTAACCTTTTTGGTAGGATGTTAGTAGCTAAATAATTCACAATATCTGTAAACCAAGGTACCTCGGAGTCGGTTATAGAAAAGAGTTGTTCTTCAGGAAACGAGTCGTTTATCTCACTCTCATCGAGTTCTTTGATATGTGGATTTTCAAGCCTAGAAAGATGATCTGCTGCAAGATTTTCAGCTTGTAACACCCCAAACCCGGCCCAAACATTACGACCGAATTTGGTATGCTACGGAGGAAAAACCTTTGAAAATCCCTTGTTAAGTCATTTTAAATTTTGATAAAAGATATTGTTTTGATTTAAAACAATTGAGGTGTTATGAAGAAAGCATTACTTAATGTCATTTAAAAATATGCTAAGTTAGGTTGTTACAGTTTCAAATGTACCCGATGGTACTTTAAAAACATTTTTGCGTTTAATTTGAGAAAACATGTGCATCCGTTTTAACATCATCAAATAGTTTAAACAAAACATGCAGCAATAATAAAATAACCCTAGGAGGCCTTATTACAATTAAGCAACATAAACCCAACAGAAAAATAGATAAAATCCAAAATTCATTTATTAAAAAAAATCCACTGCATGGCCACCTCGAGTCCATCCGGCTCCTCATCCGCGGTCTACGAATCACCTGAAAAATTAAAGGAGAAGGTGAGTCACCAAGACTCAATGTGTAACCCTTCCCCGATTTAATGTAATAACATACACAAATTATAACCAATCAACATGCATAAGTTTAAATGCACCCAACCTAACCATCCATACGCCTTTTTCTACCCCTTGTGGTACCAAACCACTGGTGGTGCCAAACCACTGGTGACGTATAGTCACAAATGTGATACCAAATCACTGGAGATACCAAATCTCTGGTGTCCGAAGACACAATTGTGTTACCAAAACACTGGTGACCGAAGTCACAAATAGATGATGGGGCCAACCCATCGTGTGATACCAAATCACCGCGATAATCCCATATCTCAAAGTGGGGCCAACCCACGGTGGTATCAACCACGTGGACAAGTCGCTATGAGGTGCCAAACCTCCGGAGGTACCAAACCTCTGTGACCGTAGTCACGATGTGTTACCAAAACACCGGTGTCCGCCGACACGAATATCACTTTGCCCTCCTCTCATCAACCCATAACAATCATTTATATGCATGTACCACAAATCAAGTTGATAGATTTATTTAACAACATCCAATCGATTTATCATAAGCCATATGTCAAATAATACACATACCAAATGTGTCATGCTTCCCAAAAGCATCAAATAATAATCACATAGTAATAAGAACTTACCCAAATTCTTGTTAATACCATGAAGGTATTTCATCCATGTCTACACAAAACGTTTAGGCATAAAATAACACTTAGCATATTAAAAAGTTATAAGATGTGTATGTATACACACCTTGCACCAAAAAGAGTTCTAAATCCCGAATAGACAAATCGGCCACACAAGTATTCTTGCCCCTATATTCGGCCAAAAAAAGAATATTAGAACCATGGCCTATTCGGCCAAACCAAAATAATTGAGAAAGGTTCCTTGTGAACCTAAAATCTTACCCAAAGCCTTCGAACACTTATCCAACACACTCCTAAAAGAATCGGCCTCACTTCCCTACAATCAACCATCATCAATAAGGTTTATTAGCCTTCGGCTTAAACGAAAACTTAAAAGAGTAATCCTTTGAAATAAGCCCTTACCACTTTACCAAAACCGATTTCTAGAGAAGTCCCGATGATAACTATATTACCTTCAATATTCGGCCAAAGTTGATAGGAGAAGAAAATTCGGCATACCCAAGAGAGTGGATTCGGCTATGATTTGTTCAACACAATCAACCAATGTTCAACTTGTATGGAAAAAGATGAAGTAAGAAAGTGAACCAATAATTTCGGCTAAGTGCTTTTGAGAAGAGAAAAGAAAGAAATAGATAGAGTATTATGGTATAGGAGATTCGGCTAAGAAAGAAAGAAGAAAATGGACAAAAGAGATAAGTGTTTCGGCAATGGTTGAAAAAAAATACTCAAGTTTCGGTTTTGAGAGAATGAAAAGGAGAAATAGAAAATGAGCCAAAAATGACCAAATGGTCAAAAGTATTAGGCTTATCAAAAGGTGAAATTCGGCTAACAAGAAAAAGTTTGAGAGAAAATTGTTTTGTACTTTTGCACCAAATGAAAGAAATGACCAAAAATTCTTCCCAAGCCTTACCAACACTAGCATATTCGGCCAAATCCCCCTTAGCCACATTGCTTGTCCAAGTTCATGGCATAAAGGCCATGATTTTGTTTCCAAAACATAATCCTTGATACTAGCCCCATGTCTCCATATTTTCCTTAATTACTTGATTCCCTTCCATATGATAACACTTGCCTTAAACCTATAGTCTACTAACCAAGAATAACATGGTCAACCCTTATCTTAATTATCCTTGGCCGACACTTACTATACCAAAGCAAAAATAAAAGTTGTCCCAATGCTATTTAAGGGATTCGAACCTCTCCCCTCAAGCTAAACTCCATGCGCCATTACCAACTTGCCATGCACTCATCTTGTGTCACTTATTGCTACTTAAATTAACTTAAGTGCTAAGCTCATTTAATCCTCTTCTTTAAATAAGCCTTACTAAGAATTATTCTACTAAACCGAGCTTACTCAAGACCCCTAATTAAGCCTTATATCAACACGAATAATATCACGTAAATTCAAATACAAGAAAAATAATTCAATCACAAATAACCCCTATTTTGGGATGTTACAGTTCTACCCCTTTAAAATAATTTCGACCAAAATTACCCGATCGTAAAAGGTGGGGGTATTGCTGCCGCATCACCTCCTCAGATTCCCACGTCGCTTCCTCCGTACCATGGTTTCGCCATAGCACTTTCACTAAGGGTACTGACTTTCTATGCAACACCTTGACATCACGATCTAAAATCTGAACTGGTTCCTCCTCGAATGATAAGTCGAAGTTAACCTCAATCTCGCTCTTCGCACGATGTGCGATGGATCGACCTATACCGTCTAAGCATCGACACATGGAAGACATTGTGAATCGACTCAACTCTGCTTTGGCGATTCGGTGATAAGCTACCGGTCCTACTCGCTTCAACACAAGATACGCCGGGCCGATGAACCTTGGACTTAATTTCCTTTTTGCCCAAAGCGCAACACCTTTTTCCAAGCGCACACCTTCGTAAAGACTTTATCTCCTACCTCGTATTCCATCTCCTTGCGCTTGAGATCGGCGTAAGACTTTTGCCTATCCGATGCTTCCTTGAGACGAGCCCGAATTACCTTAACTTTGTCCTCGCCTTTAGTCACCACCTCGGACCCAAGACATGTCGTTCACCTAGTTCCGTCCAACACGTAGGAGTACGGCATTTTCGTCCATACAGTGCTTCATATGGAGCCATTTGGATACTCGCTTGATAACTATTGTTATAAGCGAATTCCGCCAACGGTAGATACTCCTCCCAACTGCCACTGAAATCCAGAACGCAACCTCTGAGCATATCTTCTAAAATCTGAATCACTCTCTCCGATTGTCCGTCGGATTGCGGATGAAAAGCTGTGCTGAAGTCCAATCTCGTACCCAAAGCTTGATGCAACGCTCTCCAAAACCTCGATGTAAACCTCGGATCCCTATCCGAGATAATCGATACTGGCACACCATGCAATCTCACTATCTCGGCTACATATAACTTAGCTAACCTCTGCAGGCGAATAATCTACCCTTACAGGTATGAAATGCGCTAATTTAGTCGAGACGATCCACAATCACCCAAATCGAATTCTTCTTGCTAGGCGTAAGAGGTAATCCACCGACAAAGTCCATGGTGATCCTCTCCCACTTCCACTCGAGGAATCTTCACCAAATGAAGTAAACCTGGATGGCAACCGATGTTCACCTTGACTTGTTGACATGTCGACACTTACCCACAAACTCGCCATTTCTTCCGTTTGAGACCAAGGCCACCAAAATTGCTCTCTCAAATCCCGATACATCTTGCTACCTCCGGGATGCATAGCATATGGGCTGCTATGTGCGTCCCAAGAATCCTTTGTCTCAACTCCACATCCTTCTGGCATACAAGCTCTTCCTTTAAAGCACAAAACTCCATCACCGGGCGGACTAAAATCCTCTAATCCACCATTACGGACTTGCAACCTCCGATCATTCAAACCATCATCCTCTAACTGCTTCTCCTTAATCTGATCTAACCAAATCGGCTTGACTTGCAATTCTGCCAAAAGACTCCCATCATCGAACAGACTAAGTCGAGCAAACATCGATCTTAAATCCGATACAACCTTACGACTCAACGCGTCTGCCACCACGTTAGCCTTACCAGGATGATACTCGATCGAACAGTCGTAGTCCTTCAACAGCTCAATCCATCTACGCTGCCTCAAATTCAAATCCTTCTGAGTCAAGAGATACTTAAGACTCTTGTGATCCGTATAAACTATCGACTTCTCTCCGTACAAATAGTGCCTCCATATCTTCAAAGCGAAGACTACAGCCGCTAACTCCAAGTCATGAGTCGGATAATTAGCCTCATGTGGTCTCAACTGCCGAGATGCATAAGCCACTACCTTCCCTTCTTGCATCAGCACGCATCCCAAACCAATATGTGATGCATCGCAATAAACCGTGAATTCCTTGCCTGCCTCAGGTTGAATCAAAACCGGAGCTTCAGTCAGAATCTTCTTCAATTTGTCGAAACTTTCTTGCTGCTTCTCGGTCCACACAAATGGAACTCCTTTCCTCAACAACTTGGTCATCGGTGCGGCAATCAAAGAAAATCCTTCCACAAATCTTCGGTAATACCCCGCCAGACCTAGAAAACTCCGAATTTCAGCCACAGATTTAGGCGGCTTCCAATCTAACACTGCCTCAATCTTTCGAGGATCCACTCTAATCCCCTCAGCTGAAATAACGTGACCCAAGAAAGTCACCTCCTTAAGCCAGAATTCGCACTTACTAAATTTCGCATACAATTTGCTTTTCCTCGAATCGCAACACCACTCGCAAATGCGCATCATGCTCCTCTTCTGACTTCGAATACACCAAAATATCGTCTATAAAGACCACAACAAACTGATCCAAAAACTGTTGAAATACCCTATTCATCATGTCCATGAAAGCTGCTGGTGCATTAGTCAAACCAAACGGCATCACCAGAAACTCGTAGTGTCCATACCGAGTACGAAATGCCGTCTTATGGATATCACCTCTTTCGCCTTCGATTGATGATATCCGGACCTTAAATCAATCTTAGAAAAACCGCGAGCCCCTTTCACCGATCAAACAAGTCATCTATCCTCGGCAAAGGATACTTGTTTTTAATCGTCGACTTATTCAATCAAGCGGTAGTCTATACACATCCGCATCGTACCATCCTTCTTCTTGACAAAAATACCGGCGCTCCCAAGGTGAAACACTTGGTCGAATGAAACCTCGATCCAACAACTCTTGTATCTCGAGCCTTCAATTCCAACAATTCCTTCGGTGCCATCCTATATGGAGCTATAGACACCGGCGCGTTCGGTGTAATGATCTATACCAAATTCGACTTCACGATCCGGAGGCAATCCCTAAGTTCTTGAAATACGTCGAGAAATTCCTTTACAGTTTGAACATTTCCCACGAAGACTCCTTAGCTTCCAAAGCACACACATGAACTACGAACGCCTCACGGCCCTTCCCGACCATCTTTACTTGCTTTCAACGCGAGATACCACGTTGGATAGATAATCTCTCCTATTACCTATCATGACCACTTCTTCACCTTCAACCGTCTTCAAAACCATGCGCTTAGCGGCACAATCCAAACTTGCTTGGTACTTGACCAACCAGTCCATCCCAAGAATCGATCAAACTCCTCAAACGGCGGTTCCATCGGATCGGCTACAAACACTACCCCTTGGAGTTCTAGAGGTATATCTCTATACAGCTTATCTACTTCTACAGAGTGACCTAAAGGACTAAGTACAGTCATCCTCTTAGAAGCAGTCTCGGGAACTAAACTCATGGTCTCAACTATACTACTAGCAACGTAAGAGTGCGTCGAACCCACATCTATCAAGGCGATATGGAACACCAAAAATTAAAAACGTCATGCGGTTATGACGTCCGGTGCGTCTCCTTCCTCACGACACCTCGCAAAGATACACCAAACCAGTGCCTAGCCTCCGTGTTGCCAATACCTCTGCCGGTTTGCTCCGCGACCTCCACTAGAGCCATAACCACCTCTACCATAACCACGACCTCTCTGCGGTCTGGTCCCTCCTTTCTCGAATCGGGCACGACCTTGACCTTCGGGACCGATTCCTAGCTTGCTTACGCGACGAGTCCCTCACACGATGTTCTAGCGAACCACACTCGAAACATCCTTTCCCTCCGGTCCAACATTCACCCCAATGAAACTTTCCACAACGGTTACACCTGGCCGGTCTTTGATTAGCAGCTGTGGACCTCCCTGCCTGATTTGACCCACTCTGCCTAAATCTTTTCTGAACATTACCACCTGACCCAGACGATCCAAAGCCTCTCTTCAGCTTGCTCCTATCATAACTTTGCCTCGCGGACTCCTTGATTCCTTCGGCTACCTTCGCTTCTCCACCAAGACAAAGAAACTCACGTTCTTGCTGGTGGAGCAATCAGCGGCCTTAACTCGTCTCTAAGTCCGTCTTCAAAACGAACACAACGATCATGTTCCGATGCCACTATTCCCTGAGCATAACGACTCAGCCTTAGGAATTCCGCTTCATACTCCGAGACAGACTTATTCCCTTGCACTAACCCCAGAAAAGCTTTCCTTTGAGCGTCAATGTAGCTTGATCCAACATACTTCTTCCGATATGCGACTTTGAAGTACTCCCAAGTGAGATCATCTGCCGTAGCACCATCTCGGACCGTGAGCCACCATCGATATGACTCATCCTTGAGAAGCGACACCGCTCCTTTCGGTTTCTCCTCATTTGTCAAATCTATCTCATCCATGATTCTTTCTTGTCGATTCCAGCCAATACTCACCCGTATTGGGCGCTACACCGAACACACCTCGGAAAAATTCAGCTCAGTTAGCTCGAAGTCTCTCAGAACCGACTTCCGAGCTCCTCCACTTCCACCAATTCCACTACCCTTTCCGAACCCGTAGCATCGCTTGTGACACAAACGTCGTCACCCGTCGATCCTGCTCTTCACTCCAAAGGTTGGGGTGGTGGTGGCGATATCTCATTCTCGGATCCTTGACCCGACCCGACAGTTCTCGATACGGCCATCCTACCCTTCCACGTCCCACGACGGCCACGTCCTCTAAAGCTCATTCTAACTATCGCGCTTTAATCTGATTAGGAAATTTTTATGAATTAGTACATGTTTCACTTGATTATCCGCGAAGAAATTTTATGAAAAGAGTTTAATAGAGATTCTTTCGATCAAACAAGGTTTTAAGTCTTCTATCTTGGTTTACACAGAATAATACATCCATTCCCTATACCTTTCATACCTATGCACTCTTCAGGCATTACTGTCTGTTTCTAACCCAGGGGTATTTTCGTCATTTTTCCTAAAGGGTATTTTGGTAATTTTGTCAATCAAGAATATTTTGAAAATTTTTCGAAGATAAATTTGTCCTACCATCTAAAAATAAATTAATGATTTTAAAACCGAAGTTTTCCTTAAAACATGGCTAATCCCTTTCGGGTTTTATTTAGGATTTCGCCTATGACCAGAGTCCTCTTGGTTAGGGTGAACCAGAAACTACGCACCAGGTAGGAATCCCGCGAAGAGGAGGTGAGTCACGAGGACCGCTTAAGTACCAAGCTCTTCCGGATCCAATCCTGACATGCGCACCAAGGTTACCACACCCTAACTCGGCGACTTGGTCGTAGGTTGGTTTAATTAGGCCATTAAAGTCTTATGTCTTTGTTTGGAGTAAACTAGTCCTAAAGTTTAAAATACTATCACTATCTATGTCCCATGCTTCCTACCCTTCTCTGATAAATAATTCATACAAAAAGTTAGTTGTACTTACAGGCGGATCGGTGCTTGGAGACTCGGTGCCATGCTTATTCAAAACCATATTATTTCAAATAGACCTATCAAAACATTTTTGGGCCTTGGGCCCACACAGTGAGCTTTGAACTGGCTCGATACCAATTTTGTAACACCCCAAACCCGCCCAAACATTACGACCGAAATTTGGTATGCTACGGAGGAAAAACCTTTGAAAATCCCTTGTTAAGTCATTTTAAATTTTGATAAAAGATATTGTTTTGATTTAAAACAATTGAGGTGTTATGAAGAAAGCATTACTTAATGTCATTTAAAAATATGCTAAGTTAGGTTGTTACTGATTTCAAATGTACCCGATGGTACTTTAAAAACATTTTTGCGTTTAATTTGAGAAAACATGTGCATCCGTTTTAACATCATCAAATAGTTTAAACAAAACATGCAAAGAATAATAAAATAACCTAGGAGGCCTTATTACAATTAAGCAACATAAACCCAACGAAAAAATAGATAAAATCCAAAATTCATTTATTAAAAAAATCCATTTGCATGGCCACCTCGAGTCCATCCGACTCCTCATCCGCGGTCTACGAATCACCTGAAAAATTAAAGGAGAAGGTGAGTCACCAAGACTCAATGTGTAACCCTTCCCCGATTTAATGTAATAACATACACAAATTATAACCAATCAACATGCATAAGTTTAAATGCACCCAACCTAACCATCCATACGCCTTTTTCTACCCCTTGTGGTACCAAACCACTGGTGGTGCCAAACCACTGGTGACGTATAGTCACAAATGTGATACCAAATCACTTTGGAGATACCAAATCTCGGTGTCCAGAAGACACAATTGTGTTACCAAAACACTTGGTGACCGAAGTCACAAATAGATGATGGGGCCAACCCATCGTGTGATACCAAATCACCGCGTGACAATCCCATATCTCAAAGTGGGGCCAACCCACGGTGGTATCAACCACGGGGACAAGTCGCTATGAGGTGCCAAACCTCTGGAGGTACCAAACCTCTCGGTGACCGTAGTCACGATGTGTTACCAAAACACCGTGTCCGCTCGACACGAATATCAACGCCCCTCCTCTCATCAACCCATAACAATCATTTATATGCATGTACCACAAATCAAGTTGATAGATTTATTTAACAACATCCAATCGATTTATCATAAGCCATATGTCAAATAATACACATACCAAATGTGTCATGCTTCCCAAAAGCATCAAATAATAATCACATAGTAATAAGAACTTACCCAAATTCTTGTTAATACCATGAAGGTATTTCATCCATGTCTACACAAAACGTTTAGGCATAAAATAACACTTAGCATATTAAAAAGTTATAAGATGTGTATGTATACACACCTTGCACCAAAAAGAGTTCTAAATCCCGAATAGACAAATCGGCCACACAAGTATTCTTGCCCCTATATTCGGCCAAAAAAAGAATATTAGAACCATGGCCTATTCGGCCAAACCAAAATAATTGAGAAAGGTTCCTTGTGAACCTAAAATCTTACCCAAAGCCTTCGAACACTTATCCAACACACTCCTAAAAGAATCGGCCTCACTTCCCTACAATCAACCATCATCAATAAGGTTTATTAGCCTTGACTTAAAACGAAAACTTAAAAGAGTAATCCTTTGAAATAAGCCCTTACCACTTTACCAAAACCGATTTCTAGAGAAGTCCCGATGATAACTATATTACCTTCAATATTCGGCCAAAGTTGATAGGAGAAGAAAATTCGGCATACCCAAGAGAGTGGATTCGGCTATGATTTGTTCAACACAATCAACCAAGGTTCAACTTGTATGGAAAAAGATGAAGTAAGAAAGTGAACCAATAATTTCGGCTAAGTGCTTTTGAGAAGAGAAAAGAAAGAAATAGATAGAGTATTATGGTATAGGAGATTCGGCTAAGAAAGAAAGAAGAAAATGGACAAAAGAGATAAGTGTTTCGGCAATGGTTGAAAAAAAATACTCAAGTTTCGGTTTTGAGAGAATGAAAAGGAGAAATAGAAAATGAGCCAAAAATGACCAAATGGTCAAAAAGTATTAGGCTTATCAAAAGGTGAAATTCGGCTAACAAGAAAAAGTTTGAGAGAAAATTGTTTTGTACTTTTGCACCAAATGAAAGAAATGACCAAAAATTCTTCCCAAGCCTTACCAACACTAGCATATTCGGCCAAATCCCCCCCCTTAGCCACATTGCCGTCCAAGTTCATGGCATAAAGGCCATGATTTTGTTTCCAAAACATAATCCTTGATACTAGCCCCATGTCTCCATATTTTCCTTAATTACTTGATTCCCTTCCATATGATAACACTTGCCTTAAACCTATAGTCTACTAACCAAGAATAACATGGTCAACCCTTATCTTAATTATCCTTGGCCGACACTTACTATACCAAAGCAAAAATAAAAGTTGTCCCAATGCTATTTAAGGGATTCGAACCTCTCCCCTCAAGCTAAACTCCATGCGCCATTACCAACTTGCCATGCACTCATCTTGTGTCACTTATTGCTACTTAAATTAACTTAAGTGCTAAGCTCATTTAATCCTCTTCTTTAAATAAGCCTTACTAAGAATTATTCTACTAAACCGAGCTTACTCAAGACCCCTAATTAAGCCTTATATCAACACGAATAATATCACAGAAATTCAAATACAAGAAAAATAATTCAATCACAAATAACCCCTATTTTGGGATGTTACACAGCTCCTTTCTTATCCTGAATTTCCAAATCAAATTCCTGTAAGAGTAAAATCCATCTTATTACTGGAGGTTTTGCATCGGATTTAGTCAAAAGATAACGAAGAGCTGAATGGTCAGTGTAAACGACAACTTTAGATAGTATCAAATATTGTCTAAATTTATCAAATGCAAAAACTACAGCTAGCAATTCTTTTTCTGTGGTGGTGTAATTTTCTTGTGCAGCCGTTAATGTCTTGGTAGCGTAATAGATCGACTGAAAGTGCTTGTCTCTTTGCTGTCCCAAAACTGCACCTACTACAAAATCACTCGCATCACACGTTAGTTCAAAGGGTAAATTCCAATCAGGTGCAATTATAATTGGAGCATTTATTAGTTTATCATTGAGGATTTTAAATGCATCTAAACATCCCTGATCAAAATTGAAAGGTACTGTAACATCCCGATTTAAGGCCTAGTAGGAATAGTGGTGAGAGACCACAAATCCGAGGTATATGTATGAGTTTTGAGGTTTATGCTATGTTTGCATGTTAGTGTGAAAGTTTTATGAAGCAATTTTGTTAAATTGCGGTTGAATTGTCCAAAAGGACTAAATTACAAAAGTTGCAAAATGTGAGATTCTAGAAGCTAATTGTATGGAATAGCTTTGGATTATCAATTAGAGGTCCTTTAATAGTAATTTTTCCAAATTCTAATTTTTGGACAAAAATGGGCATGAATGGATGGTATTGGAAAAGTTTAACTAAGGGGCATTTTGGTCATTTGTCAATTAAGTGATTAAAAAGAGAAAAAGATGACAAAATTTCATTCATCTTCTTCTCCAAGCTACCGAAAATTTCAAAAAGCCATTGTTAGGGTTCTTCAATTTTTCATGCTTGCTAGTAAGTGCATCCAAGCCCCGTTTTTGATATTCTTCGTATTTTTGAAGTCCTAGTAACATGAGTAATCTATTTTTAGCTAGATGTTGAGCTAGGATTGATGTTCAAAAATGTAACCATGTATGACATGCATGTATTTTGATGTTTTATGGAAGAATATGAAGGCTTGATGTAGTAGAGACATCTTTTGCTAAGTGAATTCCATGAAAAATGCATGTAGGGACTAGTTTGTGAAAGTCTTGAGATTGGTCATACATGAGTGGTTTAGTGAGAATTGATGATTGCTTTAGTTGAGTAAATGATTCGGCTAAGCATGAAAGGCTAGAAAGTTGAATGAAAATCACTTTACGAGCCTTGGGGCAAAAGTATAAATATGAGGAAGTTTAGGGGCAAAATGGTAATTTTGCTAAAGTATGAGATAAGGGTCAATTTAGTCATTGTGTGTATTGAACGGGTTGATTTGTCATTTTAGATCAAGAAACACGAAGCCCAGATCTTAACCGAGGCAAGGGCAAGGTCGTGGACTAAATTGCACATCTCCATACTTTTTGAGTACCGAGGTAAGTTTACGTATAAACAATGCATTTATGCGTATACATTGTTAATGCTAGCTAATGTGTAGCATAATTGAGAACCTATTCAATTCTAGTGGAATGAATGAGATAGTAGTTGTGAATGGATGAATGTATTACATGTAGACATGTGAATGTGTAGTGATAATGTTTGATAGTGGGCTAAGTGTGATACCACCTTGATACTTAACAATGATGGGCTGTGTCCGATACTATTGTTAATCATATTATTTAGTGAGCTATGTGCGGAATCACTATATTTATCCTTTGTGGTAGGCTATGTGTGATACTACCCTATGATCTGATTGTGGTGGGCTAAGTGCGAAACCACCGAGTAATTTAGCTGTGTGGATGTATTATTGAGAAATAATGATGTGTTGTATTTTGTGTAAATGTGCTATTGAGTGCAGGGGTGCATGTCAATGATTATGAGTATGTGACTCATGATGTGTTGGAGATGTGGTAAGGGATAGAAAGAGTAAGCATAGTAGTGGATGTCAATTACATATGTTAGAATAATGCTAATTGTTGTTTAGCTTATACTAGAATGCTTAAATTGTTTATGTGTAAACTTACTAGGCTCAAAGCTTACTCCTTTCTTTTCCCTTGTCTTATAGAGAACAAGGATTGTATCATGATACTCGGATTAATCGGAAGATCGCCCACACAATCAGCACACTTTGGTACATTGGACTTAATGTTTTGTATATGACATGTATAGGGGCTAGATAAGTTAGTGAATTTTGTTGTATTGGCTAAGATGTGTTGGCCATTAGATGGATAAACTATTTTGTGTAATGCCATGGTTGTTGGCTACTTTAGTATATAAAAGATGTAGTTATCCATGTAAGATTGTGTTTCAAAATGAGTTGGTTATGGATGTGTTAAATGAGTACATGTTGTATATGTTAGAGGGGTGAGAAGAGCTTAGCAAATAGCTTTGTTCTTGTCCATGTGGATAGACACACGAGCATGTGTCTAGGCCTTGTGTGACACACGGCCAGCCCACGGACGTGTGACTTGGCCGTGTCACTTTGGCAGATTCGAGTGTTATAGGCCACGGGCTAGCCACACGGGCGTGTGTCTAGGCTTTAGGCCGTGTAGAGTAGTCAGTGTTCACCACGGGTGGAGAGCATGGGCGTGTGCCCTAGCCGTGGGACTTTGACAGAATGCTTGAGTTGTGTGCACGGTTTGTTGACATGGGCGTGTGTGACTACACACGGGCGTGTATCATCTTACACGGGCGTGTAGCCCTATTGGGATGGAAAAATTTTAAATTCGTAAGAGTTTTCGATATGGTCTCGAGAGCCCTCGTGTATATGAGTAAGGTCTCGTAAGTTGAGAATGAGGTCGTTATGGTGACTAAGAGAGAGTAGTCACGTTGAGCCTAAGTGGCGATCAAGCGGTTTTATTTCAATAATGCCTCGGGCCCGATTTTGGCATAGGATACGGGTAAGGGGTGTTACAGGTACATCTTTTTCTAGTAATTTCGTTAAAGGCTTAGCTATTTTAGAAAAATCTTTAATGAGTCTTCTATAAAATCCAGCATGTCCTAAAAAGCTTCTAATAGCCTTCACTGAACTAGGGGGAGGTAATTTTTCTATGGTTTCAACCTTTGCTTTATCTACCTCAATCCCTTTACTAGAAATTTTATGTCCTAACACAATCCCTTCTCGAACCATAAAGTTACATTTTTCCCAATTTAAAACAAGGTTCGTTTCCTCACATCTCATTAGAACTCGTTTTAAATTTTTAAGGCAAAGATGGAAAGAATTATCGAATACCGAAAAGTCGTCCATAAATACCTCCATAATGTCTTCCACAAGTTCGTCAAAGATGGCCAGCATGCAGAGCTGAAAAGTAGTAGGAGCATTACATAATCCAAAAGGCATTCTAAGATAAGCAAACGTAACGTATGGACATGTAAATGTTGTCTTTTCTTGATCCTCAGGTGCTATTGGGATTTGGAAGTAGCCGGAGAGTCCGTCAGAAGCGATGAGTACATATGCCCAGATAATCTTTCTAACATCTGATCAATAAAGGGCAAAGGGAAGTGATCTTTTCTGGTGGCGTCGTTCAACTTTCTATAGTCAATACAGGCTCTCCAACCTGTGACTGTTCTTGTAGGAATCAATTCATTCTTTTCGTTGGCTACAACAGTCATGCCTCCTTTCTTTGGAACGACTCCACAGGACTTACCCAAGTCTTTATCGTAAATAGGATAAATTATTCCAGCATCAAGAAGTTTAATTACCTCAACTTTAACAACTTCTTTCACGTTGGGATTCAATCGTCTTTGAGGTTGCACACATGGTTTATACTCATCTTCCATTAAAATTTTGTGGGTGCAAAACGATGGGCTTATTCCTTTAATGTCAGAAATTTTCCAAGATATGGCTCTTTTATGTTCCCTTAGTACCTGTAGCAACTCGTCTTTCTCCTTGGGTTCCAGTTCTGAAGAGATAATTACTGGTAGTGTAGAATTATCCCCGAGGAATGCATATTCTAAGTGTTTTGGCAACTGTTTTAATTCCAATTTGGGTGGCTCATCAATAGAGGGTTTTTGTTTTAGTTCTTCATTGATTTCAATGCCCTCCTCTTTCGTTTGTCTAGAGGAAGATGTATTATAATTCAACTCATCGGTATCATCATCTACCCCCTCACTTTGGGTAAGACACAGTTCCATCGTGTCGTTATGTATGATTTCCTGCAAAGAATCTTGAATAAAATGATTAATGGCATCAATAAAATAATAGGAGTCATCTTGTTCTCTAGAATATCGCATAGCATCGTAAATTTGAAAAATAATTTCCTCGTCGCCTACCCTTAGCGCCAGTTTACCATCACCTACATCAATAACAGCCCTAGCAGTAGCTAAAAAAGGGCGCCCCAAACTTAAAGTTACCTCAACGTCCTCATCCATGTCAAGCACAACAAAATCAACAGGGAATATAAGTTTATCAACTTTTACCAGAATATCTTCGATAACTCCCCTAGGATATTTAATAGATCTGTCAGCTAACTGAATACTCATCCTAGTGGGTTTCGGTTCCCCAAGACCAAGTTGCTTAAACATTTTAGAAGGCATTAAATTAATACTGGCGCCTAGATCAGCTAGTGCTTTCTCAATGTTTAGACTACTAATTAAACAGGGAATAGTGAAACTTCCTGGATCTTTCAATTTGGTTGGTAGTTTATTTTGGAGGATGGCTGAACATTCTTCATTAAGTTCCACTGTTGATATCTCTTCAAACTTCCTTTTATTTGTTAGAAGCTCTTTTAGGAATTTTACGTACGTCGGCATCTGCGAAATAGCTTCAACAAAAGGTAAGTTAATATGTAACTGTTTAAAAAGTTCAAGAAATTTACCGTATTGTGCGTCTAAGCGATCTTTCTTCAACTTTGCCGGATATGGGGTTGGTGGCTTAAGTTCTTCACGTACTGGTGTTACATTCTCGATTTCCTCACTTTTCTCCTTATTAGTTTCTTGTGGCATTCTCTTTTCTATTTCAACCAATTCCTTCCCACTCCTCAATGTTACTGCCTTTACTTGCTCTTGTTGTTCAGGTTCGGTATTATTAGATAAACGACCTGGTTGCCTTTCAGAAACTAACTTAATCAGCTGTCCTAGTTGATTTTTAAGTTCTTGAATTAATGTCTGCTGATTATTCAACGTCGTTTCGATATTTTGAAAATGATTTTCTGACGCTGAAATAAATTTTTCAAGCATATCCTCAAGATTTGGCTTCTTTTCCTGTGGGTAGGGCTGTTGTTGGAAATCTGGAGGGAGTTGTTGTCTTTGATTTCCTTGACCACCCCATGAAAAATTGGGGTGGTTCCTCCAACCTGGATTATAAGTATTACTATAAGGGTTATTTTTAGATCTGAAATTGTTACCCACATAGTTCATTTGTTCGCCTTCCATGCTATGTCCGTAGGGTGGGTACTTAGGATTCGCCACACCTCCACTTGTTTCGCACTGCATAACCGGATGTACCTGCGAAGAACACAAACCATCAATCTTTTTGTTTAACATTTCTACCTGATTTGATAGCATGGTTACTGCGTCGAGGTTGAAGACTCCGGCTATTTTTTTTAGCCTTGTCCTTGTGACTTGCCACTGATAGTTATTCAGTGACATCTCTTCTATAAACTCGTAGGTCACTTTAGGAGTTTTGTTGTTCAGCGTTCCACCGGCGGCTGAATCGATCAATTGCCTCGTTAAGGGGTTCAAACTATTGTAGAAGGTTTGAACCTAAAGCCATAAAGGTAGCCCATGGTGAGGGCACCTTCTCAACAAATCCTTTTATCTCTCCCATGCATCATATAGTGTTTCTAGATCCATCTGCACAAAAGAAGAGATATCATTCCTCAACTTGGCCGTTTTGGCCAGTGGAAAATATTTTAACAAGAATTTTTTGGTCATTTGATCCCATGTAGTGATTGACCCTCGTGGAAGAGAATTTAACCACTGTTTGGCTTTATTTCTCAAAGAAAAGGGAAATAACTGAAGACAGATGACATCATCAGAAATTCCATTTATTTTGAAAGTATCGCAAAATTCTAGGAAATTCGCTAAGTTTGTGTTAGGATCCTCATCCTGCAAACCATCAAACTGAACAAACTATTGTATCATCTGTATAGTGTTAGGTTTCAATTCAAATTTATTTGCAGCAATAGCAGGTCTAACAATACTTGACTCAATTCCTGTTAAATTATGTTTAGCATAATCATACATAGTTCGAGGAGCATGATTTTCGGCCACCTCCAGAGGTAGCGGATTATTTTCAGCCATCTCTTCGGTGGTATTTGTTTCATCTTCTTGCTCTTCTGCTATGTAATTTAAGCTTTGCCTTATTTCTATACGATTTTTTCGAACGGTACCTTCAATATCACTGTTGTAAATTAAGGGTCCTGTCGGGTTCCTTCTAGTCATAAACTAGAGGTACCTGCTAGGAACAAAATAAAAGAAGAAAAAATAGCAAAGTTTAAAAAAATAAAAGTAAATTGCAAAAATAAAAATGGCTAAAGTAATAAAAATTAAGCGTTCTTAATATTTTAGTTCCCCGGCAACGGCGCCAAAAACTTGATCGTTGGTATCGATAGTCTTAATATTTATATAATGAATGATCTAGCCTAGAAACTAACTATCACCACGATTGAGGCAAGTGCACCTATCGAACTGTAGTATAGCTTAGTGGCAAGACCGGATTGTCGAACCCAAAGGAACCAAAAGTACTAATACTGACTTTCTTTTTATTATTTAGCCTAAAGATTAAGGGAATTGTTGTTATTCTAAAATTAACTAACTACTAAGCTAAAGACGCTAAGACGAAAAGAATGAATTGGGAAAATACTTGTGGGAAAAACCAATTGATTAAGACAATACCCAAGAAGGAATCCACTTAGACTTCACTTGTTATTTAACTCTGAACTAGACAATTTATTCACTTGACCTGATCCGTAAGATTCCCTAATTTATATTAATACCTCTCTCGAGGCTACTAACGTCTAACCCTAGGTTGATTAATTGAAATCTCTTTCTAATTAAAACCCCTAAGGTTGCATTAACTCGATCTATGGACTCCCATATTAGGTTTGACCCTAATCCGGCAGATTTTCGTCATCCTATCTCTAGGGTTGCGATCAACTCCGCTTAATTGTGCTAGATCTACTATTAGACATGGTCTATTTTTCCTCTACCTAAGCACATCAATACTTGAATTAATATCCTGAAATATCAAAACAAGAATTAAGAACACATAATTAAGAACAAATCAAGTATTTATCATATAGTTCAGAAAACAATAACAAGATCCATCTTAGGTTTCATCCCCCTCAGGTATCTGAGGGGTTTAGTTCATAATCATAAAAGAATACATCTTAGAAGAAAAGATAAAACAAAACATAAGAAAACCCTAAAACCCCCTGAAGGAATTGAAGGAGAGATCTTCCGTCTTGACTATGATTTCAGCTTCTTGAGATGAATCAACTGGCTTTCTTCGAGTAAATCCCACAATTCTGACCTCTCTGGCTCGGCTCTTGGCCTAGCTGGATGCCCCCCTGAAGGTTGGCCTTCAGGGTGTTTATATAGGCTTTTGGAATGTCTTTATTTGCCTCTAAGTACCCTATTCCGGGTGAAATTCCTCTTTATCACGGTAGGGACACGCCCGTGCAACACGCCCCTTGTGAATCGAATCTAGGCCGTGGTCGAGCCCGCTAAAGGGGGACGACCGTGTGGCTTGGGCTCAGGCCGTGTTGATTTCTTACTTTGACCCATTTGGTCTGTTTTTATCCCGTTTCTCGTTCTTTTCATCCTCATATGCTTTCCTAAGTATAAAACATGAAATTAAAGGATTAGGAGCATCAAATTCCACAAGTCAAGGGATAAATCATCCAAAAGTACGCTAAATGTGGGATTAAAATGTGTATATATTATGGTTTATCAAACACCCAACCAAATTTTGAAAAAAAAACAAAAAACAGATTTGTTAGAAGTGATTTTAAAGACAAAAGCAAATTGTTTTGTGCAAGAATGTTTGAAACAACAATAAAAGATTAAAACTCCTAATTTTGGTGTGTTTGTTGATGGAATAAGATAGGAGAACGTCTCTCTTGAATCAATTTTAACCTAGAATGAAAATCAATAAAATTAGTAAGCCAACACAACAAGAACTAAATTAAAATAAACAAGAAATGATAAATTAAGGCTAGAAAAGAGAATATGACATCCTAAGAAGCCTTGGAAACATTAAGAATCCACAACTCCTTTCAATGGCTCTAATTCCCCCTCTAAGAAAGAGATCTTGGCAAGAAAAAGATTGAAGATGATTCCCACAACCTTAAAGATTGTTAAAACAGCTTCTAAAAGAATCTCAAGAGCAATTCTTGAAGAAAAACTCAAAGAGAATTATTATTAACTTAAAAAAACAAAAATCAATGGTTCTTCTATAAGGGTGGACGACCATGCTACTTATAGGCCCCCAAAATAAGTTTTCCTAACCATAATGGAATAACTAACATGACAACTCATCAAACAAAAAAAAATAATTCTAAGTGTGGACTTTTAATGGGAATTCGACCAAAGGAATTAAATGGGCTCATTGGGTTGAATACTTACATGATGATCCACCTATTAAAATAAAATTGGACCTATAGTTTAAATATTTTTCAATTTGGGCTACTTTGATAATTTGGCTTGATATTCAATTAAATTACTTTCCAAACTTCAGGATGGGCTTGTAGACATCTTAATGGGCCATTTTTTTCAATAACTTGGTTCTGTGATCTGTTTTCTCTCGAAATCGGCTCATTCAAGCTCGTACATGAAATCCAATGCATCTTGGCTGCAAGATTCAATTTATTGGACCAGAATTTTCAAGATTTGAAATCTTGACTTTCTTGATTCTTGCAATTGTCTGAAACAACAAAATTGGACCAAGATTCAATTTCTTGATTTTCTTGAAAATAAGAAAGTGAATCTTGATTTTCTTTTTCGGTCGTGTGCGCATCTAAGGCCTTAGTAACGAAGTCTTGGATGGTCCCGTTCAGTCTTGCTTGGATTTGCTTGTCCTTCAACCTCGTTATTGGGCCTTGAGAAATTTTGAGCCCATCACGTTCATGAGCATGATTTTAGGCCTTGAGACTCGTATCACAAAGGGTGAACATCACAAACTTGTAAAAAGTTTGATAAGTTCCATAAGTTAACCGAGAGAGAAACAATTCTCACAAAAATAAGTCTTTGTATTAAAAAGATGATCTAACCCGAAATGTTCAATTACAAGGTTATTTATAGACTCTAAAATGACTAATGAAATTTAGCATCTATTGTGTTCACACAACAATTAAATTTTTCACACTTAAACAATAACTTCGGTTCATGTTTCTTGGATGCATGCATAGCTGAATAGACACTTTCTTCCCTCTTGGTGCATGCATGCATGCTTAGCCATGAAGTAATCTTTATGTCCATGAATTAGCAACCTTTGATTCACCTTCAAGCCCCCTTGATCGAATTGATAATGCATGGGACATGCATCTCCTTTAATAGAAGCTTTAATGCTTCTTAGAAGGATGAATAGGCAACAAGAATAATTAGAGTTCATCCCCCATTTTGGTTCATACATGAGCTAATATGTTGGCCTAATTAATTGTGGTTTGACTCTATTGAATGTTGTCCATGAATTCTCCCATGCTTGGATTAAATGATTAGCCACATTCTCCCCTTCTTTGCCACCGTCCATGCACCATCTTTAATATCATGAACCTTTTATCCTTAAGCAAAGCTTGTGACATGAATTTTAGGCACCATACGATCGGTCACAATGAATCCAAATTGAAAGCTCATTCTTGAAAGTTCTAAGCGCTTCTTTTTGCATGCATTCGGCTAGATGAAAAGTCCTTTATAGGTCCACACGAATGGACACCTACACCATATAAATAAGCATCATCCTTTTGCAACAAACACGAATCACAATCAGTTATGACACTTAACTAAACTAGGTTTACACTTAGACTCTTAATGCACACACACATATAAATGAATTGACTTAATCAAACGACATGTTTTTAACTACACAAACAAAAACACCATGCACATGACTCATGTCTAAAACAAATGACAAACCAAATGTGGCAAAATTGACACACGTATATTATTATAAACTTATAATGCAAGCACAAGATGTGGAATTAAAATGCAAACTCATTAGATGGAAATAAAGCTTAATCAAAATCCCTTGAAATCGGCACATCTTGAATGAAAACTTTAATTTTGCACTCGGGCCCTTCGCGCTTGGCCCCATATCGATATCCCCGAGTGACTTCATAACATGATGTGACTGGAATCACATCACAACACTTCCTCCATATACACAAATCCCACCCCAATGAACATACGAAAATTAATAGATAACAAAATATACATGTCATACATGCTTTCATAACAAATACATATCAGACTTACCTTAAATACAGTTCATGCTGTGCATGCATCATACTTATCATACAATACATATCAATATTTTTATGCTAACAAAACATCAGAAATCATATTTTAAAGCTTAATTAATGACATATGGACCCTACAGAAGGCCTACATTCGACCCGAATGATGCTTACGGCCCTAGGGTAAAATTCAAAATTTTAGGCTTACACGGCCTACTTAGCCAGCCCGTGTGGCCTACACGGCCCAATTGGCCCAGACTGTAATAGCCCGAACTAGGGTCTAGTCAGAATAGTAGTTTCGAGACCACAAATCTGAAATAGAAATATTTATTTTATGATTGTTTTAAGGTTTATGATATGATTGCTTGATTGTGTGAAATTTTTGTTGAGAAATTTTGTTGGTAAAGTGTCCAATTTGACTTTTAGGACTAAAATGCAAAAGTTGCAAAATGGATTCATAGTTAGAGGTCCTTAAATAGCAATTTGACCAATTTCTATTTTTAGGGACAAAAATGGACATGTTTAGGAAAAAATTCAAAAAAAGGCTTTAGGGGCATTTTGGTCATTTGGTTAATAAAAGAATAAAAGGGGAAAAATCAAGTCAAAATTGGTATCCGTCTTCTCTCCTTGGCCAAAAATTTCAAGACACCATAACTAGGGCTTTCTTCAAATTTCAAGCTTGATTGTAAGTACATCCTAGCCCCGTTTTTAATGCTCTTTATGTTTTTGAAGTCGTATTCACCCGATCTTTCTATTTCTACCATCGTTTTGAAGTAGCGTTCATGTTTAAAATTTTACCCATGTATGGCATGCATGTGTTTTGATGTTTTATGGTAGAAAGTGAAAGTTTAGTGTATGATAAACGACTTTTGCTAAGTCATTTTCGGTAAAAAGGTCAAAAGGACTTGTTTGTAAAAGTTGTAAAATGGGTAGTAAAAATCTAATTTGATGAAAAATGTGGGCTATTATGAGCATGATTTAGGTTCAGCTAGGCTTGGGATTCAAGGAAAATGGATAGATTTCATTTTTCGAGCCTAGGGGCAAAAATATAAATATGTCAAAGTTTAGGGGCAAAAATGTAATTTTTCTAATAATATATTTTTGGACTGAATTGAATAATGTGAATAATAAATGAGTTAAATGTGATATTACAGATAAAGAAAAATGAGGTTTGGACCTAGAACGGGGGAAAATGAGTATTTGACATTTAGTCCCTTTCGCCAATTTTTATGTCAAGGTAAGTTTGTATGTAAATAATGCAATGTTATAATTGTATTTATAATGCTTTTTTGTTGCATGAATTGTATGATTGACTCTATGGATGAAATTAACGAAGTTTCAACAAGCGAGTAAATCCCGGTTGAACCTTAGGAATAGTTAGGATACAAATGTCATGACATTAGAGTCACTAAGAATACGTGTAAGACCATATCTGGGATATGGCATCGATATGAGACTTCGTGTAAGAACATATCTGGGATATGGCATCGATGTGAGATTTCGTGTAAGACCATAGCTGGGCTATTGGCATCGATACGAGATTACATGTAAGACCATATCTGGGATATGGCATTTGTACGGTACTGTGTGTACGAGATCCCCGAGTATCCTGTAGTATTCCAAATGGTTCAACGGAAAATTCAATGGGTATGTCAAAGACGAGAAAGTATGTGATTATGTTACGAGTTGGTACAGGTATGTACGAAAAACTCAAAGAAAATGAGCTCAGTATATGATGAACAATTGGTAAGATTGTGATTGAGCAAGTTATGCTTATGAAGCTTAAATGACAATTATGTTGATAAGTGTGATGTTATTCATACATTGAGCTATTGGTATATGAAAATTATGTCGACATGTGTTATGAGATTCATGTGATGAGCCATTAGTATATGACAATTATGTTGACATGTGTTATGTTGATATTAAATGACATTTATATTGATGTATGTTCTGTTATTCATATGATGAGCTATAGCTAAGAATGTGATTGAGTAAATTATACTCATAATGTTTAATGATATTCATGTGGAAATATGTTATGTTACTTATATGATGAGCTGTTGGTAAGATTGGGATTGAGTAAGTGGTGTTTATGAATTTTTTTTAATGACATTTATGTTAATATTTGTTAAGTTATTTGTATGTCAAGTGTATGAATAATGTTTTGTATTATTTGCATATGAACTTACTAAGCTATATAGCTGACCCCCTCATTTCCCATGTCTTTTAGGGTTATTAAGCTAGCTCGGGTTGGAGTTCACCGGAGATCCTATCACACTATCAAGCTATCATTTTGGGTATAAGTGAATTCAAATATTTTTAGTCTATGGCATGTATAAGGACTTAATCATTTTGTTAAAAATGTCATTGTGATTGTAGCCCATGTGTTGGCTTGTGATTGTCAAAGGTTTGTTTTGCTATTTGGCCATGTGAGTTGGCTCATATTGGCTAACATGGTTGTAGGCCTAAGTATATTCATACATGTGTCAATATTTATGGTGATAAAATCATGGTATGCTTGGTGAAAGTGAAATATATGGAAATGTGATTTATGGCGAAATTGTGTAATGTTGAAATTGTGACCTATTGATAAGATGAGGAATTTGAGTATAATTTGGTAACTAGATAGAATTTGAATGAAGCCTAATAAATGTGGGATTTGTATGTTTGATTTAGGGCTTAATAAATGTAGTGAGTATGTTGGATAAACATATAAAGTTGATATGTTTCAACCATGAATGTGGATGCTTTGGTTGCCTAAGTATGAAATGTTATGTGCCTTTGAATTGATGTGAGTGTATGTGTGAATAAGGGTGACAAATGGCTTGGTAAATAGCCTTTTTATTGTCCACACGGGTAGACACACGGGCGTGTGCCCTGGCCGTGTGAAGTCTGCACCTATTTTATGAATAATTAAGAAAATTTAATCGATCACACGGCCTAAGCACACGGGCGTGTGACTTGGTCGTGTGACCTTAATTTGATGATGACGTCATAAATTGAATGCTCCCTAATTTGAACACGGCCTAAAGCACGGGCGTGTCTTAGGGTCACACGGGCGTGTGACCCCTTTTACATGAAAAATTTTCTAAGTTTCCCAAAAGTTTCTAAAGTTCTCGGTTTTTTCCTAAACTACTTCTGATGCATGTTTGGGGCCTCTTAGACTCGTTTTAGGGATGATATGGATGTTTTTGAAAATTTTTAAATTTTAGTGGAAATACATGTCTCGGTTTTGAATGTTTGTTTGTGAATAAGTTCGGTAATGCCTTGTACCCTATCCCGGCGTCGGATACGGGTAAGGGGTGTTACATTTAGTGGTATCAGAGCTATGGTTTAGTCGATTCTTGGACTAACCTAGCTTGTGTGAGAGTCTAGCTATACATGCCATATGTAACCCGTGATAGTGTGATATCTCCCGACTCTAATTAAATTGTTTTGTTGAGGCAGAGATGCTTTCCAATCGAGCTAGTTTCAAAAATGCTAAAAGTGATACTAAGGTATTTGAAAATCTGTATGTGATGATGTACAAAATGAAATGACCATAAGTTGAGAAATATGGATAAAATGTCATTGTTCCGGTTGAACATTGTATTTCGATGGATTATGGTGATTTTATGAAACGGATTAAATGTTTTAAATGTTGCAAAAAAAGATTTAGCCCGGAAGGGTAATCCTGAATTAAGCCCTCTCGAGCATGAGTTATGAAATGGATTTAGCCCGGACGGGTAATCCAGAGTAAGCCTTTAGAGCGTACGTTGCCAAAAGGATTTAGCCTATACTGGCAGTCCTGTTATATAATATGTGGCTCGAGAGTGTGCTCTATGAATATATGCCAAAGGGGCACTTTTGAATATGAATTTACGGATTGTTGACATGCATACCTTGAGTATACTACTCGAGTATCCACCGAAATTACAATAATTCAATGGGGATTATTCTTGAAATATGAAAGGTGAAATGAAATGAATGTTTATATTGTAATAAGCTCATCCATGTTTGTTTGGCATTCATATGATGTTATGTGCCTAACTTGTTTGATTTAGTGAATGCGATGAGTAAACCTACTCGAAATTTATGGAATGTATGTTTAAGTGCACTTGTTTGACTAAAGATGATCGAAAAGTTCTTGTAACATAAATAAGTATGTTGATTAGCTTAAAGTGAACTATATGATTCTGAAGATATGGTGTTGATGATGAACGATGAGTCACATGTGTATATACGAGAGATTAGTTAGAGGATTTGCGACCTCACCCCCTTACCAATGTGGTATTCTATAGCGAAATTTCACGAGATTTATATTGAATAAGCTCACAAGTGTGAAACTAAAGAGCTCAGTGGTAGGGTAATTATTAATACGGGCAGAGATAAGAATAGTTTGGCAAGCGAATACAGTTCTGGAAGAGACGTCAGATTGTTCTAAAGATTATTCAGATTACGCAATGTCACGGTTAAAGAAAAAGTTTGTCTCAGCTAATCGACTCATTTAGGTATGGTGTCTAAAGTATATATTTGCTGGAATTTCTTCCGGATTGATTTTCGTTAGTGAATGGAACAATATGGGATTAATGATGACAGAATTAGTCCGAGAAATGATACATGAGTTGTAAAGATGTCTGTGTGTAAAAGTTATAGTGAATAGATTATGATGATCTCTCCTGAGTATTCTATATATTTGTTTGTCCTCTGGGGTTTATGTAATTGTTCATTCTCTGATGAAATTTTTATCATATGAGAATGCTATCTAACTCTAATGTTAGGCGAAATCACTGTTGGTCTGGTTTGTTTATGATCAGCATATCTTATCTCTTTGTGGGATTCTATTCTATTTTGCTTGGAATAAAAGTTGTTGGTGAAAATTTATGTGAGGCTATTCTTCTGTTACTACTGGATGTTGTGTTGTTTTGTATATATATATATTTGGAAAATATATTATCTCCGTTACAATTTATTCCAGAGCGTATAAGCATTGTTTTTCTTCTGGTTTTCTCTGAGAAATCATCGAGATCTTTATTATTTTAGTTCTCCTAATATGTTAGTGATTCGGTAACTGTTTCAATTCCAATTTGGGGGGTTCTTCAATAGAGGGTTTTTGTTTTAGTTCTCATTTATTTCCATGCCCTCATACTTCTTTTGTCTTGGGGAAGAAATTTTTACTTCCCCCATTTCATTGGTATCGTCATCGGCCTCCCCTCCTTGGGCAAGACACAGTTCCAACGTGTCTTTATTTATGATTTCCTAGAAAGAATTTTGAATAGAATGATAAATAGCATCGATAAAATAACAGGAATCATCTTGCTCTCTAGAGTATCCCATAGCATCATAAATTTAAAAAATAATTTCCTCGTCACCTATCCTGAGCACAAGTTTACCATAACCTACAATAATAACAGCCCTAGTAGTGGCTAAAAATGGGCGTCCTAAAATTAGAGGTACCTCAACGTCCTCATCCATGTCAAGCACAACAAAATCAACAGGGAATATGAATTTATCAACTTTTACCAAAACATCTTCAATAATTCCCCTAGGATACTTAATAGATCATGCTACCTAATTGGATACTCATCCTAGTGGGATTTGGTTCCCCAAGACCAAGCTGCTTAAACATTTTATAAGGCATTAAATTAATACTGGCACCTAAATCATCTAATGCTTTCTCAATATTTAAACTACCAATTAAACAGGGAATGGTAAAACTCCCTGGATCTTTCAATTTGGTTGGAAGTTTATTTTGGAGAATAGCTGAACATTCCTCGTTAAGTTCCACGGTTGATAGCTCTTCAAACTTCCTTTTATTTGTTAGAAGCTTTTTTAAGAATTTTGCGTATGTCGGCATCTGTGAAATAGCTTCAACAAAAGGTAAGTTAATATGTAGTTGTTTAAAAAGTTCAAGAAATTTACCGAATTGTGCGTCCATGCGGTCTTTCTTCAACTTTGCCGGATATGGGATCGGTGGTTTATACTCTCTTAGTACTGGTGTGACATTTTCATTTACCTCCTCACCCTTTTCCTTATTAGTTTCTTGTGTCATTTTCTTTTTAGCTTCAACCAACTCCTTCCCACTCCTTAGCATAACTGCTTTCACATGCTCTTTTGGTTTAGGTTTGGTGTTACTAGGTAAACTACCTGGTTGCCTTTTGGAAACTAACTTAACCAGTTGTCCAATTTGACTCTCAAGCCTTTGAATCGATGCTTGCTGATTTTTCAACTCCATTTCGGTATTCTAAAAATGAGTCTCTGACACTGAAATAAACTTTGCTAGCACATCTTTAAGGCTCGGCTTTTTCTCCTGCTGGTAGGTTTGTTGTTGGAAGCCTGGAAGGGGTTGTTGTCATGATTTCCTTGACCACCTCATGAAGAATTGAGATGGTTCCTCCAACCTAGATTATAAGTGTTGCTATAGGGATTAGTCTGAGGTCTAGAATTATTAACCATATAGTTTATCTGTTCGTTTTCTATGCCAGGGTTGTAGGATGGATATTCTGTATTGCCCATTCCTCCTCTATTCGTATCGTAATGCATCACTGAATGTACCTGCAAAGAATCACACAAACCATCAATCTTTTTATTTAACAGTTCTACCTGGTTTGATAGCATGGTTAATGTGTCGAGGTTGAAAACACTGGCAGCTTTTGTTGGCCTTGTTCTCATAACTTACCACTAATAATTATTCAGTGACATCTCCTCTATAAACTCATAAGCTGGTTCAGGTGTTTTGTTATTTAGGGTTCCGCCGGCGGCTGAATCAATTAACTGTCTAGTTGAGGGGTTCACACCGTTGTAAAAGGTTTGAACCTGTAGCCACAAAGGTAACCCATGGTGAGGGCACCTTCTCAACAAATCCTTGTATCTCTCTTATGTGTCGTAAACCGTCTCTAAATCCATCTGCACAAAAGAAGAGATATCATTCCTTAACTTGGCCGTTTTAGCCGGTGAAAAATATTTTAATAAAAATATTTCGGTCATTTGATCCCATGTAGTGATTGATCCTCGTGGTAACGAGTTCAACCACTATTTAGCTTTGTTTCTCAATGAAAAGGGAAACAACCGAAGATGAATGGCATCATCAGAAACGCCATTGATTTTGAAAGTGTCGCAAAACTCAAGAAAATTTGCTAAGTGATTGTTTGGATCCTCATCCTGCAAACCATCAAACTGAACAAATTGTTGAATCATCTGTATTGTGTTAGGTTTCAGTTCAAAATTATTTGCAGCAACAACAGGTCTAACAATACTTGATTCAGTTCCTGTTAAAGTAGGTTTAGCATAATCAGAAATAGTACGAGGAGCAGGGTTTTGATTCACCGGATTTGCGACAACTACAGGAGGTAGCGGATTATTGTCAGCCATCTCTTCGGTAGTGTTGGTTTCGCCTTCTTGCTCTTCTTTGTATTGTAGGCTTCGCCTTATTTCTCTTCGGTTTCTGCGAGCTGTACTTTCAATCTCACTGTCGTAAAGTAAAGGCCCTGACGGGTTTTTTTCTAATCATAAACTAGAGACTCCTGCCAGAATCAAGAGAGAGAAAAGTTAGTAAATAAAAAAAATAAAAATTAAATTAAATTGTAAAGAAATAAAATGGCTAAAGTAATAAAAATTTAGTTCTCCTAATATCTTAGTCCCCGGCAACGGTGCCAAAAACTTAATGGACCTCGAAACTAACTATTATTTTGACAAAGGCAAGCGCACCTATCGAACAGTAGTATAGCTGTGGTGAGTCCAGAATATCGTATCCTCAAGGACCAAGGGTACTAGTATTAACTATCTTTTTATTATCTAGCCTAATAATTAAGGGGATTTATTTTTAATCTAAAATTTACTAACTAATTTAACTAACTATGAATGCGACATAGAGCAAATTGGGAAAATACTTTTGGACAACTTATATGAGATAGGCAATACCTAAGGAAGAATCTACCTAGACTTCACGCATTACTTTTGATTCATGCGATTTATTCACTTGGCTTAATCCGTAGAAATCCCTAAATTATATTAATACCTCTCTCGAGGCTACTAACAACTGACTCTAGGTTGATTAATTAAAATCTCTTTCTAATTAAAACCCCTATTGTCGCATTAACTCGATCTATGGATTCCCTTATTAGGTTTGACCCTAGTCCGACAGATTTTCGTCGCCCTATCTCTAGGGTTGCGATCAACTCCGCTTAATTGTGTTGATCTACTATTAAACAGGGACTTTTGCTCCACTAAATAAGCACATTCAAATTTGAATCAATAACATGAATTATCAAAACAAGAATAAGAACTCACAATTAAGAATAAGCACAAGTATTTATCTCATAAATCAAATAATAATAAGATCTGTCTTAGGTTTCATCCCCTTAGGTATTTAAGGGATTAGTTCATACTAAAAGAGGGAAACATCATAAAAGAGGAAAAACAACAAAACATAAAGAAACCCAAAAACTTCTAAAGAACTTGATGGGAGATCTTTAGTCTTGATGGAGATCCTTCTCCTAAGCTGTTCCTGACGGCTGTCTTGGAGTATTTTCTCCTTCTACTCGGCGTTTATTCGACGTCCTGTCGAGCTCTCCTTTTATGTTGCCCCCTAGGGTGTTTATATAGGCTTTGAGATGCCCTACTTGGCCCAAAAGTATCCTAATCCGAATGAAACTCATCTTGTCCACGGCAGGGACACGTTCGTGTGACATGCCCGTGGTCGACTCTCTTGGCTGTGGTCAATCCTGCTTGCCGTACACGGCCGTGTGATCTGGCCGTGTACGTTGATCCAGGCCGTGTCTTGGTTGTTGCTTGAAACACACGGCCGTGGGTGATAGCCCAGGCCGTGTGAGTCTCTAAGGTAGGCCTATTTTGTCCCTTTTTGGATCGTTTCTCGTTCTTTTTGATTTCCTAAGCTGTCCTGAGTATAAAACATAAAATTAAGAGATAAGGAGCATCGAATTCATCAAATCTAATGAAAATTCATCCAAAATTAAGCCAAGCATGGGGTTTAAAATATGTGTAAATTATGGTTTATCACCCGTATAAGACCATGTCTGGGACATGGCATCGACACCGAATGTAGGTCCCGTATAAGGCCATGTTCGGGACATGGCATCGGCACCGAATGTAAGTCCCGTATAATACCATGTCTGGGACATGGCATCGGCACCGAATGTAGGTTCCGTATAAGACCATGTCTGGGACATGGCCTCGGCACCAAAGGAAGATCTCGTGTAAGACCATGTCTGGGACATGGCATCGACATCTATATACGATCTCGTATAAGACCATATCTAGTATATGGCATCGACATCGAGATATGAGATCCCGTGTAAGACCATATCTGGGATATAGAAACGGCATCAAGAGGTGATCCCATGTAAGACCATATCTAGGATATGGTATTGGCATCGTGATACATGTATGATGAGATTGAGTATCCTCTGATATTTCGAGTAGTTCAATGGGCAAAGAGCTAAGTTATGTAAAGATGACAAAGAGCTAAGTTTGTGTATAGATGACAAAGGGCTAAGTTTATGTTTAAAAAGTATAAAAGTGCTAAATTTATTTGATGAAGTGATACAGGTACCCATGAGTAACTTACGAGAAACGAATGCAAAATGTGATATGTGATTTGGTAAGACTATGCATGAGTAAGTTATTTTGATGTTTTTGAGAACTTATGTATTATCCAATGAGATGGATGGATGTTATTATAAGTCACAATGTTGCTATTTATTTCATGCAAACTTACTAAGCTTTATGCTTACCCCTTTATTTTCCCTTTTCCTTGTAGTATCGCTGTAACATCCTCAAATAGGGGTTAGTGTATTTGAATTGCTTTGCATGAGTTTGGACTATTATGTTATTAATGGAGGTGTTCTGGGGGCTAGTTATGAGCCAAAGGTAGGCCTGAGCTGTAGGAAAATGCTTGTTTTTAAGTTTTAGTAAGGGGAGCTGAGGGAGCTAGGAGCTAAGTGTAATTCGTGGAAAATTTAAGCACACGAATTGCCTTGGTAAAGTGGCAAGGAGGCACCACTTGGGGCCTTGAGGGTGACGCCACATGCAGGGAAGGGAGAGCTCAGGTTCGAGCAGCAGAAATCTCATTTTCTGCTTAGCATTTTGACGCCAAGGGGGAGGAGTTGTGCTCAGCCACAACTCTTTCAGATAAGCTTGGAATAAGTCAAATTAATTTAAATGGGTGGCAAGGAGAAAATTTAGGAGCTTGACTAATTCAAACTCATTTGAATTAGTGGCCAGGAGAAGCTTGGAGCAGTTGCCGAAATTTGAACTCCTGTTTGAAGAGGAGTAATCGGTTGGGAAGCTGAGTAGGGGGTTGCCGAAATTTCTTAGTGGTTAGGTGATCATTTTTGGCTAGCTTGGAGGGCCTCATTCTTTGTTTTGTGTCAAGCCAAAAAAACCCTTTGAGCCTTGCCGATTTCTCCCTAGTGCACCATATCAAAGTAAAAGCTGAAATCCCTTTTTTTTAGCATCTGTCGAGATCTCTTGTATGCACCTAGCCGAATCCACACAAGAACCATTTGGTAACTCTCTTTTCCCCTTTGAAACCGAAACCTCACTTGACATCTTCTTCTCTTCTCTTTTTCGGCAATTAAGGTGCTTGGCCAAACCTCTCTTTCTCCCATCTTTCTTTTTCTTCTTTTCATAACTGCTCAAAACCACATTTTCTTCTCTTCTTTCTTTTTGTCGAAACCCCTTAGTCCCTTTTTCTTTAAGCCTAAGCCGAATACCATTTATATCTCTTCCCTTTCTCTTCTTTTTGTTTTAGCCGAATGTTATTTGCTTTGCTCTTCTATTAACCATACTCTATTGCCGAAATCTCCTTGTTTTCTTCTTCTCTATTTTGGCCGAATATCACTCAAGCCTAGATCTCTTTTGGTTTTTCTCCAATCGGTTTTGGAAGGGGGTAAGTGCTCATGGCCGAATTTCTTTTGTTTCGTTTCTCTTCTCTCTGTCGACTCTCATGGAAGCAGAAGCTAAATTTCGGCATTTGATAACAAGATTACTAATCACCTTTGAAAATTGATTTCTTTTAGGATCTCTCGAGATTCAAGCGATGATCCGAGCCATCTATTCTCTCAATCAATCGATTTCTTCAAGTCTGTGGTAAGGATCCATGACGATTAAATCATTCTTTAAGTTGTTTGTAAAGCCAAGGCTATTGAGTCTAAGTTTTGTTGTTGGCCGATTGTAGGGGGAGGATCAGTCTCGCATATTTTGGTGTTGTGATTAGTACTCAGAGAGCATTAAGGTAAGGTTTGGGGTTCCATACGTTAACCCTTCGGGACTTATTGGTATGGCCGAATGGCCTTGTTAATGGTTGTGGTTTGGCTGAATGTAGGACACGGGATCTAGTGCGATGAGATCGGGTCTTTGGGATTCAGATGATTGCGTTAGTAAGTGTGTGTAAACGCTACACACTTTATTAGTTTAACGATGCTTATTATGTTCTTTGTATAACCCCGGTATTAGTGACTTTGCCTTGCGGCATAAGCTTGGATTCCGGGTAAGTCCCCTATTATGTGATTTACGATATATATATCTATGTCATCATGTTCTACTAATTGCTATGTAATTTATGTTTTGCATGACCACACATGGATTATTATGACTCATCCCAGTGGTTTGGTACCACAGTGGGTTGGCCCCACATGATATTACGGGATTGTTATCAGTGGTTTTGACCACACGATGGGTTGGCCCCATCATTGATATATATGTATTTGTGACTTCGGTCACCAGTGGTTTTGACCACCAGTGGTTTTGACCACACGGGGTAGTTAAAGGAGATTGGATGGTTAGGGTATGGGTTGCATGATTTGCATGTTTTGCTAATGATCTGTGTAAGTGGTTGAATTATCGGGTTGGGGATTTATACACTGAGTCTTGGTGACTCACCCCTTCCCTTACATTTTGCAGATGAGGCATAGATCGCGGATATGAAGCCGGGGAGGACTCGGGGTGGCCATGCAGATTTGTTTTTAGGTTTTCGACTTTAACTTATTATTTCGGTTTATTTGATTTTTCCCTAAATTTGGTTTTGGTTTTGTAATAAGGCCGCTAAGTTTATTTTGGTTTTATTTTCACTTGATTTTATTCTGCTTATAAATTACTTTTAGATTTATGGATATGATAAAATTAACCGGTAAAAAGCAAGGTTTTCTAAACTATATCTCTTCAGGTTTTCAAACGTTACCATCGGGTAACAACAATCATAACATAATCAGAGGTAACCTGGATGATTTTACAAACTCTAAATCTTTCTCTCAACTTCAAAGGCATATGGATAAACTCTCCACACAACCATTTTTAGTCAAAATCAAACGTTTTTCTAACTTTGGTATTAACAAATGGGTTTCCAAACATGAGTTTTCCCAAATTTCTTAACACCTATAAGACAATCTTAACATCACCTACTACTAAGTTTTTACCTGTATACGATAAAAGGGTTTTATAAAATCTAACCGGTAACTTGTGTTTCCAAAAATGTTTTCACTCCGTAGCACGCCAGATTCGGTCGTGGTGTGTTGACCGGGTTTGGGGTGTTACAATTTTGGTATCAGAGCCAGGTTTCAACAGCTCGGCTATGGGCCCGAGGCCCAAAAATGTTTTATAAAGGATTACGGAAGGCTTTTATAGAAAAAGTACAGTGGTGAAACCATGGCACCGAGTCTCTGGCATCAATCCACCCAGGTAAGTACCCCGAACTATTGCTTGTGATGATATGATTGTATGGTTATGATGATGACATGATTGAGTAGTAATAGGAACTACTTTAGAGACATAAACTATAGGATGATGTGTACTCCCGAAACAACCCCTTATTAAAACTTCTTAGAAAAACTGTGCTCTAAAAGACAGTGGAACAAAAGTCTAACGCACAAAACTTTTAATCAGCTTGAATATATCGGTAGATATGAGTGCATGTGGACGTGGACGTAACACTCGTGGACGAGGTAGGGGTAGGATGATAGTCTCGGAACCGGTAGGGTCCGGACATGGGTCAGAAAACGAGATACCACTGCCGCCAACTGTGGGCGAGGAATATCAGGATCAGACGGGTGGTAATGACGCAGTGTCGTAGGCTATGCTACGAGTGCTGGAGAGGGTTGCGAGTGCAGGAGTAGGAAATGGAGCTCGAAAATCTGTGACCGAGCGACTCAAGGCTAATGGTGCAGAGGTATTTAGAGGTGTATCTTGTGTGGCACCTAGTGCAGCGAAATATTGGTTGGAGGTAACGGAACGCATCATGGATGATCTGGATTTTTCAGCTGAGGAAAAGCTGAAGGTGTAATATCCCGGGTTAGGGGCTATTTTGTTGTTGCATGTGTTTAGTGTGCTGTGTTGCTATTTCGGTGTTTTAGGGGCTTAATTGTGGGTTAGGAGTGTGCCTGGGTAGGTAGGAAAATTTTGGTTTTTGGGTGCTAGGTGAAGGGAGCTGAGGAAGCTGGGGTTTAAGAAAATAATTTGTTGTTTTGTTGCACAAGTAAGGAGCTAGCTTAGTGGCAAAGCATGCGCTACATGGGGAGCTTGGTGTGGCGTCATCTACATGAGGTGGAGGTCTAGTGTTCTGAGCTGCAGAGTTCCCATTTTGGCTTCTTTTGGGACGGCATGGAGGAAGAGGTTGAGAGTAATTTGAATTCCTCCTTGGACTTGGTCAAGTGGTGACTTGGATGGTGGAGAGCAAAAAGTGGAGTGTGACTTGGTAAACACATTTGAAATGTGTGGATGTGAGTGCAAGGAGGATATGGCGAATTTGAGGGAGTGGGGAGTGGGAAGTGACGGCTTGGTGTGGGAGAGGGAAGGCCGAATGTACCTTTGCATTTTGGTACATTTTCGGTTTTCCTTTTGGTAAGCAAAAGTGTTCATTTTGGTTTTGTTAGCCAAATTTTACCAAGGTTTTCTCTCAATTTTCTTCATTTGTTAAAACCGAAATTCCAAGTGAGTTCTCCATCATTTCCTTCACAAACCGAAAGTCCAGAGCAACTTTGCTGATTTTGTGCTTTGTTTTTTCTCAATTATTTTTGGTAGCCATATGCTCTCTCTCTCCCTTTTCTTTTCATGTAGGTAAGCCAAAAACTAGTTTCTTCCTTACTCAAATTCTCTTTTTCTTCTTTAAGCCGTACTAGCCGAATTACTCATTTGTTCCCCTCATTTCTTTGTGCCAAACCACAACCACTTGCATCTCAAACCTTTGTTTTCTTTTCTTATTCATTATTGCCAAACTTCATCCTCATTTCCTATTTTCTTTTCCTTCCTTCTCCATTTAAAACCGAATATAAATGTGTGTTAAACACTTAGGCCGAATCTCTCCTCTCCTAGTAGTCTCCCTTGGCCGAATCTTTTGTGGCTCTCTCCTATTGTAGTCTTGGCCGAATATCGGTAAGTGTTGGGGTCTTGCTTGATCGTTTGGGATTGGTAAGTGTTGGACCGAATGGCCATTTCCCTTCTTCTTTTGCTTTGCCGATGTTGGTTAATTAAGAGCCGAATGTGGCCTTGAGGTGGAGAGTTAATCTTTAGTTTTGGAACCGATTTCATTATAGGTCATTCGGATTTTGGATACAATCAAGTGGAGCCTTCGTCCTTTGGTTAACCATTTGGGGTAAGTATTGGTAAGGGCCAGTTCTATTAGTTGATTCTTTTATCTTGTTAAGCCAAGTTAATTCGGGATTAATGGTTCTTCTTATTAGGTGGTGGCCGATTATCAAAAGAACCACTGTTGTTAGTTCGAGGTTTGGTTGGAAACCAAATCATCTTCAAGGTAAGGGATGGATATTGACCCCTTTGGTTAATTGATGATGGCCGAATGTTATAGATGCCTAACCCTATGTGTTGGCCGATTATAGGAGCCGATTAATCAAGGGACTTAGATCGCTTTTGTCGATTTCTAGACTCGTAATTACTGTGTGTGTAACTAACACACCCATACTTAGTGATATTGTTATTAAACCTGTTTGCCTATTAAAATCATGACAAGATGATGGATTATTGGATACCCAAACGGGGTATGTGTACGTATCCGGGTAAGTCAAGTTATTGTTACTAGATTACTGATGATCTATATGGTATCATGACTATGTATGTATGTGATATGGGGCATGAGTCAAACATATTAGCATGATATGCATAATTTGTATGATATGCATGATTACATGAGTTGGTTTGTTGATGGGTGATATGAGTGGAGGTGCGGTGATGATTTGTCTTGATGAGCACCAGTGTTTTGGTAACACACTTTGTGACTTTGGGTCACCAGTGCTTTGGTAGCACATTTGTGTCTTTGGGACACCAGAGGTTGGGCACCTCATTGCGACTTGTCCCTGTGGTTAACACCACCGTGGGTTGGCCCCACTTTGAGATATGGGATCGTCGCTAGTGATTGGGTATCACACGATGGGTTGGCCCCATCATCCGATTATTGTGACTACGGTGACCAAAGTGCTTTGGTAGCACACATTTGTGTCTTTGGGACACCGAGAGGTTGGGCACCTCATTGCGACTTGTCCCTGTGGTTAACACCACCGTGGGTTGGCCCCACATGAGATATGGGATCGTCTGCTAGTGATTGGGTATCACACGATGGGTTGGCCCCATCATTGGATTTGTGACTTCGGTCACCAGTGCTTGGGTAGCACATTGTGTCTTTGGGACACCAGTGTTTTGGTAACACATTGTGACTATACGTCACCAGTGGTTTGGCACCACCAGTGGTTTGGTACCACACGGGGTAGAAAAAGGAGATACGGATGGTTAGGATCAGGTTGCATTAATTATGTTGCTATGTATGATGTGTGTTAGCATGTTGTTTCATCGGGAGCGGGATTTATGCACTGAGTCACTCGACTCACCCTCTCCTTTGACATTTCAGGTGACCCGTAGACGCGGACATGGAGCTGGGGTGGACTCGGGGTGCACATGCCATGCTTTAATAAAAGTTTTGCTCAGACTATTCACTTTGGGTACTTTAGCTTATTTATTTTTATTTGAGATTTAATTTGGATTTGTAAAAGGCCTTTTAAATTATGTTTTATGATGGTTATGTTTTAATTAGATTCTCAACTTTGTTAACAAATAACTTGGTATGAAATTTTACTAAAAAATTTGGTAAGATAATGTTTTCAAAACTATAACGCAATGTGTTTTAAAACATACCATCGGGTATCTCACTATGTTTTGCTATAAAGTAAACTCAAGTGATTTTCAAACCAAACTCGATATTCGACTAAGTCAGAAAGGTTTCAAAATAGCACTAAGAAACTATTGGAAATGCTAAATGAAATCAACTCGTTTTTAACTATATACTTCGGATAAGTTTCCAAATTCTAATCAAACAGGCCTACTCAAATTTTCCTCAAGTTCACTATGTTTTCGCCCCGCTTTTAAACGAAAAATCTTATCTCTCGAAAACGTTTTCCCCGTAGCATACCAGATTCGGACGTGGTGTCCTGTCCGGGTTTGGGGTGTTACAGAAGGGCATAGTATCTCTGCTGCGAGATGAGTCGTATCAGTGGTGGCTCACAGTTAGGGATGGAGCGATAGCAGATGACCTCACTTGGGAGTTCTTTAGGGCAGCCTATCAGAGGAAGTACATATGGGCTAGCTATGTTGATGCGCAGCGTAGAGCTTTCTTGAACCTGGTCCAGGGTGATAAAACTGTAGCAGAATATGAGGCAGAATTTCTTCGGTTGAGTCGGTATGCATGGGGTATTGTGGGCACAGAGCATGAGCGTTGTGTCAGATTTGAGGATGGGCTGAGGGACGAGCTGCGGATGATAATTGCCCCACAGCAGGAACGAGAATTTGCCATTCTAGTGGAGAAAGCTAAGGTTGTTGAAGGGGTAAAACAGTCTGTAAGGCGGAATCAGGATAGGGGTTGGAATAAGAGGAGTTCTGGATCATCTGGGTTTTCTGGGAACCAGCAGAAAAGGGTTAGATATAGTGGGATGAATCAAGCTGCTAGGCCTGCTGCTGCTAATACTCAGTGGCCGCCGCGGTGTGCTCGATGCGGGAAGTCTCACACGGGAGAATGTTGGACTGGTAACAGGGGATGCTTTGAGTGTGGATCGATGGGGCATCGAGTTAGGGATTGTCCATAGAGATCAGCTAGGCTGCAGTCTGAGGATCAGAACCGTGTACAGTTTAGGAGGGATAATCAGCAGCCCCAGAGAGGCCGTGGTTTAGTCAAGGGAGGTAATGGCTCTAGTAGGGGTCATGGAGCATCGAGCAGAGGTGCAGGTGGTACAGAGGTGAGACAGCCTGGGTTGGTCTACGCAGCGAGGCGTCGAGAGGAGGGCGACGCATCGGACGTCATAACTGGTACGTTCTTAATTTTTGGAGTACCTTATAATGCTTTAATTGATGTTGGTTCGACGCACTCGTATGTTGCTAGTAGCATAGTGGAAACCATGAACTTAGACTCTGAGATTACTTCTAGGAAGATGACTGTGATAAGCCCTCTAGGTCACTCTGTAGAAGTAAGTAAACTATATAGGGATGTACCCCTAGAACTTCAAGGGATCGTGCTTCTGGCTGACTTGATGGAACTGCCGTTAGGGGAGTTCGATCTGATTCTCGGGATGGATTGGCTAGTTAAGTATCAATCTAGTTTGGATTGCGCGGCTAAGCGCATGGTGTTGAAGACCATGGAAGGTGTTGAGGTGGTGATGATAGGTAATAGGAGAGATTACTTATCTAATGTTATCTCCGCATCAAAGTTTGAGAAAATGGTTAGAAAGGGTTGTGAATCATTTTTGGTGCATGTTTGTGCTTTGGAAGTTAAAGATGCAGCTGTGAAGAATGTCTGAACTGTAGGGGAATTTGCTGATGTTTTTCCAGAGGAACTCCCGGGTATACCTCCTGACCGCGAGGTTGAGTTCGGTATAGACTTGTTACCCGGAACTGTGCCAGTATCTATTGCTCCATATAGGATAGCGCCGAAAGAATTAGTAGAGTTAAAGGCTCAGATTCAGGAGTTGTTGGACAGAGGTTTCATCCGACCGAGTGTATCACCTTGGGGAGCTCCAGTGCTTTTTGTTAAAAAGAAGGATGGTACGATGCGGATGTGTATAGACTACCGCCAGCTGAACAAGTTGAAAATCAAGAACAAGTATCCGTTGCCTAGGATTGATGACTTGTTTGATCAACTCAAGGGTGCATCGATTTTCTCTAATATCGACCTTAGGTCGGGGTATCATCAGCTCAAGGTGAAGGAGGCTGATATTCATAAGATGGCATTTCGTACTCGGTATGGGCACTACGAGTTTTTGGTAATGCCTTTCGGTTTGACCAATGCACCGGCAGCATTCATGGACATGATGAATCAGGTGTTTCAGCCGTATTTGGATCGATTCGTCGTAGTGTTTATAGACGACATTTTGGTGTACTCAAAATCTGAGGAAGATCATGACGCGCATCTTCGGGTAGTTCTGCAAGTTCTGAGGGAAAAGCAGTTATACGCCAAGTTTAGTAAGTGCGAGTTTTGGCTTAAGGAGGTAACTATCCGACGCATGACTTAGAATTAGCTGCAGTGGTTTTCGCCTTGAAGATTTGGAGGCATTACTTGTATGGGGAGAAGTCGATAGTGTATACGGATCATAAGAGTCTGAAGTACCTCTTGACTCAGAAGGATTTAAACTTGAGGCAGCGAAGGTGGATAGAGTTATTGAAGGACTACGATTGCTTGATTGAGTACCATCCGGGTAAGGCTAACATAGTAGCGGATGCGTTGAGCCGTAAGGTGGTAGCTGACTTGCGAGCGATGTTTGCTCACCTCAGTATTTATGATGATGGAAGTCTTTTGGCAGAATTGCAAGTAAAGCCGTCTTGGATTGATCAGGTTAAGGAGAAACAGCTGACAGATGAGGTTTTGAGTGCTCGAAGGTTACAAGTGCAGGATGGTGAATCTGAGGGGTACAACTTGGATAGTGATGGAGTACTGCAATTTCAAGGGAAGGTATGTATGCCTAAGGATATTGAATTGAGACACCGGATTCTTCAGGAAGCTCATAGCAGCCCATACGCTATGCATCCTGGAGGCAGTAAGATGTATCGTGATTTGAGGGAACAATTCTGGTGGCCAGGTCTTAAGCGGGAAGTAACTGAGTTTGTAAGCAAGTGTTTGACATGCCAGCAGGTTAAGGCTGAGCATCAGTTGCCATCAGGGCTGTTGCAGCCGGTAAAGATTCCACAGTGGATGTGGGAAAGGATTACGATGGATTTTGTCAGTGGGCTTCCCCTTACGCCTAGCAAGAAGGACTCAATCTGGGTTATAGTGGATCGTTTGACTAAGTCAGCTCACTTCATACCGGTAAAGGTTGATTATTCGCTCCAGAAGTTAGCCAAGTTGTATGTGGCAGAGATAGTACGGTTGCATGGAGTACCTGTGTCAATTATTTCGGATAGGGATCCCAGGTTCACGTCGACATTTTGGAAAGCTTTGCATCAGGCTTTGGGCACAAGGTTGGATTTTAGCACGGCTTTTCATCCACAGTCGGATGGACAGTCTGAAAGGGTAATCTAGATTCTGGAAGATATGTTAAGGGGCTGTGTTCTGGATTTCAGCGGTAGTTGAGAGGAGTATCTACCTTTGGCGGAGTTCGCTTATAACAATAGTTATCAAGCGAGTATTCAGATGGTACCATATGAGGCACTATATGGGCGGAAATGTCGTACTCACGTGTTGGACGTAATCGTGAACGCGCAGATGTTGGGTCCGAAGTTGGTGGCTGAAACAGAGGATAAGGTTAAGATAATTCGAGCTCGTCTTAAGGAAGTGTCAGATAGGCAGAAGTCTTACGCCGATCTTAAGCGCAGGGATATTGAGTATGCAGTAGGTGATAAGGTCTTTCTGAAGGTATCGCCTTGGAAGAAAGTATTGAGATTTGGTCGGAAGGGTAAGCTAAGCCCTAGGTTCATCGGGCCATATACAGTGTTGAAGCGAGTGGGACCGGTAGCTTATCAGCTTGAGTTGCCAGCAGAATTGAGTCAGATTCATAACGTCTTTCATGTTTCAATGCTTAGGCGCTATCGATCAGATCCGTCCCATGTGGTACCAGTTGAGGAAATAGAGGTGAGCCCTAATTTGTCTTTCGAGAAAGAACCGGTACAGATTTTGGATCGGGTTGTCAAAGTTCTGCGTGGGAAGTCAGTACCCCTGGTGAAGGTATTATGGCGAAACCATGGCACGGAGGAAGCCACGTGGGAACCGGAGGATGTGATGAGACAGCAATACCCTCAACTCTTTTGATCAGGTAATTTCGAGGCTGAAATTATTTTTAAGGGGGTAGAACTATAACATCCTCAAATAGGGGTTAGTGTATTTGAATTGCTTTGCATGAGTTTGGACTATTATGTTATTAATGGAGGTGTTCTAGGGGCTAGTTATGAGCCAAAGGTAGGCCCGAGCTGTAGGAAAATGCTTGTTTTTAAGTTTTAGTAAGGGAGCCGAGGAGCTAGGAGCTAAGTGTAATTTGTGGAAAATTTAAGCACACGAATTGCCTTGGTAAAGTGGCAGGAGGCGCCACTTGGGGCCTTGAGGTGACGCCACATGCGGGGAAGGAGAGCTCGAGTTCGAGTGGCAAAATCTCATTTTCTACTTAGCATTTTGACGCCAAGGGGGAGGAGTTGTGCTCGGCACAAACTCATCGGATAAGCTTGGAATAAGTCAAATTAATTTAAATGGGTGGCAAGGAGAAAATTTAGGAGCTTGACTAATTCAAACTCATTTGAATTAGTGGCGAGGAGAAGCTTGGAGCAATTCTTGCCAAATTTGAAGTCCTGTTTGAAGAGGAGTGTCGGTTGGGAAGTGAGTAGGGGAGTTGCCGAAATTTCTTAGTGGTTAGGTGATCATTTTCGGCTAGCTTGGAGGGCCTCATTCTTTGTTTTGTGTCAAGCCAAAAAACCCTTTGAGCCTTGCCGATTTCTCCCTAGTGCACCATATCAAAGTAAAAGCCAAAATCCCTTTTGTTTTTAGCATCATCGAGATCTCTTGTATGCACCTAGCCGAATCCACACAAGAACCATTTGGAAGCTCTCTTTTCCCCTTTGAAATCGAAACCTCACTTGACATCTTCTTCTCTTCTCTTTTTCGGCAATTAAGGTGCTTGGCCGAACCTCTCTTTCTCCCATCTTTCTTTTTCTTCTTTTCATAACTGCTCAAAACCACATCTTCTTCTCTTCTTTCTTTTTGCCGAAACCCCTTAGTCCCTTTTTCTTTAAGCCTAAGCCGAATACCATTTATATCTCTTCCCTTTCTCTTCTTTTTGTTTTAGCCGAATGTTATTTACTTTGCTCTTCTATTAACCATACTCTATTGCCGAAATCTCCTTGTTTTCTTCTTGTCTATTTTGGCCGAATATCACTCAAGCCTAGATCTCTTTTGGTTTTTCTCCAATCAGTTTTGGAAGGGGGTAAGTGTTCATGGCCAAATTTCTTTTGTTTCGTTTCTCTTCTCTTTGTCAACTCTCATGGAAGCAGAAGCTGAATTTCGGCATTTGATAACAAGATTACTAATCACCTTTGAAAACCGATTTCTTTTAGGATCTCCGGGATTCTCGGCGATGAGATCCGAGCCATCTATTCTCACATCAATCGATTTCTTCAAGTCTGTGGTAAGGATCCATGACGATTAAATCATTCTTTAAGTTGTTTGTAAAGCCGAAGGCTATTGAGTCTAAGTTTTGTTGTTGGCCGATTGTAGGGGGAGGATCAGTCTCGCATATTTTGGTGTTGTGATTAGTATTCAGAGAGCATTAAGGTAAGGTTTGGGGTTCTATGCGTTAACCCTTCGGGACTTATTGGTATGGCTGAATGGCCTTGTTAATTGTTGTGGTTTGGCTGAATGTAGGACACGAGATCTAGTGCAGTAGATCGGGTCTTTGGGATTCAGTGATTGCGTTAGTAACAGGTGTGTAAACGCTTACACACTTTATTAGTTTAACGATGCTTATTATGTTACTGTATAACCCCTGGTATTAGTGACTTTGCCTTGCGGCATAAGCTTGGATTCCGGGTAAGTCCCCTATTATGTGATTTACGATATATATATCTATGTCATCATGTTCTGCTAATTGCTATGTAATTTATGTTTTGCATGACCACACATGGATTATTATGACTCGTCCCAGGTGGTTTGGTACCACGATGGGTTGGCCCCACATGATATTACGGGATTGTTATCGGTGGTTTTGACCACACGATGGGTTGGCCCCATCATTGATATATATGTATTTGTGACTTGGTCACGATGGTTTTGACCACCGGTGGTTTTGACCACACGGTAGTTAAAGGAGATTGGATGGTTAGGGTATGGGTTGCATGATTTGCATGTTTTGCTAATAATCTGTGTAAGTGGTTGAATTATCGGGTTGGGGATTTATACACTGAGTCTTGGTGACTCACCCCTTCCCTTACATTTTGCGAGATGAGGCATAGATCGCGGATATGAAGCCGGGAGGACTCGGGGTGGCCATGCAGATTTGTTTTCGGGTTTTTGACTTTAACTTATTATTTCAGTTTATTTGATTTTTCCCTAAGTTTGGTTTTGGTTTTGTAATAAGGCCCCTAAGTTTATTTTGGTTTTATTTTCACTTGATTTTATTCTGTTTATAAATTACATGTTGGATTTATGGATATGATAAAATTAACCGGTAAAAAGCAAGGTTTTCTAAACTATATCTCTTCGGGTTTTCAAACGTTACCATCAGGTAACAACGATCATAACATAATCAGGGGTAACCTGGATGATTTTACAAACTCTAAATCTTTCTCTCAACTTCAAAGGCATATGGATAAACTCTCCACACAACCGTTTTTAGTCAAAATCAAATGTTTTTCTAACTTTGGTATTAACAAATGGGTTTCCAAACATGATTTTTCCCAAATTTCTTAACACCTATAAGACAATATTAACATCACCTACTACTAAGTTTTTACCTGTATACGATAAAAGGGTTTTATAAAATCTAACCAGTAACTTGTGGTTCCAAAAATGTTTTCACTCCGTAGCATGCCAGATTCAGTCGTGGTGTGTTGACCGGGTTTAGGGTGTTACAATCGCCAAGCTAACTCGGGGATCGTAGGACGTCAGAGTTCGGATCACACTATCAACTATTCTTTTGGTATAATAAAGTTGATTTATTTTGGGTATGGCATGTATAGGAACTTGGTCATTCTGTTATGTCATATTAGTTAGCCAAAGTGTTGGCTATTATGGTTACTCATTCATTTTGTAAATGGCCATTGGAAATTTATCAATACTTGTTAAGTTATATATATATATCCAATGATGAAGATATTCATTAAGTGCAAGTTCGTGTAATCGGTCGAGTAAAATATGAAGTGTATGTATGATGAATTAGTGAGTCTTCATAGTGTATTATTACTATGTTATGTATTGCTTGTGGTGGTATGAGTGTGTTTGTTTTTCAGGGTGGCAATTGGCTTGGTATATAGCCTTCTAATTGTCCACACGGGTAGACACACGGGCGTGTGTCTAGGCCGTGTGTGACACACGGTCAGCCCCATGGGTGTGTTGATAGGTCGTGTGTCCCCTGCATCAAATTTTCGAGAATTCAATTCGTCACACGGGCCAGCACACGGGTGTGTAACTAGGCCGTGTGCTCCCTAAGTGTTTGCTAATGTCATAAACAGAATACCAGGGTTGTCACACAAGGGTGAGGACACGGGCGTGTCTAGGCCGTGTGAGGGACACGGGGCATAGACATGGGCGTGTGCCAGGTCGTGTGAAAACCCCTGTAGGTTCAAAATGAAAAATAGAATCCACATGGGCTAAGGACATGGGTGTGTGAGACTACACTGGCTGCCCACACGGGCGTGTTCTATTCCACACGGGCGTGTGGCCCTGTTTTTAAGCAAAGATTTTCTAAGTATGCAAAAGTTTTTGGTTTAGTCCCGAACCATTTCGTATGTATGTTTAGGGTCTCATAGACCCATAATAGGGACTTTATGAATATGATTGAGAAATTTTTAATTTGAAACAAAATTATATGGCCCGATGTAGTATATTTAAGCAAGTTATGTTCGGTAATACCTCATATCTGGTTCTAACGAGGAATACGGGTAAGTGGTGTTATATTTAGTGGTATCAGAGATACGGTTTAGTCGATTCTCGGGCTAACGTAGCGTATGCATGAGTCTAGCTATACATGCCATACATATGAGTATTTACGTAATGATAGTGTGATGACTCCTGACGATTTAAATTGTGTTTTCATTTAGTAAATGGATCCCGATAGAGCTGTGGCAGATGATGTAGAAAGTAATGCGCCGGCTCCCACTCAAGGGACGGTGCCGACTGAGAATGAGAATAGACCAGCAACTGTAAGTTAGAGAGGAGGAGAAGAGGCTAGGGAAGCCTTTCTCTACATGATTAATGTGTGGTATACGGAGTTCGTTCGTACGAACCTGAATGCGCAACCCCCTCCACCCCACCTATTCCTCAGCCTACCCATGTAGCTCCCCAAGTGGTAGAAGTGGTAAGGAGAGAAAAGCCTCCGGTTAATAGAATCTGAAAACAAGGAGCCGAGGAATTCTGAGCTAGCAAAGATGATGATCTAGAGAGGGCAGAATTTTGGCTTGAAAATACCATCAAGGTATTTTTTGAATTATCTTGCACACCTGAAGAGTGCATGAAATGTGTGGTGTCTCTCTTAAGAGATTCTACTTATCAGTGGCGGAACACCCTTGTGTCGGTTGTACCAAGGGAAAAGATTACATGTGAATTTTTCAAAGAAGAGTTCCAGAAGAAGTACATTAGCCGAAGGTTTATCGACCAGAAAAGAAAGGAATTCCTTGAACTGAAACAAGGTAGAATGATAGTAACCGAGTATGAGCGTGAGTTTGTAAGGCTCAGTAAATATGCTCGGGAATGTGTATCCTCTGAAGCCATTATGTGTAAAAGGTTTAAGGACGTATTGAATGAAGATATCCGATTATTTATTGGTGTCCTCGAATTGAAGGAATTTGTTGTGCTAGTAGACAGGGCTTGTAAAGCCAAGGAATTGGTTAAAGAGAAAAGAAAAGCTGAAATAGAGTCTCATGACTCAAGAAAGAGACAACTGAACAAGTCATTTCAATCCTCCTCCAAGAAGTCAAGAGATTTCGCTACTCGATCAGCTACTTCAGCTGGGTTTTCGAATAGAAGTAAAGGTAAATAGTACTCAGGGTCTAAAGCTCAGACAACTTCAGTTACTAGTGTTGGCAACACTTGACTAAATAGACCGGAATGTCCATAGTGTGGCAGACGTCACCTCGGTGAGTGCCGAGCACATGAGAGAGCCTATTTTAAGTGTGGTTCCCAATATCATTTTATTAGAGAATGCCCTGGGATGGTCGAAAAAAGAGAAAATTTAGAGTGCAAGATCAGGAAGCACTACTAGATAGAGACAGCAGAGAAACCCGGGAAGTGGAATGGGTAGTAAGAGTACACCCAGAGAGCAGACTGCAAGATCTGATGGTAGAGTGCCTGTGAGGACTTATGCTATTCGCGCTCGTGAAGAGGCATCATCCCCTGATGTAATTATAAGTACATTTTCTCTCTATGATACTAATGTTGTTGCTTTAATTGATCCGGGATCTACCCACTCATATATTTGCATGAAATTAATATTAGCATGAGCATGCCTGTAGAGTCTACAGAATTCATGATAAAAGTGTCCAATCCATTAGGCAAATGTGTATTAGTTGATAAGGTATGTAAAGATTACCCATTGATGATTAGAGGTCATTATTTTAAGGCAAATCTCATGCTATTACCATTAGATGAATTCGATATAATTCTTGGTATAGACTGGTTAACCGCTCATGATGTGACAGTAAATTTTGGAAAGAAATACATTGAATTGAGATGTGAAAACGGGGACACTCTTCGTGTTGAATCAGATGAACAGGATAGGTCGCTTGTAGTGATCTCTCATATGTCTGTCGAGAAATATGTAAGGAAAGGATATGAAGCGTATCTTGCCTTTGTGATGAATGCTGAAGAGACTGAGTTAAGAATTGAATCAATGCCGATAGTATGTGAGTATCCAGCTGTATTCCCAAAAGAATTAAGGGTTGCCTCCGGTTAGAGAAGTTGAATTTGGCATTGAGTTAGTTCCTGGTACTGTACCTATATCGATTGCTCCATACAGAATGGCTCCAACTGAGTTGAAAGAATTAAAGGCACAACTACAAGAGTTAACGGACAAAGGTTTTGCAAGACCGAGTTGTTCTCCGTGGGGTGCACCAGTATTATTTGTGAAAAAGAAAGATGGTTCTATGACGTTATGTATAGATTACCGGCAGCTTAATAAGGTAACCGTGAAGAACAAGTACCCATTGCCAAGGATCAATGATCTGTTTGATCAGTTGAAGGGATCCACTATGTTTTCTAAGATAGATTTGAGGTCCGGTTATTACCAGTTAAGAGTCAAAGACTCCGATGTGTAAAAAAATGCATTTCGGACAAGGTATGGTCACTATGAGTTTTTAGTCATGCCTTTCAATTTAACAAATTCCCCTGCTATGTTTATGGATTTAATGAATCGCATTTTTCGACCATACTTGGATAAATTTGTGGTGGTTTTCATTGATGATATACTGATTTATTCTCGTGATGAGAATGAGCACGCGAGCACTTGAGGACGGTTTTACAGATTTTACGAGATAATCAGTTGTATGCCAAGTTTAGCCAAAGTGAATTTTGGCTCAAAGAAGTTGGATTTTTGGGGCATATTATCTCAGGAGATGGGATCCGAGTTGACCCGAGCAAGATTTTAGCTATTGTTGATTGGAAACCGCCGAGAAATGTATCAGAGGTTAGAAATTTTCTGGGCCTAGATGGCTATTACAGACGGTTTGTCAAGGGATTTTCCATGATAGCGACTCCAATGACGAGGTTGCTACAAAAAGATGTAAAGTTTGAATGGACAGAAAAGTGCCAACAGAGTTTCGATAGGCTCCAGTTCTAGTACAACCTGAACTGGGAAAAGAATTTGTGGTTTATAGCGATGCATCCTTGAATGGATTGGGTTGTGTGCTTATACAAGAGGGCAAGGTGATAGCATATGCCTCCAGACAGTTAAAGCCGCACGAGAAGAATTACCCGACACATGATTTAGAGCTGGCTGCCATTGTGTTTGCATTGAAGATATGGAGACACCATTTGTATGGTGAAAAGTGTCAGATATTCACCGATCATAAAAGCTTAAAATACTTGATGACTCAAAAGGAATTGAACTTAAGGCAACGAAGATAGTTAGAGTTGATAAAGGATTATGAGCTAGTGATTGACTATCATCCGGGAAAGGAGAACGTAGTCGCCGATTCCTTGAGCAGAAAATCCTTGTTTGCATTGAGAGCCATGAATACACGGATGAATTTTTCAAAGGATGGTTCTATTCTAGCTGAGTTGAGAGCTAGACCGATGTTTCTCCAAGAGATTTGTGAGGCTCAGAAAGGTGACAGTGACTTGCAAGCCAAAAGAGTTCAGTGTGATTCGGGTGTTGAGTCTGACTTTCAGATTAATTCTGATGGATGTTTGATGTTCGAATCTGAGTCTCAGTATGCAGGAATGATGAGCTTATTTAGAAAATTTTACACGAGGCACATAGTGGATGTTTATCTATACATCCGGGCAGCACAAAAATATATAATGACTTGAAGAAATGTTATTTGTGGCCGAGTATGAAGAAAGATATTTCTGAGTTTGTATCGAAATGCTTGATTTGTCAGCAGGTGAAAGCTGAACACCAAGTACCTTCGAGTTTACTCCAACCTATTACAGTTCCTGAGTGGAAATGGGATGTGTTACTATGGACTTTGTGACGGGTTTGCCATTGACACCGAGTGAGAAAGATGCCGTATGGGTTGTGGTAGATAGACTTACGAAGTCGGCCCACTTCATACCGGTACGTGTTGATTATTCACTTGATAAGTTGGCAGACTTGTATATTTCAGAGATTGTAAGACTACATGGAGTGCCTTTTTCGATTATATCGGATAGAGATTCGAGATTCACATCGCGATTTTGGAAAAAGTTGTAAGAAGCTTTGGGCACAAAGTTGAGTTTTAGTACAGCTTTCCACCCGCAAACTGACGGACAGTCGGAGAGATTAGTACAGATACTTGAGAATATGCTCCGGTGTTGTGTTCTTGAGTTTCAGGGTAGCTGGGAAAAGTACTTACCGTTGGTAGAGTTTGCCTATAATAATAGTTTTCAGTCGAGTTTGAAAATGGCGCCTTATGAGGCATTGTATGGGCGGAAGTGTTGAACGCCTTTGTATTGGACCGAACTAAAAAAAATTAGATTCACGAGGTCGATTTGGTTAGAGAAACCGAAGAGAAGGTAAAAATAATCCATGATTGCTTAAAAGCTGCTTCGGGTAGACAAAAGTCTTATGCGGACTTAAAGCGAAAAGTGATCGAGTTTCAAGTTGGTGGTAAGGTGTTCTTGAAAGTTTGCCATGGAAGAAAGTTCTCAGATTTGGCTGGAAAGGCAAATTGAGTCTGCGTTTTATCAGACCATATGAGATTACCGAGAGGATAGGACCAGTAGCTTATCGATTGGCTTTGCCATCTGAGTTGGAAAAGATTCATGATGTGTTCCATGTGTCTATCTTACGTCGTTACCGATCAGATCCTTCGCATGTGATTGCACTGACAGAGGTTAAAATTCAACCCGACATGACTTATGGCGAAGAACCAGTTAAGATTTTGGCACGAGAAGTCAAACAATTGAGAAACAAAAGTATTGCCCTTGTGAAAGTGTTATGGCAAAGACATGGGGTAGAGGAGGCTACATGGGAGCCCGATGAGGTTATGAGAAACTAATGTCCAAACCTTTTTACCGCTAAGATTTTAGGGGATGAAAATCCCTAAGGGGGGAGAATTGTAACAGCCCAATTTAGGGCCTAGTCAGAATAATGGTTACGAGACCACAAATTCGAAGTAAAAATATGTGTTTTATGATTTTTATGAGGCTTATGATGTGTTTGCATGATTGTGTGAAAATTTCATGAGGAAATTTTATTAATTAGTGATCAATTTGTCCATTAGGACTAAATTGCAAGGATTAGAAAATATGAGATTCTAGAAGATTTAAGTTTGAAATAGAATTATAAAAATTATTAGAAGTCCTTATTTAGCAATTAGACCAATATATGTCAAGATGGACAAAAATAGACATGGAAGGAAAAATCTCAAGAAAGGGCCTTAAGGGCATTTTTGTCATTTGGTTAATAAAAGAATTAAAACGGAAAAAGAAGTCAAAATTCATGTCCATCTTCTTCCTAAGTGCCAAAATTTTCAATCTCTCCATATCTAGGGTTTCTTCATCTTTCAAGCTTGATTGTAAGTACCTCCTAGCCCCGTTTTTAATGTTCTTCGTATTTTTGAGATCTTCGTAGCTCGATTTAGCTATTTCTAGCTATATTTTGAGCTAACGTTTATGTTAAAAAAATTACCTATGTATGAAATGCATGTATTTTGATTATTTATGGAAGAATATGAAAGTTTGATGCATGATAAACATCTTTTTCTAAGTGATTTTCATGAAAAATGCATAAAAAGGGCCAAATTGTAAAAGTTATGAAAATGGTCATACATGAGTGAATTAATGGAAATTGGGGGCTGTTGTAGTTATGAAAAGGATTCGGCTAGGCTTAAAATGCAAAGAAATTGATAGAAAATCATTTTACGAGCCTAGAGGCAAAATTATAAATATGTAAAAGTTTAGGGGCAAAATCATAATTTTGCCAAAATATGATTCATGGGTCAATTTAGTCAATGTGAGTATTAAACAAGTGAAATTTTTATTATAGATCAAGAAACACGAAGCCCGGACTGAAATCGAGGCAAGAACAAGGTTGTGGACTAAATCGAATAGCTATACACATTTTGAGTACCGAGGTAAGTTTGTGTGAAATTAAAGCTACACAATGTTATTATGTTTTTAATTACTTTATTTTATGAGAAATGTATATTAATTCCATGAAGTTGATTAATGATGCCTCGATAAGATTGTAATGAGATCAAGTTAAGTTGAAGTCCCGGTTGAACATTTCAGAATAACAAGGATACCTATGTCGCAACAAGAAACAATGAAGGTCCCGTATAAGACCATGTCTGGGACATGGCATCGACACCGAATGTAGGTCCCGTATAAGACCATTTCTGGGACATGGCATCGGCACCGAATTTAGGTCCCATATAAGACCATGTTTAGGACATGGCATCAACACCGAATGTAGGTCCCGTATAAGACCATGTCTAGGACATGGCATCGACACCGAATGTAGGTCCTGTATAAGACCATGTCTGGGACATGGCATCGTCACCGAATGTAGGTCCCGTATAAGACCATGTCTGGGACATGGCCTCGACACCGAATGTAGGACCCGTATAAGACCATGTCTGGGACATGGCCTCGGCACCAAAGGAAGATCTCGTGTAAGACCATGTTTGGGACATGGCATCGACATCTATATACGATCTCGTATAAGACCATATCTGGGATATGGCATCGACATCGAGATATGAGATCCCATGTAAGACCATATCTGGGATATGGCATTGGCATCGTGATAAATGTATGATGAGATTGAGTATCCTCCGATATTCCAAGTAGTTCAACGGGCAAAGAGCTAATTTATGTAAAGATGACAAAGAGCTAAGTTTGTGTATAGATTACAAAGGGCTAAGTTTATGTTTAAAAAGTATAAAAGTGCTAAAGTTATGTGATGAAGTGATACAGGTACCCATGAGTAACTTACGAGAAATGAATGCAAAATGTGATATGTGATTTGGTAACAGTATGCATGAGTAAGTTATGTTGATGTGTTTGAGAACTTATGTATTATCCAATGAGATGAATGGATGTTATTATAAGTCACAATGTTGCTATTTATTTCATGCAAACTTACTAAGCTTTATGCTTACCCCTTTCTTTTCCCTTTTCCTTGTAGTATCGCCAAGCTAACTCGGGGATCGTGGGACGTCGGAGTTCGGATCACACTATCAACTATTCTTTTGCTATAGTAAAGTTGATTTATTTTGGGTATGGCATGTATAGGAAGTTGGTCATTCTGTTATGTCATATTAGTTAGCCAAAGTGTTGGCTATTATGGTTACTCATTCATTTTGTAAATGACCATTGGAAATTTATCAATACTTGTTAAGTTATATATATATATCCAATGATGAAGATATTCATTAAGTGCTAGTTCGTGTAATCGATCGAGTAAAATATGAAGTGTATGTATGATGAATTAGTGAGTATTCTTAGTGTATTATTGCTATGTTATGTATTGCTTGTGGTGGTATGAGTGTGTTTGTTTTTTAGGGTGGCAATTGGCTTGGTAGATAGCCTTCTAATTGTCCACAAGGGTAGACACACAGAAGTGTGTCTAGGCCGTATGTGACACGCGGTCAGCCCCATGTGTGTGTTGATAGGCCGTGTGTCCCCTGCATCAAATTTGTGAGAATTCAATTCATCACACGGGCCAGCACACGGGTGTTTGACTAGGCCGTGTGCTCCCTAAGTGTTTGCTGATGTCATAAATAGAATACCAGGGTTTTCACACACAGGTTAGGACACGGGCGTGTCTAGGCCGTGTGAGGGACACGGGCCATAGACACGGGCGTGTGCCAGGCTGTGTGAAAACCCCTGTAGGTTCGAAATGAAAAATAGAATCCACATGGGCTAGGGACATGGGCGTGTGAGACCATACGGCCTGCTCACACGGGCGTGTTCCATTCCACACGGGCGTGTGGCCCTGTTTTTAAGCAAAGATTTTCTAAGTATGCAAAAGTTTTCGGTTTAGTCCTGAACTATTCCGTATGTATGTTTAGGGTCTCGTAGACCCATAATAGGGACGTTATGAATATGATTGAGAAAGTTTTAAGTTGAAACGAAATTATATGGTCCGATATAGTTTGTTTAAGCAAGTTAAGTTCAGTAATGCCTCGTATCTGGTTCCAGCGAGGAATACGGGTAAGGGGTGTTACAGAATTGACATCGGCAAAGGTGCAGATAGTGGAAGCTCAAGCTTAAATTGTACTATGGTTTTGTTTTCTCATGTAATTTTAATTAAGGTCAATGAGTTCAATCAGAATATTTTGTTTCCCTGAGCTAATGCAGTTGTAAAGATCTTTTGACTAGCATGTGAGGAAAATTTGGAAAGAGTGTATGTTTGAGTTGTTTTAACAGCATGAAAGAGGAAGTATTTTGATAAGATATTATTTGATAGTTGAGATCGACTCAGTTGTTTTATCTGAGTGAGCTGGCCAGTTGAAAGGTAATTTGAGTCATACACATTTAAATTGTCCCAGGTATGGAAATGAATTTTGTTCATTCATGAGTAATTAGATAGACTGTCTGAAGGAAGAATTTATATTTTAGACAGTATGATACAGAGATATACCTAATAGATTTGTTCTAATCCGACGATGTTATTATGAGTTAAAGCTATTCTGATTGATAAAGTTAACACATTTGTGAAAGTTGAATGGTCTTTTGAGTATTAACAAAGTAGAAAATAGTTGAAGGTATTGTTAACCGAAGCACTGGCTCTGGGTTCTGTTTGAATTGAGTAAAGAATTCGTAATTTTTTAGTGATGCACTATAGATTGGATTGGAATATGTTTTAATACAAGAATGTAAAATGACAGTTTGTGCTTTCAGACGGTTAAAGTCTCATTAAAAGAATTGTTCGACGAGTGACTTAGGGCCAGTATGTCTGTGTTGAGAAATGGATGGCATCGTTTGTTCGATGGAAAACGTCATATGCTTCTTGATCCCAAGAGTATACAATATCTAATGTTACAGAAAAAACTGAAATTAAGACAATGTTGATAGCTTGAACTATTGAAAGATTTTGAATAATTAACAATTAACCTTTGAGGAAGTAGATATAGTTGCGGATGCTTGAATGGAAAGCCTTTGAATATTTTGTGAGTATTGGATACATGATTAATCTTAATTGATGATGGTCTGTATCTAGCTAAGTTAGAAGCTAAAACGATGTTTTCTTTGCAAGATTCAGAACCTCAGGAATGTGACAGTGAGTGGTAAATTGAACGAGTATAGTGTGAGACAAATTTTGAGTCTGATTTCTGTTATTATTACTCCGAGATAGAATTCGTGCAATGAATTATCTAGAGCTTATGCAGAAAAGGTTATACGAGACTCAGTAGTAGCTCGTTTGTTCATTCAGGGAGTAATGAAATGTATAGTTATTTGAAATAGATGATCTGATGATCGGGAATATAATTTGAGTACGCAGTTGCATCTTGGCAATGTAATTCATCTTTAGATTGATGGTAAGCTTGGGAGAGTAATTCAGAGCTTTGACGATATGCTCTAACACTATGTTCCAGAGTTCAAAGGTGATTGGAAAGAGATATATGAGGTGGAATTAACTTGTGATTCTGAGGAAAAGGGTGAAAGTGATTCATGAAAGTTGAAAGCAACTTCAGACTGACATAAGTAGTATACAGATTTGATGATTTAAGATATTGGGATTCTAGATCAATGACAGAGTGCTTCTGGAAGTATTTCCCTCGAAGAGGACTCCTCGATGAGGTAGAGGAAACTACGAGAATGTTACCCTAATATCTTTTCTGGTAAGATTTCCGAGGACGAAAATCCCTAAAGAGGGAGAGTTGTAATAGCCCGAATTAGGGTCTAGTCAGAATAGTGGTTTCAAGACCATAAATCTGAAGTAAAAATATTTATTTTATGATTGTTTTAAGGTTCATGATATGATTGCTTGACTGTGTGAAAGTTTCATTAAGAAACTTTGTTGGTAAAGTGTCCAATTTGACTTTTAGGACTAAATTGCAAAAGTTGCAAAATGTGTGTTCTAGAAGCTTTGAGTATGAAATAGTTATGGATTCTTAATTAGAGGTCCTTAAATAGCAATTTGACTAATTTCTATTTTTATGGACAAAAATGGACATGTTTAGGAAAATTTTCAAAGAAAGGCTTTAGGAGCATTTTGGTCATTTGGTTAATAAAAGAATAAAAAGGAAAAATCAAGTCAAAATTGGTGTCCATATTCTCTCCTTGGCCGAAAATTTCAAGACACCATAGCTAGGGTTTTCTTCAACTTTCAAGCTTGATTGTAAGTATATCCTAGCCCCGTTTTTAATGCTCTTTATGTTTTTAAAGTCATATTCACCCGATCATTCTATTTCTACCATCGTTTTGAAGTAGGGTTCATGTTTAAAATTTTACCCATGTATGACATGCATGTGTTTTGATATTTTATGGTAGAAAATGAAAGTTTAGTTTATGATAAACCACTTTTGCTAAGTGATTTTCAGTAAAAACGTCAAAAAGGACTTCTTTGTAAAAGTTGTAAAATGGGTAGTAAAAATCTGATTTGATGAAAAATGTGGGCTATTATGAGCATGATTTAGGTTCGGCTAGGCTTGAGATTCAAGGAAAATGGATAAATTTAATTTTTCGAGCCTAGGGGCAAAAATGTAAATATGTCAAAGTTTAGGGGCAAAAATGTAATTTTTCCATAATATGATTTTTGGACATAATTGAATAATGTGAAAAATAAATGAGCTAAATGTGATGTTACAGATAAAAAAAACGAGGTTTAGACCTAGAACTGGGGAAAAACGAGTATTTGACATTTAGTCCTTTTCGCCAATTTTTATGTCGATGTAAGTTTGTATGTAAATAATGCAACGTTATAATTGTATTTAAAATGTTTTGTTATTGCACGAATTGTATGATTGACTCTATAGATGAAATTGACGAAGTTTCGACAAGCAAGTAAATCCCTGTTGAACCTTAGGAATAGTTAAGATACAAATGTCATGACATTAGGGTCACTAAGAATACGTGTAAGACCATTTCTAAGATATGGCATCGATATGAGACTTCGTGTGAGAACATATCTTGGATATGGCATCGATGTGAGATTTCGTGTAAAACCATAGCTGGGCTATTGGCATCGATACAAAATTACATGTAAGACCATATCTGGGATATGGCATTTGTACGGTACTGTGTGTACGAGATCCCCGAGTATCCTTTAGTATTCCAAATGGTTCAACGGGAAATTCAATGGGTATGTAAAAGATGAGAAAGTATGTGATTATGTTAGGAGTTGGTACAGGTATGTACGAAAAACTCAAAGAAAATGAACTCAGTATATGATGAACAATTGGTAAGATTGTGATTGAGCAAGTTGTGCTTATGAAGCTTAAATGACAATTATGTTGATATGCGTGTAACATCCCGAAATTAGGCCTAGTAGGATTGGGCCTTGAGCTTTAGGAAAAATTTGAGTATTATTTTTGTGTTGGCTCGGGTAGGAATTTTGTGTGTTAGCATAGTCTTGTGAAGGCTTGATTTTATTTAGGAAGTTAGATAATTTTTAGTATGGTTTATTTAATGAAGTGGATTAAGTGAGCTTAGCATTTAAGTTAATTTAAGTGTTAAATTCTAACACATGAGGAGTTAGTGGCATAGTGGATAAGGAGCTTGAAAGGTTACTTGAGGGAAGTGGTTCGAGTTGCTTGGAAAGCATTTTGAAGACTTTATTTTTGTATCCTAGCATTGATGGACGGTCATACTCTAATTATGATAGGTTGGACCTTAAGATTTTGGTAAGTTGAATATTGGTTTAAGGAAAGCTTGAAATAGGGGATAAGAATCTTAAAGTTATGGAAGGTTGGGGAGACAAAGGGCTTGGCTTAAGGAAGATGTTTTGGAAACTCTTTCAAGGCTTTTAGTGCATGTATGTGGACGGCAAGTGTGGCTAGGGGGGTGGCCGAATGTTGTTAGGTGGTTTAGGGGAGGATATTTGGTCAACCTTTGGCATTTGTGCATCTTTTAGCATTGTTTTCTTTCTCTCCAAAAACTCCCCTCTTTGGCCGAATGTTTTTGTGCATTTTGTGCAAATTTTGCTTTTGGTTTAGCCTTCATTTTGTTGGAACCAAAAATGTTATTTCCTTTCTCTCATCTTTGCTCTTGAAACCGAAACCTCACTTGGCTTTTGTGCATTTTCTTTTTGGCAAATAAGTGTTTGGCCGAATCTCTCTCTCACATATCTCACTTTTCTTCTTTTGATATTGATTCATAATCACATTTTCTTTTATACTCTCTCTTGGCCGAATCCTTCTCCTTCTCAAGTTCCATTTCTTTTTCATCCATTTCCATTCTATTTCTCTTTCTTCCACTTTTGCTCAAAACCGAAAACATTCCTCTCCTATTGCAATTTCTTTCTTTTTCTCTTTCTCCACTCTAGTCAAATCCTTTTGTTATTACAAATCAACCATAGCCGAAATTCCCTTCACCATTTAACCATATTGCCGAAACTTCCCACTCTCTTTTTGAATTGTCTTGGCCGAATATCAACAAGGGTAGGTCTTCATTTGGTTTTCTTCAATCGGTCTTGAAAGATAGGTAAGTGTTCATGGTCGTATTTCCTTTATTTCTTTTCTCTTTTCTATGTCATTTTTCATGAGGGCAAAGGCTGAACTTTTGGGCATTTGATGCAAGGTTCTAACTATTATTAGGAACCAATTATTCTTATAGACTCTTTGGGACTTTGGAAGCAATCGTTCTAAGCCTCAATTCTTTGACAACCGTTTTGGGGTAAGTCAAGTGGTAAGGATCTTTATACTTGTTATATCGTTTTAGATGGACTACTAATCGATCAAATTTTTTTTGGGGACTCTATCTCTCGTTTATTATATTTTTCCGTGAACGTTAGATTTTTGGGGCAATCAAGAATGGGTTCAAAAAGAGCAGTTAATAGTGTTTGGAAGAAGGGTGGATCTGCTATACCCTCAAATTTCAAACGAAGGGCTGTGTCGGCAGTTCGAGACTTTCCACCGGGATGTGGACCCTCTGCCGGTGATAATCGTTTATTTGAAGTCGTTCGTACCCCCGAGCCATTGTTCGTTCGTGGTTCTTCATCGGGTTATGAACCATCAATCGGAGAGAAATCACCTATAGTTATTGTTCGGGATTCCGAGGGTATCGTGGCGGGAAAGTTTAGTTATCACTATTATCGTGTGTGCAACTTATACTAAACATCTAATTGATTAGTAGCTTTATTTATATAGATGTGTTTATAATGAAATATGAACGATTATAGCTTTGGGTACCACTCAATGGTACGATGAATTGAGGTACGTTTTTCCTTCGTACTATGTAAGTTTTTTAATATGAAACATATTCAATAATTGATTATGATTTTGGGATTATGATTCAAAGGCATGATATTTATATCATAAATAATGCTATATGCATAATCTGAAATGTATTCGATTCTGATATGATTATGGGGTATATGGCATGATATTGAAATAATATGTTATTGCATGGGCATATGGGTAATATTGAAAGGGGAAGTGTTCCGGTGGTTTTTACCACATTATCCGGTGACTTCGGTCACGATATTATGAATCCGGTGACTTCGGTCACGATATTATGAATCCGGTGACTTCGGTCACGATATTATGAATCCGGTGACTCTGTCACAATTATCTGGTGGCTATGCCACAATTTATAAGGGCGATGTGCATGTTGACTGTAGCAACTGCCTTCGATGGTGTGTAGCGGATGGAGGGTTGATTTAGTAATCCCCACGGTGTGATTGGTAGGTACGGGTGGTGTGTAGCGGATGGATATCTAAGTTGGGTTCGGGATTGCATTTCATTTATATGTATATGTGATTTAATCATTTATTATCGATTTGCTATATTATGGGCTTATGGCTAAATGTGATTTAAATGGGCTTTATTGCTATGATCGATTGGGTTTTTAGTGTACTGTTACACATTGAGTCTGTTGACTCACCCTTCAGTGGGACATCTTTTCAGGTGATTCGTGAGATCGCGGATGTGGAGCCGGATGAACTCGAGGAGGCCATGCAATAAAATTTGATTTTACAAGAACTTCGATTTGGGTACCTTATTATATTTTAATTTGGGTTTTCATATTTTATAGATTTTTAATAAGGCCTCTTTAATTATGGTTTTGGATTATTTATATGCTTTGGGATTTATTCTAAACATGTTTAAGTATATCACTTGATTAATTTAATAATTGAGCTAAAGTTTTCTAAACTATAAAACGCTATGGTATTTTATCTTACCATCAGGTAATCTAAATTGTTGATAATAAAATTATAAATTAAGTGTTTTCTACAACTTAAATGATTTCCAAAATTTTAAGTTTCTACATTCAAATGCAAACGGTTTCAAAGTATTAATTCGAGTTTTCTTAAAATGAAACAAATGTTTTCTAACCTATGATTTATCCACTTAATTTAAAAGTTTTATTTATGAAATTTCAAAATAAATTTCCAGTTTTTAACTTATTAAACATCTGCTTTCTACAAATATAGAATTACAAAGAATTTTTCACTAATATTTAATCGCTATCTCAATTTTCTTCGAAACGTTTTTCTTCGTAGCATGCCAAATTCGGTCGTGGCGTATTGACCGGGTTTGGGGTGTTACAAATTGGTATCAGAGCCTGGTTCAAAAGCTCGGCTGTGGGCCCGAGGCCCAAAATGTTTTAAAGAATGGATTTTAAAATGTTTTGTTAAAAATTATATGGTTGGAAAGGCATGGCACCGAGTCTCTCCAGACCGATCCGATCCGCCTGTAAGTACCCCTAGCCTTTGACCGTGATTTTTGGATGTTATAAACTTTGAATGACTAGTGATAGTGGACTATACTTTAGAGACATGGACCCTAGGTATATGTGTACTTCTACTGAAAAACCACTTATTAAAACTCACATTGCATAAAATTTTCTTTAAACAAGAAAGTGAAAAGACTATAATGCATAAAATTTTCGTAAAATTAGATAAGTCGAGACTTTAGACATGAGTTCTAGGAACGTGGTCGTCGTGGATGTGGTAAAAGCCAAGTGTTAGGGCTAGATTTTCACGATCGAGGCATAATTCCAAAGAAGGGAGGCGTTAGCATCGCTAGTGGTGAGACAGAGTATCATGATCGAGTTCGGATTGATGGACCGACTCGAGATAGTTAAAGAATCGGTGAAGCACTTGGAGTTGGGTCTATGGATCGTAAGAAGAACAGAGATCACGGTTCTCTAGGGTCACAATCTCGTTCAGAAAACATGTCAAGGCATGGTCGAACTTTTGGCTTGAGATTATTGTGGAAGGTGTCATCCGGGAGAATGTTGGAGGAAGATAGGAGTATGCTTGAGATGCGAGTCTAAGGAGCTTAAGGCTCGTGGATTGTTTCCTCACTCTCAAGTCGGGTATGTTTTGGTTGGAAGTGATGGTTGTTTGTAGGAAAATTTTTGGTATAAGTGTAAGTGTTAGATAATGGTTTGCTATGGTGGATTAGTATGTTGGTTTTATTAAGATTTTGTTAAAAGTACATTGTGGTTTTATTAAGATCAGTCTTGCGCAACAAGAACGTAGTGTGGCGAGATAGGATGTCACGATCATTAGTTAGTTGGAAATTTTGAGGACGAAATTTCTTTAAGGAGGGTAGATTTGTAACATCCCGAAACCGGGCCTAGTAGGATTGGGCCTTGAGCTTTAGGAAAAATTTGAGTATTATTTTTGTGTTGGCTCTGTAGGAATTTTGTGTGTTAGCATAGTCTTGTGAAGGCTTGATTTTATTTAGGAAGTTAGATAATTTTTAGTATGGTTTATTTAATGAAGTGGATTAAGTGAGCTTAGCATTTAAGTTAATTTAAGTGTTAAATTCTAACACATGAGGAGTTAGTGGCATAGTGGATAAGGAGCTTGAAAGGTTACTTGAGGGAAGTGGTTCGAGTTGCTTGGAAAGCATTTTGAAGACTTTATTTTTGTATCCTAGCATTGATGGACGGTCAAACTCTAATTATGATAGGTTGGACCTTAAGATTTTGGTAAGTTGAATATTGGTTTAAGGAAAGCTTGAAATAGGGGATAAGAATCTTAAAGTTATGGAAGGTTGGGGAGACAAAGGGCTTGGCTTAAGGAAGATGTTTTGGAAACTCTTTCAAGGCTTTTAGTGCATGTATGTGGGCCTTAAGTGTGGCTAGGGGTGGCCGAATGTTGTTAGGTGGTTTGGGGAGGATATTTGGTCAACCTTTGGCATTTGTGCATCTTTTGGCATTGTTTTCTTTCTCTCCAAAAACTCCCTCTTTGGCCGAATGTTTTTGTGCATTTTGTGCAAATTTTGCTTTTAGGTTTAGCCTTCATTTTGTTGGAACCAAAAATGTTATTTCCTTTCTCTCATCTTTGCTCTTGAAACCGAAACCTCACTTGGCTTTTGTGCATTTTCTTTTTGGCAAATAAGTGTTTGGCCGAATCTCTCTCTCACATATCTCACTTTTCTTCTTTTGATATTGATTCATAATCACATTTTCTTTTATACTCTCTCTTGGCCGAATCCTTCTCCTTCTCAAGTTCCATTTCTTTTTCATCCATTTCCATTCTATTTCTCTTTCTTCCACTTTTGCTCAAAACCGAAAACATTCCTCTCCTATTGCAATTTCTTTCTTTTTCTCTTTCTCCACTCTAGTCAAATCCTTTTGTTATTACAAATCAACCATAGCCGAAATTCCCTTCACCATTTAACCATATTGCCGAAACTTCCCACTCTCTTTTTGAATTGTCTTGGCCGAATATCAACAAGGGTAGGTCTTCATTTGGTTTTCTTAAATCGATCTTGAAAGATAGGTAAGTGTTCATGGCCGTATTTCCTTTATTTCTTTTCTCTTTTCTATGTCATTTTTCATGAGGGCAAAGGCCGAACTTTTGGGCATTTGATGCAAGGTTCTAACTATTATTAGGAACCAATTATTCTTATAGACTCTTTGGGACTTTGGAAGCAATCGTTCTAAGCCTCAATTCTTTGACAACCGTTTTGGGGTAAGTCAAGTGGTAAGGATCTTTATACTTGTTATATCGTTTTAGATGGACTACTAATCGATCACAATTTTTTTGGGGACTCTATCTCTCGTTTATTATATTTTTCCGTGAACGTTAGATTTTTGGGGCAATCAAGAATGGGTTCGAAAAGAGCAGTTAATAGTGTTTGGAAGAAGGGTGGATCTGCTATACCCTCAAATTTCAAACGAAGGGCTGTGTCGGCAGTTCGAGACTTTCCACCGGGATGTGGACCCTCTGTGGCGATAATCGTTTATTTGAAGTCGTTCGTACCCCCGAGCCATTGTTCGTTCGTGGTTCTTCATCGGGTTATGAACCATCAATCGGAGAGAAATCACCTATAGTTATTGTTCGGGATTCCGAGGGTATCAGCGAGCGGGAAAGTTTAGTTATCACTATTATCAGGTGTGTAACTTATACTAAACATCTAATTGATTAGTAGCTTTATTTATATAGATGTGTTTATAATGAAATATGAACGATTATAGCTTTGGGTACCACTCAATGGTACGATGAATTGAGGTACGTTTTTCCTTCGTACTATGTAAGTTTTTAATATGAAACATATTCAATAATTGATTATGATTTTGGGATTATGATTCAAAGGCATGATATTTATATCATAAATAATGCTATATGCATAATCTGAAATGTTTTCGATTCCGATATGATTATGGGGTATATGGCATGATATTGAAATAATATGTTATTGCATGGGCATATGGGTAATATTGAAAGGGGAAGTGTTCCGGTGGTTTTTACCACATTATCCGGTGACTTCGGTCACGATATTATGAATCCGGTGACTCTGTCACAATTATCTGGTGGCTATGCCACAATTTATAAGGGCGATGTGCATGTTGACTGCAGCAACTGCCTTCGATGGTGTGTAGCGGATGGAGGGTTGATTTAGTAATCCCCACGGTGTGATTGGTAGGTACGGGTGGTGTGTAGCGGATGGATATCTAAGTTGGGTTCGAGATTGCATTTCATTTATATGTATATGTGATTTAATCATTTATTATCGATTTGCTATATTATGGGCTTATGGCTAAATGTGATTTAAATGGGCTTTATTGCTATGATCGATTGGGTTTTTAGTGTACTGTGTACACATTGAGTCTGTGACTCACCCTTCATGGGGACATCTTTTCAGTGATTCGTGAGATCGCGGATGTGGAGCCGGATGAACTCGAGGAGGCCATGCAATAAAATTTGATTTTACAAGAACTTCCATTTGGGTACCTTATTATATTTTAATTTGGGTTTTCATATTTTATAGATTTTTAATAAGGCCTCTTTAATTATGGTTTTGGATTATTTATATGCTTTGGGATTTATTCTAAACATGTTTAAGTATATCACTTGATTAATTTAATAATTGAGCTAAAGTTTTCTAAACTATAAAACGCTATGGTATTTTATCTTACCATCAGGTAATCTAAATTGTTGATAATAAAATTATAAATTAAGTGTTTTCTACAACTTAAATGATTTCCAAAATTTTAAGTTTCTACATTCAAATGCAAACGGTTTCAAAGTATTAATTTGAGTTTTCTTAAAATGAAACAAATGTTTTCTAACCTATGATTTATCCACTTAGTTTAAAAGTTTTATTTATGAAATTTCAAAATAAATTTCCAGTTTTTAACTTATTAAACATCTGATTTCTACAAATATAGAATTACAAAGAATTTTTCACTAATATTTAATCGCTATCTCAATTTTCTTCGAAACGTTTTTCTTCGTAGCATGCCAAATTCGGTCGTGGCGTATTGACCGGGTTTGGGGTGTTACAATGTGTGATGTTATTCATATGATGAGCTATTGGTGTATGACAATTATGTCGACATGTGTTATGAGATTCATGTGATAAGCCATTAGTATATGACAATTATGTTGACATGTGTTATGTTGATATTAAATGACATTTATATTGATGTATGTTATGTTATTCATATGATGAGCTATAGGCAAGAATGTGATTGGGTAAATTATACTCATGAAGTTTAATGATATTCATGTGGAAATATGTTATGTTACTTATATGATAAGCTGTTGGTAAGATTGGGGTTGAGTAAGTGGTGTTTATGAATTTTTTTGGTGACATTTATGTTAAAATTTGTTATGTTATTTGTATGTCAAGTGTATGAATAATGTTTTGTATTATTTGCATTTGAACTTACTAAGCTATATAGCTTACCCCCTTTCCTTTCCCATGTCTTTTAGGCTTATTAAGCTAGCTCGGGTTGGAGTTCGTCAGAGATCCTATCACATTATCAAGCTATCATTTTGGGTATAAGTGCATTCAAATATTTTATTTCTATGGCATGTATAGGGACTTAATCATTTTGTTAAAAATGTCATTGTGATTGTAGCCCATGTGTTGGCTTGTGATTGTCAAAGGTTTGTTTTGCTATTTGGCCATGTAAGTTGGCTCATATTGGCTAACATGGTTGTCAGCCTAAGTATATTCATACATGTTTCAATATTTATGGTGATAAAATCATGGTATGCTTGGTGAAAGTGGAATATTTGGAAATGTGATTTATGGCGAAATTGTGTAATGTTGAAATTGTGATCTATTGATAAGATGAGGAATTTGAGTATAATTTGGTAACTAGATAGAATTTGAATGAAGCCTAATAAATGTGGGATTTGTATGTTTTATTTAGGGCTTAATAAATGTAGTGAGTATGTTGGATAAACATATAAAGTTGATATGTTTCAACCATGAATGTGGATGCTTTGGTTGCCTAAGTCTGAAATGTTATGTGCCTTTGAATTGATGTGAGTGTAAGTGTGAATAAGGGTGACAAATGGCTTGGTAAATAGCCTTTTTATTTTCCATACGGGTAGACACACGCTTTTTTCTCGGATTTTTGTTACACACCTTGACCGATTTTGATGTGAACCCAAAGATGAACACTCCAGTACCTAACACGACCATACATAAAAATGAATTAATTGATTTCCACAAAGCCTAAGTGTTAAAACATAATCCAACAATGACACTTAAACATGAACACCGAAAATTCGACTACAACAGCAACAAATTCAGTCACTTACCCTCGAGAACAGCAACCCACTGCAACTAAACCACTGGAGGAACACTAACCGCTTCACGATTCTCCCCTAATCGAGCATTAACAACAAATAAGCACAATCAATCATTTTTTTCCACTTATAAAGAATAAAGAAACCCCAACTTACTCATCAACAATCAAAAATAAAAACTTCCCCTACCCTAAATACTTACCGAATCAGAACAACAAGAATGGAATTAAAAGCAAACGGTTTACAAACAGAGCAGTATTGATGAAATAGGAACAAGAAAAACCAAAATTGAACTTGGATTTCACTTGGAAAAGAAAGATAGCAAAATAGACAGTAGAGAAAGAAAAACAAAGAGAAAAAAAGAAACGTGAAGAGTGAGAACATGTTTTTAGGGATAAAGAATAAAATAAAAATCTTTTAAGAAAATATACTATTAAAATTTTAGAAAAAAAAATAAAACCAATTCCTAACCAACTAACCTCCTGATAACTTATCATCCTATGCAAGATTTTAAATTCAATTCTAACACCACCAACTTGGACAGCACACTAAAGTCAACAAAAATAATTTCCAATTTTGGCTCACGCAGGGATTCAAACACAAAACCAAAGAGCAAATTAACACCTTACCACTAAACCAGCAGGCTCATTCTGTTATAAGCTAACCGGCAATAATACTTAAGTCAAATGAACAAAGATAGGCTTAAGAACAAAAAAAAAGAATTTTTCAAAAAGTGATATTTGAACCCGAGACCTCCAACACACAATCAAGGCCCTTAAACACAGAAGAAAATACTTAATTAAACGAATTTTATCAAATGAAAGGTTAGATTTTGGGGGCATTACAAGCTCAAACAAAACGAATTAAACACAGAAACTAGAAATAATTTCTTTCTCAAACAAAACGAATTAAACACAGAAACTAGAAATAATTTCTTTCTTTCAGGGTGAAAACGAAATTTCTCTCTTCAAAAATAGAAACTGGTAGAATTTTTATTTCGAAAAATATATTTAATCCTTAGAGAATGAAATTCTCTCTATTTTGGGTCAGAATAACGATATCTGAAAGTTCTGTAAATAGCCCTACTAGTGCCATCTATTTATAGGGAGAGAAGATAAAACCTTTTTTGGATTATAGAAGTTTATTTCAACTAGAAAAATGAAATCTTAGTCCAACTAGGATGTAGGGGGTGGCAACCCTAGTTAATTATACTAGGGTTTGTTGTCCCCCTTATTACATAAAGGGCTTTTTGGGCCACTTCCATATCGAGTCCAATTACAAGTGCTTCTCGGGTTGTTTTCACTTAGGTAACTAGCAAACCTAGGATTGGACGATTTGTGGAAGCTCAGGTTGATTCTCTGATTAAATATGGTTAAATCCATTTATTTTTTTTTTGTTAATTTGGACTGTTCTGGATTTTTTGGACTGTAAATCGTTTTGGAGTTTATTTTCCGTTTTGGAATTGCTTTTAAAACTATCATTTTATAAATAGAAAAAGTATTAGATTACGAATCAAGTCACAGTTTTCTAAAACCTTATATAACTTAGCAAATTTCCGCTACAAACTAAGAAATCCTTAATATTTTCTTTTTCAATTAAAATGAATATTTTTAAAAAGGTATTTTTCCCTAAAAACTGGAAAACAGATTTTAACCAGTTTACATTGGTCTTTGACACATTTTTGAATTTAAAAACTCTAGTTTCAAAAACACGAATGTATGTAATTCCTCAAGATTCGACAGTAACGTCTAGGCTGGGTATGGAGTCTTACATTTTGTGGTATCAGGGCCAGGTCCAAAACTTGGGCTATGATTTTTGGATTCAAAATTTTTCCTTATGAAATTTTTTTTAATTCAGACTTTGAAAATTTTGATTAAATTTTGGTATCTGAAGTTATAAAAAGTGAATTCGAGTCTCCGGTGCAGATCCAAGTAAGTACTTCTACTTTAGCTATACTTGATAACCTAGTAACACTGTAATGCTAGGATTACTCTACTTTAGCTAAAGATTGCGACAAATCTGTAAAAACCTTTGATAAAACTTTGGACTTAGGGTTGTTAATAATAAACCTAAGCTATTGAATAAAAATTTTGAATTATAGATAATTAAGCATAATGTGTACGCGAGGAAGTCGTGGATGTGGTACTCGAGGGCGTGGTGAACACCGTAAAGGGGCTTGAGCTGAGCCATCCTCTTTGGGTAGCATGCCCAATTTAGAGACCAACGAGATTGTTGGGACACCTGCTGTTGAGACTGAGTCCCAAACTCAAAATGTGAGGGACGACGCACTACCCCAAGCTATGCTAAAGGTACTACAAAAGGTCACTAGGGCCCAAATTGGATCTGAGAGCTGAGGTCATTAACTGAACGACTCTGGTCTAATGGGGCAAAATTGTTTAGAGGTGTCGCTGGGGTTACCTCTACTGTGGTCAAATACTGGTTAGAGGCCACTAGAGAATTATGAATGACTTGGACTGTACCCTCGAGCAGAAATTGAAGGGTGCGGTATCTTTGCTTTGTGATAAAGCATATCAGTGGTGGCAATCTGTTGAGCGAGGTACTTAGCTTGAACGTGTGACTTGGGCTTTCTTTCAGAGCGTCTTCTAGAAAAGTACGTGGGGGCGAGGTAAATTGAGGCCCGTAGGTTGGAATCTATTAAACTGAAACAAGGCAAGAGATCTGTACTTGAGTATGAGGCCAAATTTTTTAAACTGAACAAGTATGCTTAAAGTTTGGTAGCGACGAATTATGATAAGAGTGTCCATTTTGATGACAGGCTTCGCTGTGACATGAAAGTGTTGGTAGCTCCATAGTAGGAGCGAGTTTTTGAAACATTTGTGGAGAAGGCTAAGATCACTAGGGAGATAAAGAGCGTTGAGCGCGAGAGGAGAGATCAAGAGAGAGGACAAAATAAGAACAAGAGGGATTCGGGTCCTTCTAATTCTGCTCAGTAGCCTAAGAAATAGACAAGGTTTGATAGGCCTCAATAGGTTGAGGCACGGGTTGGTATTATTAGGATCCAAGTCTGTGCAGATTGTGGTAGACAACATCCGCGCAAGTGCTAGAGGAGTTGAGAGCTTGTCTTCAATGCGGGTCTATGGAACACCGCATTAAGGATTTCCCATATCGGGTTAACCAGATGCAAGCTCCAGCTCTAGGTTTGGTTCAACCACAAAGGGTAGTACAACAATTACCTAGGGGTTGTGGTCAGGCAAGACGTGGTAATGGTTTAGGCCATTGGCAGAGAGCATTGGGTAGAGGTGTTGCATTAGTATATGCAGCGAGGCGCCGCGATGACGAGATGCGACCGTTGTGATAGCTGATACGTTTACTATTCATTATTTTCCTTACTTTGCATTAATTCATATTGGCTTGACACATTCATACATAGTTAGTTATGTTTTTGGTAAATTGGGGATAATTGCTGAGAGTACTTCTAATGGGATTTCTACGGTTTGTCCTTTGGGTCAGTCAGTGCAAGTTAGTAAAGTTTATAGGAGATGTCCGCTAAAGATACAAGGGGTTATTTCCTGGGTGATTTGATGGAGTTATCATTCGGGGAGTTTGATTTGATTCTGGGCATGGACTGACTTATGGATCATCGGGTTAGTTTAGATTGTGCAATGAAGAGGGTAACTTTGAAAGTTGAGGATGGTGAAAAATTTGTTATGGTAGGTGAGCGTTGAGATTACATCTCCAATGTAATCTTTGCTATTATGGCTGAAAGGTTAGTTTAAAAAAGATGTCAGGCATTGTTGGCTTATGTGCATGACATGAGTGTTGAGGTTTCTATTGTAGAGAACATTCGAATAGTTAGAGAATTTTTGGACGTCTTTCCAGAGAAATTACTGAGGTTATCACTGGATAGGGAGGTCGAGTTCAAAATTTAGGTACTGTCTGGGACAGCTCTGGTGTCCATTGCTCACTATCGTATTGCATCGAAGGAGCTTATGGAACTAATGTTCAGCTTCAAGAGCTTATTGATAGATGGTTCATTAAACCTACCGTGTCTCCCTAGGGTGCATCAATGCTCCTTGTTAAGAAGAAAGGTGGTACGATGAGAATGTGTGTGGATTACCGACAGTTGAATAAGTTGATGGTAAAGAATAAGTACCCACTCTCAAGGATTGATGATTTGTTTGATCAGTTCTGTGAGGCCTTTGTGTTTTCAAAGATTGATCTCCTTTCTAGGTACCATCAATTGAAAATAAAGGAAGTAGATGTGCATAAGATTATCTTTAGGACTTGTTATGGGCATTACAACTTCCTTGTCATGCCATTTGGTTTGACGAATGCTCCAGCTACGTTCATGGATATATTGAATCAGGTTTTTTAGCTGTATTTGGATCAGTTTGTCGTGGTTTTCATTGACGGCATTTTAATGTACTCTAAGATTGAGTTTTATCATGATGAACATCTTAGAGTGGTTTCACAAATTCTCTATGAAAAGAAGCTCTACGCTAAGTTGAGCAAATGTGAGTTCTGGTTGAGAGAAGTTACTTTTCTGAGGCATATGGTTTCTTCCGAGGGTATCCGTGTGGACCCGAAAAAGATTGAGGTTGCTCTTGAATGAAAACAACCTAGGAATGTATTTGAGATTCAGAGTTTTCTCAGTTTAGTGGAATACTTTTAGAGGTTTGTGGGCAGGTTCTCACTTATTGCAGCTCCCTTAACTAAGGTGTTGCGTAAGAATGCGTTGTTCGTGTGGACTGGTAAGCAGCAATAGAGCTTTGAGAAGCTCAAATCTGTTTTGACTCAAGTACATTATAACGCCCCAAATTTGGGCCTAGTAGAATTGGGCCTATTGGGCCCCGAGCGTAGAAACATTTTAGAATTTTTGGGAATATGGGAACGGCATTATTTCAAGTTAGACCTCTTACAAAGGTGATTTTGGAAGGTTACGAGGTGTCTATGAAGTACCGGGATCAAACCTGAGCTTAAGGAAAAATTTTGGTTTTAGGTGAATAAAACCCTGGGAGTTAGAAGGTAGGCTTTAAGAATAAAATGAGGAGAAAAATGACACAAAAGGAGTTGTGGTCTAGTGAAAAATGGCACCACATAAGAGACAAGGGAATGACGCCACAAGGAAGCAAATGGGTCCAAGGTTCAAGTCTTGGCGCTTGCATGTCACATGTGTGGGAGCTTCGACACGATAGTTGAGGCCACCATGAGTGTTCTTGTGGGTTTAGGCTGTTTGGGCCAAGTGGGCCCTATGGGCCCGTCGGCCCATATGAATAAATTGTATGATTGTGTAGTAGATATTGAATTAGTCTAAGTGAATCATATATCTGTGGCTAGATTTGGGCTAAATGGGCCACACGAGCGTGTGGGCCCACTTGGGCTGAGACTGGGCCTTAGGCCCATTCACATCGTTATCTCTGTTTAGAATAATTGAGTCGCTCGAGGCGACTGTAGCCCTTCTGATGGGTTGATAAATTACCAAAATACCCCTAGAGGGTAAATTACCAAAATACCCCTAGAGGGTAAATTACTGAAATACCCTCAGTGGGTAAGATTATGGTTATACCCTTACGGGTTAATTAGCATGATTGTGTGTATTCTATTTATCTGGTTATGACGGTAATTTGTTTCATACATCATTTATGATATATGCTTTGCATACATGACATTCGGCATGGGGTTGGGATATTGATGATCGGAGGAAGTGTATTCTGGTGGCTCTGCCACATTCTGATTCTAGTGGCTCTGCCACATTTCTGTCTGGTGGCTATGCCACATATATTCTATTATTCTGGTGGCTTTGCCACAAATTCTGTGATGAGCAGCTGGTCTGCCATCGAGGTGTGTAGCAGATGGACGGGTCGATTTAGAAATCCCCACAGGTGTGTTGGGCTGGTACGGGTGGTGTGTAGCGGATGGATTATTAGGTTGGGGCTACATTACATTATTTGAACTATCATGTTTATAGGGCTAAGGCCCAGTCTGTTTCTGAATAGGGCTTCGGCCCAGTCTGCTTCTGTAAGGGCTTCGGTCCAATTTGATTCTGTATGGGCTTCGGCCCAGTTAATAACTGATTAGGGGATTACACACTGAGTTCTCATAACTCACCCCTCTACTTTAATCTTGCAGGTGATCCCCAGCGTTAGAGGATTTGGGGCGGCGGAGGACTCTGTGGTGGCCATACATCGGGAACATTTCCCAGGAACTTAGTAAATTTTCGTTTTCGCTTTATTTTGGGTTAATATTTTTGTAATAAGGCCGTTGGTTTATTTTCTTTTTAGTTTTCTTTAATAACTGGTAAATTTATAAATACATGGTTTTTTAAAACGACACCAACTGTTTTCAAAATATCACATCTACGCAATTCACTGAATTTGATTTCTGTTTTAAACAAGTTTTTGGGAAATAATAATAATAGCAGTAACAATGTTTTTAACAATAACGCGAAACTGAATTTCACAAACAACAAAGCTTGAAGTTTTCAAAAAGGATACGGAGTTTTAACGAACTCGCAGTTTTTAAACAACCCTTCTATGTGACATGCCTGATTCGGTCATAACGTCTAGGCCGGGTTTGGGGTGTTACATTTTATGGTATCAGAGCCCGGTTGCAAAACTCAGCTGTGGAATGGGTTCAAAAACATTTTTTAAAATTTGTTTGAAATATGGATTAGAAAATATATTTTTATTGGAAGTATGGCACCCCGAGTCTTCGGTACCAAATCCGTAAGTTTCCTGACATTTTACTCTGTTATATGCTGTAATGATTGTATTTTTGGTGTTTGGTTGGATGTGATGTTTTATATATGAGTGATAAATATATGTTTGCTTCTATGGTTAGATGTTTGGCTATGTGAGGAGGTTTCTAAAGTACGTTAGAAGTGTATTAGTGTTATTAGTATGAGAGTGTGCAGAGGTAGCATGGTGGGGTAGTGGTTACATGACTACCCTGTTAGTTGGAAATTTCGAGGACGAAATTTCTTTAAGAGGGGTAGATTTGTAATGCCCCAAATTTGGGCCTAGTAGAATTGGGCCTATTAGGCCCCGAGCGTAGAAACATTTTAGAATTTTTGGGAATATGGGAACGGCATTATTTCAAGTTAGACCTGTTAGGAAGGTGATTTTGGAAGGTTACGGGGTGTCTATGAAGTCCCGGGATCAAACCTGAGCTTAAGGAAAAATTTTGGTTTTTGGGCCTTTAGTAGGGAGAGCTTGTGGAAGCAGGACTTAAGGATTTTTGTTTGCATTTTGCTAACACAAGATGGCTATGTGGTAGAGTGGTGGTGGCGTCAATGTGTGAGCAAGGGGAGTGAGGCTCGAATCCCACATGCAGCTTTTGGGGAGTTTTATTTTGTGCTCAAGGAGGTGAAGAGGTGGAGTTGGAATGAGATTCTATTTGGTGAAGGTTTGAATTGGTCAAACGGTTTGAATGAGTGAAGGGGAGTCAGTGTAGGAGAGAATCATGGGTTTCAAGTGGGGGAAGAGTTGTCCGAATATGGGGAAGTAGATAGGCAATATTCGGCCAAAAGACTTGGCATCTTGTAGAGTGCATTTTCAGTTTTTGTCAAGGAGAAGTGCCGAATTTCTCTAGCTCTCTTTGGTGTTTTTGCGTTTTGGGCACTTTTTCCTTGAACATTTCGGGTCATTTTCTTTGTATTTTCTTTCTTGCCGAAATCTTAATCTGACTTTCTCTCTTCTTCTTCTTCTTCATTTTCTCTTCTACTCCTCCCTCTCCATAAGCCGAACCTCCTATCTCTTCTCTAATCCGTAATTGTTCTTCTTTCCCCTTTCAACACCATTCGACTATTCTTTGCAGTTTAATTCTCTTAGCCGAATCTATTCTCCACCAACACCTCGTCTTGGGTTCTTTATTCGGTAAGCTTTTCATCCACTTTCTTTCTTTCTTTCCTCTTTGCTCAGCATAGCCGAAGCACTTTTCTCTTGGTGTAGGCCGAACCTGTTGGAGTTTAAGCATACCCTCCTCATCGTTTATTCAGCCTTTAAATTTCGGAAATCGGTTTGTAAGTGTGGCTAGGGCCGAATAGGGGTGGTGGAGTTCTTCTCTTATCGGGTTATTCTCGCTCAAGCCAAAAGACTGTTATGATTTCAATTAGAGCTGTGAGTGATATGGCTAACATCTCCCCTTTGTTTTAACGTTGCAAGGGACTCGACATACTTAATCAAAGAGCCAACTGAGCACTTTTCGTGGTAGTGAATCGCTTAGTTGTTGGTAAGTAGCATAGACTGATTTATCGATCTCAATTCTTAGGGATATCGTATCAAGAATTAAGGCTAACGGTTTAGAGTTGTTGGTTTCTTAGGTACGTGGAGTCGGGGTTTCAACTTACGCTCAAAGCAGGTGTGTACTCACACCATTCTGACTATAGATCAGCAAGTGCCGAAAAGTCGAAACTCTGGCAAATGATGCCACATGAGCGTGCGAACGCACGTGTGGTGAATCGAGCCCACAAAAATGGGCGCATGGTGCGTGAGGCCACCATGAGCATTCTCATGGGCTTAGGAAGTTTTGGGCCTCGTTTGGTTGAAATGGGCCGAGTGGGCCCAACAGGCCGTGGGCCCTACCTGGGTAAATGTTATGGACAGATAGGAATTAAGGAGCCGACCATGAGCGATCACATGGCCAAAGGCAGTTTTGGGCTGAATGGGCCACACGAGAGTATGGGCCCACCTGGGTCGAGTTTTGGGCTTTGGGCCCAAATACACCATTTTTGATTAAATGCAATATATGTGTCGCTCGAGGCGACTGTAGACCTCCGGAAAGGTCGTAAAATTACTAAAATACCCCTGGAGGGTAAGATGACCGTTATGCCCATGAAGGGCAGAATGACTAAAATGCTCTACATGTTATATGATTGCTATCGTATGTTTATTATGGTATGTTGCATTCATGTGTTATTATGTTGCATGGGGATGGGACTATTAATACGGAGAAAGTGCTAATAGGATCGCATGGTCGCTTGACGACTGTGGATCCACCAAAGGCTTTTAATCCATGAGCAGCTCTGCTGCAACGATAAGTTAGTGCCACAACCGGTGCTACATAAGGAGTGTAGGGATGGGTGGGTCGATTAAATCTCCACAGGAGTGCAGGGTTGGACAGGAGACGGAGTGCAGGGTTGGTATGGGCATTAATGCATTGCATACATGGATTTTAATATTGAGATGGGCTTAGGCCCAGATAAATATGATATGTGACATTTGATATGGGTTACGGCCCAACCGAGGCTATTTTGGGCTAAGGCCTAATTGCCATCGTTTCTGTAATGGGCTTAGGCCCGAATTGTTGTGATGCATGTTTTACTGACGAGGGTTGTACACATTGAGTTTTCGTAAACTCACCCCTCTCTTTTTAATTTTTCTCAGGTAGTCCTCAGTAGGCGGTTTGACGTACGGGAAGACTCGAGGTGGCCACTCTATGAGCAGCTTTGAATTTGAGTATTCAATTTTACTCTATTTAAACCGATTTCTATTGGGTTGTAATAAGGCCTCTCTTAATTTTTGGATTTTAATTTGGTATTTTCAGTTTATTACGATTTATATCTGCTAGAGGTAGAACGTGATTTTCTAAAAATGATAACTGTTTTTAAAACACTACGTTTCCGTAACTCAATTTTTGGATAACTCATTTTCGTAAATCAGTATTTTAAATTAAGCTTCAGCAAAAAATAAGGTTTTAAAGATAATAACATTCTAAAATGGTATAACTTATTAACAAACCATGATTAAAACGCAAACTGAGGTTTGTACAAATTTTGAAATTTCAAGAAGGGTTTTTAATGAAAACATGGTTTTCGAAAAACACCTCAATGTGACACGCCAGATTCGGGCCTAACTTCTAGGCCGAGTTTGGGGTGTTACAGTGCGTAGCGGTAGCGTGGTGGGGTAGTGGTTACATGACTACCCTGTTAGTTGGAAATTTTGAGGATGAAATTTCTTTAAGGGGGTAGATTTGTAACGCCCTGAATTTGGGCCTAGTAGAATTGGGCCTATTGGGCCCCGAGCGTAGAAACATTTTAGAATTTTTGGGAATATGGGAACGGCATTATTTCAAGTTAGACCTGTTACGAAGGTGATTTTAGAAGGTTACGAGGTGTCTATGAAGTCCCGGGATCAAACCTGAGCTTAAGGAAAAATTTTGGTTTTAGGTGAATAAAACCCTGGGAGTTAGAAGGTAGGCTTTAAGAATAAAATGAGGAGAAAAATGACACAAAAGAAGTTGTGGTCTAGTGAAAAATGGCGCCACATAAGAGACAAGGGAATGACGCCACAAGGAAGCAAAGGGGTCCAAGGTTCAAGTCTTGGCGCTTGCATGTCATTTTGATTTATTTTTTAAGTGAACTTAGACGTTGGCCATAGACTTATATTTAGTTGCGCATGATTTTAGACACAGAAGAGCTTGTGGCCTAGTGGCTAGCGGCGTGGATTAAGTTACGGGGGAGCTTGAGTTCGAATCCCATTGCAAGCAAAAAAGGATATTTATTTTGCTAAGTTTGGACGGCCAGAGTTTGTGTTGAATTTAAAATCTGTTGAAGGAGGGATCCCACATCGGAAAGCTAGCAAGAGGGAAGATGAGAAGCTAGCTTTAAATAGAGCAAACCATGAGGAGAGGAGGCACACCTTTCTTGGCTTATCCCTTCGCTTTGTGTCGTGATCGTTTGGGTTAGCCGTTGGGTCACGGTGGTGGTGACCGAAGTTGATCGACACACCCCCTTGGGGGTCAAGGGTGCGATCATTGTTGGCTTCTGCGCAGAATAGAGTTCAGAGCGTGGATTAACTTTAAATTCCTATCAGGTGTGTATTTTGCCCTACTCTAGCTGTAGAGCGGCAAATGCCGAAATGCTGGTCGCACAGTGATGGTAGCCACACGAGCGTGCGAGCGCACGTGTGGGAGCTTCGACGCGATAGTTGAGGCCACCATGAGTGTTCTTGTGGGTATAGGCTGTTTGGGCCAAGTGGGCCCTATGGGCCCGTGGGCCCATATGAATAAATTTTATGATTGTGTAGTAGATATTGAATTAGTCTAAGTGAATCATATATTTGTGGCTAGATTTGGGCTAAATGGGTCACACGAGCGTGTGGGCCCACTTGGGCCGAGAATGGGCCTTAGGCCCATTCACATCGTTATCTCTGTTTAGAATAATTGAGTCGCTCGAGGCGATTGTAGCCCTTCTGATGGGTTGATAAATTACCAAAATACCCCTAGAGGGTAAATTACCAAAATACCCCTAGAGGTTAAATTACTGAAATACCCCTAGAGGGTAAATTACTGAAATACCCCTAGAGGGTAAATTACTGAAATACCCTCAGTGGGTAAGATTACGGTTATACCCTTACGGGTTAATTAGCATGATTGTGTGTATTCTGTTTATCTGGTTATGATAGTAATTTGTTTCATACTTCATTTATGATATATGCTTTGCATACATGACATTCGGCATGGGGTTGGGATATTGATGATCGGAGGAAGTGTATTCTGGTGGCTCTGCCACATTCTCGATCTCGTGGCTCGCCAAATTTACTGCAGTGGCTATGCCACATATATTCTGTTATTCGTGGCTTTGCCACAAATTCGTGATGAGGTGATGTCCGCCATCGAGGTGTGTAGCGGATGGACGGGTCGATTTAGAAATCCCCACAGGTGTGTTGGGCTGGTACAGGTGGTGTGTAGCGGATGGATTATTAGGTCGATTTAGAAACTGAATTTTACAAACAACAAAGCTCGAAGTTTTCAAAAAGGATACAGAGTTTTAACGAACTCGCAGTTTTTAAACAACCCTTCTATGTGACATGCCAGATCCGGTCATAACATCTAGGTCAGGTTTGGGGTTGTTACATACATGTTCTGATACAGCCTGGATTTAAAAAGGAGTTTGTTGTGTATAGTGATGCACCTTACATGGGTTTGGGTTGTGTATTGATGCAAGAGGGAAAATGGTGGCTTATGCATCTAGACAGCTTAAGCCGTATGAGAGTAACTATCTGACGTATGACATTGAGTTAGTTATGGTTATCTTTGCGTTGAAAATTTAGAGGTATTACCTATTTGGTGGGGGTGTATCATCTACACTGATCCTAAAAGCCTCAAGTATCTCCTCACTCAAAAGGAGTTAAATCTTAGGAAACGTAGATGGATGGAGTTGCTTCAGGACTACGACTGCGTCAAAGAGTATCATCCTGGTAAGGCCAATGTTGTGGCTAATGCACTTAGTCAGGGATCAATATTTGCTCGCCTAAGTCTATTTGAGGACGATGGTCTGCTAGTCGAGTTGCAAGTTAAGCCATCATGGATGTAACATCCCAAAATTGGGTCTAGTAGGATTGGGCCCAGTGGGCCTTGAGTGTAGGAGTGTTTAAATTTTTGAGAACAAGAGAATGGCATTATTCCAAATTGGACTTATTAGTTAAGTGAATTTGGAAGGTTACGAGGTTTCTATGAAGTTTCAGGTTTAATTGGGCCTTAGAAAAAAAATTTGGTATTTTAGCACTTTAAGGAGAGATGGTAAGTAGCTTCAAGACTTATAGAAATAAATGAGTAATGTGCTTGCATAAATGAGCTTTTGGTAAAGAGGTTATGGCATCAAGTGATGGACTTTGAGGGAAGAGGTTCAAATCCCATTGTGTGCAAACTTTAACTATTATTTTTGCACTCTTTCCTTAAGTGTCGGCCAAGCATGTAAATAAGGCAAGGTGGACTTTTATTTTTGGCAAGATGGCTAAGGAAAATAGGAAAGGATGAATGTGAGGAAAGAAATCAAGAGAAAGGGGAAAGTAGGGGGAACATGTGGCCTTTTTCAAGGGATGTATTATGGAAAGGATGGTTGGCAAAATTTTGACTATTAGGGACATGAATGTGGACGGTTTTGGGGCTAAAGGGGGTGTTACATTTTATGGTATCAGAGCCCGATTGCAAAACTCGACCGTGATTTGGGTTCAAAAGTGTTTTCCAAAGCTGTTTAGAATTTTGATTTATAAATATATGTTCTAAAGGAAGTATGGCACCACGAGTATCCGGCACCAAGTCAAGTAAGTATTTGTTTTTTGATTATTGTGTTATTACTGTGGTACGAAAATTCTACGAAATAGAAATACTCTAGAACTTTAAGCTATAGGAGCTGAAACTATAGAGATTGAGACTTTAGGATGCGTTGTGCGAAAACAACTTTACTTCTTGTACTCCATAAAATATTATTTAATAAACACTGAAATAGCATAATGATTCATAAAACTCTTAATCAGATTATATCGACTTAGTGAACATGAACGCTAGAAGACGTGGACACGGTAGATGTGGACGTGGTAGAGGCCGAGGTGCTAGGGCTAGATCTTCGGCACCGAGGCATGTTTCTGAAAGGGAGGCGTTAGCATCGCCAGTGGCTGAGACGGGGTCTCATGACCGATCTGGGGTTGTCGAGTTGACTCAGATAGTTAAGGAGGTATTGGAAGAGGTTAAAGGAATCGGTGAAGTGCTTCGAGTTGGGTCTGTGAGCTGTAAGAAGAAATTAGATCGCGGTTCTTTTGGGTCGCAGTCACGTTCTGTAAACCATGTCAAGGCACGACCAAACTTCCCGGCTTGTGATTTTTGCAAGAGGCGTCATCCGGGAGAATGTTGGAGGAAGTCAGGAGCATGCTTGAGATGCAAGTCTAAGGAGCATAAGGCTCGGGATTGTTTCATCACCATCAAGTCAGGTATGTTTTGGTTGGACGTGATGATTGAATGTAGAAAATTCTAAGTATAAATGGTAGATAACTGTTTGCTTCTTTGGCTAGATGTTTGGTTGTGTGAAAGAGGATTCAAGATTTTGTTAAAGGTACATTATGGTTATTAAGATCAGAGTGCGCAGCGAAAGCTTAGTGGTGTGATTTAAGCGATGCGTTTAGTAGTTGGTTGGAAATTTCGAGGACGAAATTTCTTTAAGGAGGGTAGAATTGTAACATCCCAAAATTGGGTCTAGTAGGATTGGGCCCAATGGGCCTTGAATGTAGGAGTGTTTAAAATTTTGAGAAAAAGAGAATAGCATTATTGCAAATTGGACTTATTAGTTAAGTGAATTTGGAAGGTTACGAGGTTTCTATGAAGTCTCGGGTTTAATTGGGCCTTAGAAAAAAAAATTTGGTATTTCAGCACTTTAAGGAAAGATGGTAAGTAGCTTCAAGACTTATAGAAATAAATGAGTAATGTGCTTGCATAAATGAGCTATTGGTAAAGAGGTTATGGCATCAAGTGATGGACTTTGAGGGAAGAGGTTCAAATCCCATTGTGTGCAAACTTTAACTATTATTTTTGCACTCTTTCCTTAAGTGTCAGCCAAGCATGTAAATAAGGCAAGGTGGACTTTTATTTTTGGCAAGATGGCTAAGGAAAATAGGAAAGGATGAATGTGAGGAAAGAAATCAAGAGAAAGGGGAAAGTAGGGGGAACATGTGGCCTTTTTCAAGGGATGTATTATGGAAAGGGTGGTTGGCAAAATTTTGACTATTAGGGACATGAATGTGGACGGTTTTGGGGCTAAAGGGGGTGTTACAATGGACTAATCAGATTCGGGGTAAGTAGTTACAGGATGACTCTCTGGTTCTTTGGTTTCAGCAGGTTGAGAAGGGTAAGACTTCTGACTTTGGGTTCAATAGTGAGGATGTTCTGTGCTTCAGAGGTCAGGTTTTTTTGCCGAATGATACTGAGTTGAGGCAGTTTATCTTGCGGGAAGCACATAGGTAGGGATGGTCGGAGATGGTGTCTAGCGGATGGGGGAAGGATCTATATCTGTTTCCGAATCTAAAATTGCATCTATTTTCATATTTGAAAGTACTTTTGATTTTGTATCTCAACTGTAGTTGTATACATATATGTTATTTTATATGTTTCTGATCTATTTGTTGGGTTGCGTTATACATTGAGCTCGTAAGCTCATCCTTTGATTGTTTTCACTCAGGTAATTAGCAAACCTAGGACTGGATGATGAACGAAAGCTCGAGTTGACTCTCCAATTAAATATGGTTAAATTGAAGATATTCTGTTAATTTGGACTGTTATAGACTTTTTGGACTATAAATTGTTTTGGATTTTATTTTCTGTTTTTGAACATCTGTATCATATTTAAAACTATCTTTTTACAAACTACAAAAGTATTAGATTACAAATCAAGTTACGGTTTTCTGAAACCTTATATAACTTAGCAAATTTCTGCTACAAGCTAATAAATCTTTAATATTTTTTTACAATTAAAATGAATAATCTTAAAAAGGTAATTTCCTCTAAAAGCTAGAAAACAGATTTTAACCAGTTTACATTCCTCTTTCACACATTTTCGAATTTAAAACTCTAGTTTCAAAAACAACAACGTATGTAATTCCTCAAGATTTGACCTTAACGTCTAGGCCGAGTATGGGTGCTACAAATACAATGAATGCTCACAAGTGTTTACAAGAAGAAGATAAAGAATTGAAGCTCAAAGTGATTGATAGTGGATTTTTGATGTATCTTGAAGCACTTGATCTATTGTAATATCACTTATTGTTGTAAAACCTTTGGAAATTGGTATTTATACCCTCTAATTGATTTTCAACCATTATGGTTATTGAGGAATTGAATAGAGCCGTTGGGGATAAAAATACCAGTTCATTTAATTCACTTACAACCATGAGTATCGATACTTGCTAACAAAGTATCGATATTTTTAGCATTTAATGAAAAATTCAGTGATCGTTGAATCCAGAAATATCGGTACCAAATAAAAGGAATCAATACTTGGCTAGTTTTTCTGAAAGTCAGAATGCCAATTTAGTATCAATTTTTAGAGAGGTATCAATAAAATTGAAAAACTATCATACTCACCAAAAAGTATCGATACTTTTTGGCTTGGAGTAATTCCAACTTGTTTGAAAATTTTAGTGTGTTTGTTTGAGTTCTGTAAAACCCAATTATTGCCCATGCCCAATAAAGACCCAAAAACAATTATAAACCCACTTAAGCCCAAAATAAACCAACCCAACTAACTAGCCCAATACCAATTAAACAGAAAAGAAAAAAAAACACAAAACAACAAAAATAAACCCTAGGTGCAGCTGTCTTCTGACCAGCCACCAGTCTGGCACCGCCTGTGGCCACCGCCCACGTCCCACTTGTACCGCCCAAGAGCACTTGCAGACATTAAAACAGAAGTGACAGAAAGTATTTGTAGGAAACGGCTATAAAAGCCGATTTTAAACCATTGTAGAAGGGACATTTTTTTTCTTTCGATTATCAATAGAAACATAAGAGATTCAATCAAAATTAAATAACAGAGAAAAAAACACTATTAGGAATAGTAATCGGAATATCAAATCGAGATAAAAAAATAGAGGCCAAAGGTGATTTTCCTTATTTTTATTTTTGAAGCTTTCTCACTTTTTTTTTCTTTCTTTCTTTTCGATATAAACACATATATGTAGAAATTAAGTATAAAGAAGAAAAAAGGAAATTTTTTTTACCTCTAGCGTCGCCGTGCACGGCAGTCACCGACGATGAACGACGGCGACTGGCCGGATGCTCGCCGAAATTCCACCCCTGCAGAGAAAACAAAAAAGAAAGTCAGTTTTTTTTAAAAAACAAAGAAGAGAAATGAATTTTTCAGAAATTTTTTTGGCTTATATAGCCATATGAAACGACGCCGTTTTGGCCGGCGTCCAAAAGCCCCAAAGCGACGTCGTTTCGCCCTGGCCTGACCCGAGTCTGACCCGCCCGAGGGGAAGGATCCGCGCGTTTTTTATGGAGGGACTAATTGCGCATTTAGTCCCTCCGCTTTTTTATGGTTTTACAATCAAGTTTTTTTTCCCGATTTTGCCTAATAATTCTTCCCCTGTTTCAATTGGGTCCTCATTCGAATGGCACCGTTTTAGGGGGTGGGGTTAATTTCTATCTTGATCCCTCTGCGTTGCGCGCGCATCGCAATTTGGTCCTTTTTGCCTCCATTTGTTCTTAATTTGCCCCAAACTCCTATTTTAAATTTAATTTAGTCTTTTTTTTACCTATTTTACTTTTTTTTCAAATTAATTATTTTTAATGTCTATTATTATACTTTTTATTTTTATTTTTTTATTACTACAATTATATTTATTATTAGTAATATATTTATTATTATCAGTACCCCTATTTTATATATATATTATTATCTATAATTATATTTACTATTATTATTCTTATTATTGCTATTATTATTTTATTATTGTTATATTTTTGCTATTATTTGTTTATTATTGCTATCTACTATTATTATATCATCATAACTATTATCTTAATGTTACAACTATTATTTTTCATTTTATGCATAACTAACTTTACTATTATTATTATATTCTCTAGTATTAATTTTTAATTTTATCATTGCCACTATTTTACATATATTATTATTACTATAAGTATGTTATTATTATATCGATTTATTTTTTATTTTATTTTTGTTATTAACGTTATGACTGCTATTTTCATTATTATTATTCCTTTTATATTGTTCTTACTATTATTTATTTATTAATGTGTCTTATCATCATTATTGCATTTTTTTTGTGTTACTATCATTATTGTTCTACGGTTTTGTTATAGTATATACTATTTTTTGTCACTATCCGCTAAGTACGACTATTTTTTCATTTTAACTGATTTTCTATTTTAAAGGATACATCGACTTTTCTTTTACCACTTTTTTACCCAAACTCATAAAAAGGTTTTTAAACAAGGCAATGTTTCGTGTTTGGAAGTTCGAGGAATCGTGCCCAATCGTGCTGGGTTTCGATTTTTCGTTCGTCCAAATGACTAAATATCCTTTAGAGATTTCGACCGTGTTTTATTAAATAAGGCAATATTTCATGTTTGGAAATTCGAGGAATCGTGCCCAATCATGTTGGGTTTTGGTTTTTTTAGTTTGGCCAAATAGTGGAATACCCTTTTATAATTGCAACGCATGAATTTTGGAAATCATGAAATGATCTTGGTATCGAGGGTTTGAAACATCGTGTCCTATCGGGCTGGATGTGGTATTTCATCTTTTCGGAATAGGAGAATTTCGATATCCAATTTGAATTATCCAAACATTTTCGAAAGGATTCGTATTTTAAAATCTATTTCGATTTTCAATATTAGGACATTAATCATGTAACACCCTGGTTTAGGGGCTGTGCGTATTGGGTTTTAAATCAAGTGTTAGTGGGTTTTTGGGAGTGCTTGGTTGAGTTTTAGAGGCTCTAAGAATGTTGGGATGAGAAGGGAAGGCTTTGGAAAATTTAGATTTTTAGGGTAAAAGGAATTGGGCCAATGTAGGCCTTAAGATTAATTTTTGGTAATTTTTGGCACAAGTGAGGCTTTGGCAAAGTGGTGTGTCTTGTGATTTAAGAAATGGAGGTAGCGTCATGAGGTCTTAGGTTCGATCCAAGAAGGCGGCAGATGGGTTTTAATTTTTGGAGTATGGCGTTGGAGGGTAGAAGGCCTTAAAATAATTTGGGGCGTGTTTGGTCGCAAGGAGCAGGTGGTCCAGTGGTGCTGTCTGTGGAACTTAGGCGTCAAGGTGCGTGTGGGCGTTGGTTCGAGCAACGGCGACTTTGCGTGTTTATTTTTCTTATGCGGCTGGGGGGCTTGGGTAGGTAGCCCTTAAAGATTTTATGGTGTGGTTTTTGTCATAAAAATAAAGATGGCCGAGTGGCCTGGGCGTTGGGGGTTAGGCGTGCGGCAGTTGGTCCCAGGTTCGAACCGGGAGAATGGCAATTGGAGTTTTAGTTTTTTTTTGTTATTTATTTATTTTGGGCAGCAAATTGAAGGTGGACGGCATGTAGATTAAATTGGAAGATTAGGATGAGCTTTGTTAAATTCTAAGGATAATAAGGATGTTATTTTATTTTAAATGAATTATCATGGGATTAATTGAATGAGGATATTACTTGGTATTATTTGGATTATTAAGAGATTAAAAGTGGATTATTAGGAGATTAATTTAAATTATTTGAATTAAATCAAATTAGTGGCCTAGAGAAAAGCAAGGATTTGGCTAGAGTTTAAACTCTTTGGACGGCAAGCATAAGGGGGAGGGGGGGTGCCGAATTCCTTTATAAGCACCCATCTACCCTCTTGATTTTTTTAGCCATTTATGCAAATAGCCAAATTCTCAACCCTTCCTTATTGGTTTTCTTTTCCATTCTCTTAAAAACTTGGCCCAAACTCCTCCCATATTTTCTTCTCCATTCTTTTTATTTTTCACCCAAAGTCAAGCCTTGATTGATATTGAAACCAACCTTAGCCGAACCTACTCCCTAGCCATAGCCGAATTTCCCCTCTCCATATTTTCAAGTCTTGGCCGAATATTAAAGCAAGGGTAAGTATGCGAAACTCTTTTCCATGTCCCATTCTCTCCGACGACTTGGTTAATAGAAAAGCTGAATTATTTTTGGCTAATCAATGATAGAATCGGTTCTATTTAGGTACCAGGATTTTGAAGTATTCGATCCAAGCCTCGATCCTCAGAAATCGGTTTTGGTAAGGATCTATTCTTTTTGGGATTCGATTAAGCCAAGGGCTACTAATAATGATGATGGCCGATTGTAGGAAGTGAAGCGATTTGTGAACCAAAGCCAAAGTGAGTACTTAGAGGCAAATAGGTGAGGTTTGGGTTCAATTGGTAACCCCTTTAGATTTATTTGATTTGGCCGAATAGGCCATAGTACTAATCCCATAGTTGGCCGAATATAGGTGCGGGGAGATCTAGGAGACCAACTTTCTTTCGGGATTTAGACTTCTCGTGGGTGACAGTGTGTACATACACACGTATAACTATTTAAATGTGCTTTGAGTGCTATGTATGCTAACTTTGATTTGTGTAGCATCGGATTAATACCATAACGGTATGAGTGGTGATTCAGTAAGTACCGTTAATATGAATGTGTTATTGATGCTTTTGGGAAGCATGATGTAGTGATACATGAGATTTAAATATGTGATGACATGAAACATGTACATATGTGACCGATGTGGGATTAATGAGTGGAGGGGCGGTGTATTCGTGCGAGCGGGGCACCATGTTTTGGTAACACACTGCGTGACTACGGTCACCGAGGTTTGGTACCTCCAGAGGTTTGGTACCTCATAGCGACTCGTCCCCCGTGGTTAACACCACCGTGGGTTGGCCCCACTTGAGATATGGGATCGTCGCGGTGATTTGGTATCACACGATGGGTTGGCCCCATCAATCGATTGTGTCTCGACGGACACCGAGAGGTTTGGCACCTCCAAAGTGATTTGGCATCACATCGTGACTATATGTCACCAAGTGGTTTGGCACCACCAGTGTTTTGGTAACACATTGTGACTACGGTCACCAGTGGTTTTGTACCACATGGGGTAGACAAAGGCGTTTGGTTGGCTAGGTCGGGTGCATGACTTAGTACATGATGATTGGTTATATGTTGTGTATGGAAATGTTTTTAAAACGGGGGAAGGGTTACATACTGAGTCTTGGTGACTCACCTTCTCCTTTAACATTTTTCAGGTGACTCGTAGATGGCGGTTGAGGAGCCGGTTGGACTCGAGGTGGCCATGCAGTGGACTTGAATAAATTGAACTTTAAACTTAGCTATTTTATTTTATTATTGGTTTATTTTTATTTTGGATGTAATAGGGCCTCCATATACTTTATTTTTGTTATTTCTCACATGTTGGATACTTTGTTTAAACTATATTATTAAAATTAAATTAAAATCACATGTTTTTCTTAAATTAACACGAAAACGTTTTATCGTGCCATCGGGCACATTTGAAATTTGTCTAATAAGCTGACTCAATTAAATTTCCAAATTAAATCTAAGTATGGTTTCTGCAAGATAACCAAAAACGAGAAGTTTTCAACAAAACCTAAACTGGTTTTAAAATGGTTTCAAAAAGTTTTTCTCCGTAACAAACCAAATTCGGTCGTAATGTTTGGGCCGGGTTCGGGTTGTTACAAAATTGGTATCAGAGCCCAGTTCAAAGCTCGGCTGTGGGGGCCCAAGGCCCAAAAATGTTTTAGTAGGCCTTCTGAATTGTTTTTGGGTTTTTAAGCAAAGATGGCCCGAGTCTCCTGGCACCAATCCGCCTGTAAGTACATCTAAACCTCTTGGTGAATTATATTCTGTAGAAGGGTAGGAAGCATGGAACGTAGATAGACTTATAGGACTTGGACCCTAAGGTTAGATTACTCAAACACAAACGAAACATAAGACTTAAAGAACTAAACCAACCTATGACTTAGTCAATGAGCTAGGGTGTGGTAACCCCAGACGCATGTCTAGGATTGGATCCTAAGAGCACAGTATTTAAGCGGTCCTCGTGATTCACCTCCTCTTCGCAGTATCCTACAGTGCGCGTAGCTTCTGTTCACCCTAACTCGGAGGGCTCAGTGGTGTGGCAACCTCTGTGCGCATGTCTAGAAAGGTTCGGTGAGAGCTTGGTATTTAAGCGGTCCGCGTGACCCACCTCCTCTTCACTCGACTCGCACAGTGCGTAGCTTTGGTTCACCCCGACTAGGAGGGCTCGGTCATAGGCTAAACACAATGATTAAAACCCGAAAAGGGAATTAGCCATGTTTTCGAAAAAGAATGAAACAACAAACCCTAATGTTTGAAAACTTGTGCAATAACTTTTTTTTTAAATCCGGGAACATTATTTTTACAACGTTTTTTCGAAAAACTTGATTGTGGAAAATTACAGAAATGCCCTTAGGGGGGTAAAATTACTAAAATGCCCTCGGTCCATAAAATATCAGTTCAATGGTTTTGCTCAAACTACTTCTCAAATATTCAACAACTTAGCTTTGGAAATCATCAGCAAAATATTTTGGTTCTGGAAAATTACGAAAATACCCCTTTAGGAAAAATGACGGAATTACCCCTGAGTAGGGAAGGAAACTTTGATTGATCGAAAGAACTACTCTTGAAAACTTCTTTGCATAAAATTGCTCGTGGTTAAACAGTGGAACCCAATTTCTAATGCATAAAATTTCTAATCGATTAAATCGAGGCACTAGATATGAGTTTTAGGGCGTGGGTCGTATTTCTCGTGGACGTGGTAGAAGCGCTTTTGGTATTTGTTTGTTTTGTTGCTCGTAAAGTATGTTAGCTCTTGGAGATCGAGTCTGCGAGCGATAGCGTAGTGGAGAGAATTGGACTGTTAGTTTAGACAAGTAATTTCGAGGACGAAATTATTTTAAGGAGGGTAGAATTGTAACACCCTCGTTTAGGGGTCACATGCGTATTGGGTTTTAAATCGGTGTTAGTGGGTTTTTGGGAGTGCTTGGTTGAGTTTTAGAGGCTCTAAGAATGTTGGGATGAGAAGGGAAGGCTTTGGAAAATTTAGATTTTTAGGGTAAAAGGAATTGGGCCAAGGGAGGCCTTAAGATTAATTTTTGGTAATTTTTGGCACAAGTGAGGCTTTGGCAAAGTGGTCAGAGTTGTGATTTAAGGGGCGGAGGTAGCGTCTGTGAGGGTCTTAGGTTCGATCCAAGAAGGCAAAGAGATGGGTTTTAATTTTTGGAGTATGGCGTTGCGGGGTAGAAGGCCTTAAAATAATTTGGGGCGTGTTTGGTCGCAAGGAGCAAATTGGTCCAGTGGTGCCTGTCTGGAACTTAGGTGCCAAGGTGCGTGTGGGCGTTGGTTCGAGCAACGGAGGCGGCTTTGCGTGTTTATTTTTCTTATGCGGTTTGGGGGCTTGGGTAGGTAGCCCTAAAGATTTTATGGTGTGGTTTTTGTCATAAAAATCAAGATGGCCGAAGTGGCACGGGCGTTGGGGATTAGGCGTATGGCGCTTGGTCCCGTGTTCGAACCGGGAGAATGGCAATTGGAGTTTTAGTTTTTTTTTGTTATTTATTTATTTTGGGCAGCAAATTGAAGGTGGACGGCATGTAGATTAAATTGGAAGATTAGGATGAGCTTTGTTAAATTCTAAGGATAATAAGGATGTTATTTTATTTTAAATGAATTATCATGGGATTAATTGAATGAGGATATTACTCGGTATTAATTGGATTATTAAGAGATTAAAAGTGGATTATTAGGAGATTAATTTAAATTATTTGAATTCAATCAAATTAGTGGCCTAGAGAAAAGCAAGGATTTGGCTAGAGTTTAAACTCTTTGGACGGCAAGCATATGGGGGAGGGGGGGTGCCGAATTCCTTTATAAGCACCCATCTACCCTCTTGATTTTTTTTAGCCATTTATGCAAATAGCCGAAATTCTCAACCCTTCCTTATTGGTTTTCTTTTTCCATTCTCTTAAAAACTTGGCCGAAACTCCTCCCATATTTTCTTCTCCATTCTTTTTATTTTTCACCCAAAGTCAAGCCTTGATTGATATTGAAACCAACCTTAGCCGAACCTACTCCCTAGCCATAGCCGAATTTCCCCTCTCCATATTTTCAAGTCTTGGCCGAATATTAAAGTAAGGGTAAGTATGCCAAAACTCTTTTCCATGTCCCATTCTCTCTGACGACTTGGTTAATAGAAAAGCTGAATTATTTTGGCTAATCAATGATAGAATCGGTTCTATTTAGGTACCCGGATTTTGAAGTATTCGATCCAAGCCTCGATCCCCAGTAAATCGGTTTTGGTAAGGATCTATTCTTTTTGGGATTCGATTAAGCCAAGGGCTACTAATAATGATGATGGCCGATTGTAGGAAGTGAAGCGATTTGTGAACCAGTGCCAAGTGAGTACTTAGAGGCAAATAGGTGAGGTTTGGGTTCAATTGGTAACCCTTTAGATTTATTTGATTTGGCCGAATAGGCCATAGTACTAATCCCATAGTTGGCCGAATATAGGTGCAGGGAGATCTAGGGAGACCAACTTTCTTTTCGGGATTTAGACTTCTCGTGGGTGACAGGTGTGTACATACACACGTATAACTATTTAAATGTGCTGAGTGCTATGTATGCTAACTTTGATTTGTGTAGCATCGGATTAATACCATAACGGTATGAGTGGTGATTCAGGTAAGTACCTGTTAATATGAATGTGTTATTGATGCTTTTGGGAAGCATGATGTAGTGATACATGAGATTTAAATATGTGATGACATGAAACATGTACATATGTGACTGACGTGGGATTAATGAGTGAGAGGGGCGGTGTATTCGTGTGTCGGCGGGCACCGATGTTTTGGTAACACACTGTGACTACGGTCACGAGGTTTGGTACCTCCAGAGGTTTGGTACCTCATAGCGACTGCGTCCTCATGGTTAACACCACCGTGGGGTGGCCCCACTTGAGATATGGGATCGTCGCGGTGATTTGGTATCACACGATGGGTTGGCCCCATCAATCGATTGTGTCTACGGACACGAGAGGTTTGGCACCTCCAAAGATTTGGCATCACATCTCGTGACTATATGTCACCAAAGTGGTTTGGCACCACCAGTGTTTTGGTAACACATTGTGACTACGGTCACCAAGTGGTTTGGTACCACATGGGGTAGACAAAGGCGTTTGGTTGGCTAGGTCGGTGCATGACTTAGTACATGATGATTGGTTATATGTTGTGTATGGAAATGTTTTTAAAACGGGGAAGGGTTACATCTGAGTCTTGGTGACTCACCTTCTCCTTTAACATTTTTCAGTGACTCGTAGATGGCGGTTGAGGAGCCAGTTGGACTCGAGGTGGCCATGCAAAGGACTTGAATAAATTGAACTTTAAACTTAGCTATTTTATTTTATTATTGGTTTATTTTTATTTTGGATGTAATAAGGCCTCCATATACTTTATTTTTGTTATTTCTCACATGTTGGATACTTTGTTTAAACTATATTATTAAAATTAAATTAAAATCACATGTTTTTCTTAAATTAACACGAAAATGTTTTATCGTGCCATCGGGCACATTTGAAATTTGTATAATAAGTGACTCAATTAAATTTCCAAATTAAATCTAAGTATGGTTTCTAAGAAGATAACCAAAAACGAGAAGTTTTCAACAAAACCTAAACTGGTTTTAAAATGGTTTCAAAAAGTTTTTCTCCGTAAAAAACCAAATTCGGTCGTAATGTTTGGGCCGGGTTCGGGTTGTTACAAATCAATCAATAAGGTACCAATTTTGGGCGTTGCGAGGGTGCTAATCCCTCCTCGCGCGTAACCGACTCCTGAACCTGTTTTCTTAAAATTTGTAGACCAAATGTTTTATAAGGTGACCCAATCACACTTCAAAAAAAGATTGGTGGCGACTCCATTTTTGTTTTTTAAAGTCAGCCCGTTTTCCAAACAAAGAAATGGTTTCGACAGCTTGGCGACTCCACTGGGGACAATAAGAGAGTCAAGCCGTAAAATTGATTATTTCATGTCTTTTTGTTTAAAATTTAAAATATTATTTGAAAAACTACGATCCTTTTTATTGCATGTGGTTCTAATTTATAAAATGTCTCTGCATGGCACTGCATGACCGTTGTGGTCACACCCTTAAGTGGGAGCGAGAAGCTATGCCTCCGTGAGGTTTTCACCTCTGCATGGGCTAGTGGGTTGCTTCAAGGATACATATGTACCTATGTCTTCGTGAAGTTTTCACTTTCGCATGGCCATAGGGAAATGTATTCCCCTGAACCGAACTCGGTCCGTATGAGCCTATAATGGGTGAGGATCGAGGAATCTGCGGGTTCGGGTACCTGAACTTTAGAGCTAAACCACACGTAGAAAACATAAGAACCTAGAACTATGTCAAACCTTAGTAGATACCCAGATAGGTGCTTGTTTATTTTACTTGCTTTATATTTCATTCTGCGGTACTAACTTGTTATGTTTTATTTTTGTGCATGTCATTTCATATTTTAAGAGGTATCAATTCACGGTCAGTTTTTAAGTTAGAAAGCTGGTTATAGAGAACGAATTCCTTGATAAGGTGGAAGACAATGCAACCGTCCGCATATGGTCAAAGCAAAGGCAATTAGAGAAAGGGGACAGCGTAGCTGAGGGTTATGTGTCGGAACTGCGGGACTTCACTAGTATCAGTGTCACGCAAAATGAGCTCCAGGAGTTGAAGGAGATATGGACCCAGTGGGATGATGAGACAAAGCAGCTGTTCTATCGTACTTATGGCGATCTACCTTACTTGCTCGACATCAAGGTAGATAAGCATCTATTCCGGGCTATGACTCAATTTTGGAACTCTGCTTATAGTTGTTTCACTTTCGGGAAAGTAGATTTAGTGCCCACGGTGGAGGAATATACAACCTTGCTTCGCTGTTCAAGGGTCCAAGTCGACAAAGCTTATTTTAGGGCTGCCAATGTCCCAACTTTTGTGAAGAAGTTAATGAGTATCACTGGGATGAGTGAACAGTGGGTTGCAGCCAGAATCCAAGAGAAAGGTGAGAGTAAGTGCATATCCTGGGTGAGTTTGAGGGACCTGATCCTAGCACATCCAGATGTAAAGAAGAAGGTCGACGTGTTTTCCTTATGCATTTATGGTTTGGTAATCCTCCCTAAAGCTCTAAGACATGTAGATGAAACAGTTATTGATCTATTCGACCAAATAGACAAAGGGGTCACGCTTGTGCCTGCGATCTTAGCCGAGACGTTCAGATCTTTGAATGCATGTCGAAGAACAGGTGAAGGCATGTTCATTGGATATGCGCAGTTGTTGTTGGCTTGGTTCCACAGTCATTTCTGGAACATGGAGAAAGTGTCTTATCGGGTTTTCTCTGAGAATTACTCACCGTTGAAAGAAATAATAGCTACACCAAGAAGAGAAGACGTGTCCGAGGAAAGCTGGATGGCGCTCCTTCAAAACCTTCAAGAAGAAGACATTGAGTGGAGGGCTCCTTGGATGGTTCCCGACGAAATCCTTTATCAGTGTGGGAGTTTCGAATGGGTTCCTTTACTTGGAATTTGGGGAGCCATTAGGTATGCCCCTTTGCTTGTACTTAGGCAATATGGATCAAGATAGTTTATACCAATGACATATGGACTGGCTCAGTGTGAGTTCTCATACAGAGGGGAAAATTATAAGAAAAGGGTTAAGGAGATTTCTGCTGCATGGAATCAGATTTGTAGGATGAAGAGATTATCCGCAGGACCAATGACGACCCCAGAATACAGTGGATTGAGGATTAGAAGGATTAATGATAACATCCCCGAGCTGAATCCAGAAGGCACCCGATCAAGAGAGGAATGCTTGCAAGTGGTCCCATCAGAGTTAGAGATTGTGAAACAAGATTTTGAAAAGATGAGTTCAGAGCTTGGAAAGAGGATAGAGAAGTTGGAAGAAGAGAAAATGTATCTGAGGCTAGATGTGGATGTTCAGAAACTGGAGGCCGATAAGTTTAGAAAAGGGAAGAAAAGGGTCGAGGAAGACCTAGACAGCCTAAAGATGGAGTATAAGAAGCTGCGTCTATCAATGAAAAATGCTGGATTGGGGAATACTTCAGAACAGTGGCAACATGAGGTTCAAGAGAAAAAGGCCAAAGCTAACCATTGGGAGAAGAAGTTCCTAAAGATGCAGATGCAAAACGAGGCCCTAGAAAAGAGGTTAGCAGAAAGCCAAAAGGAAAAGAGTGGATTAAAAACTAGAGTGGCTGAATTGGGACGGTCTCTTCACCACCATCGAAGCCGTAATTCTGAAATCAAACTAAAATCAAGTTTGAACAAGATCGAGAAAATGAAGGGTAAGATTGAAGAATTAGAATTAGCATTGCATAGTTGTGAACTTCGGATTGAGCTTCTTGAAACAAGAGAAGGGCGTTGGAAGGAAGAGCTTTACCATTCTCATGATCAAGTTAGAAATCGGGATTACCTCATGGGTGAAGCAATAGTTTAGATTCGAGAGGTAGCTGATCACCTACAGACTTTGGCAGCACAGGCTGATATATTGAGCATGAAGTATTAGCTACAGTCGGATCGTGGTCAAGAGCTAGCCTCTTTGTTTGGGAAAATCAAAACTTTAGGTCTTAGGGCAAAAGCATATTTGTAGTCCGCTTTATGTAAAGGATTTTGTTTTCTAATAAAGTTTGCTAAAATGAAGTTGAATCTGAATCGATGCCTCCTTGCATTCATGCATTTGCATCACATCATATGCATTTAAGTCCATAGAGAGAGCCTAATTAGTTGAAATCAATACAGAGAGAGAAAGAGATAGAGAGAAAAAGAAAATCTAGAAACTGAGCACCATTACGGTACACGTGCCAAGACAAAGAAAATGGATCAAAGACTTGAACAATTCCAGAAAGACATGCAAGACCAGATGCAAGAGCAATTGGCAAAGCTCCAACAAGAAATGAGAGACCAAATGTTGGAAGCTCAAAGGAACATGATGGCTCAAATGACCCAGATGTTGAACGGGGCAATGGACAAAGGAAAAGGTCCCATGGCTATTACAGGAGAAGATAGCGAAGGCATTCCTCCGGGTTTTACCCCATCACACGCACAAACACAACCTAAGGAGTATCCCCAAAGGCCATCTGTCACGATCAGGCCTCAACAAGGGCAAGCTAATACTAGACCGCCCATGAACTTCCAAGTTGGCTCAGGATTCAACCCAGGAGATAACCCAGCTAATCCTGTTATCCCTGATTTGGATATAGCAGAGAGGGAATGGACAAAAATTAAATCCTCTAGGCAGTTAGAGGATCGCTGTAGATGGTTGGAAGAAAAATTCAAGGCTTTGGAAAATGTCGATCATCACCATGGTATTGACGCAAAAGAATTGAGTCTGGTTCCAGATTTGGTGCTTCCTCATAAATTTAAGATACCAGAATTTGAGAAATACAATGGGACCAGCTGTTCTGAAGCCCACATCACTATGTTCTGTAGATGGATGACTGGCTACGTGAATAATGATCAACTTTTGATTCATTGTTTCCAAGACAGTTTAGTGGGGGCAGCGTCTAGATGGTACAATCAACTTAGCCGTGCTAATATTAGCTCCTGGAGAGACCTAGACCAAGCCTTCAAGAAGCAATACAATCATGTCACAGACATGACGCCTGACAGAATCATGTTGCAGAATATGGAAAAGAAGTCGAATGAAAGCTTCAGGCAGTACGCGCAAAGATGGAGGGAGGTTGCTATGCAAGTTCAGCCACCGCTCTTAGAAAAAGAGACTACAATGCTTTTTATCAATACCTTGAAGGCTCCATTCATCACCCACATGATAGGAAGTACTACCAAGAGCTTCGCGGATATAGTGATGGCAGGAGAAATGATAGAAAATGCCATAAGGGGTGGCAAGGTTGAAGCGGGGGAAACCACTAAGAGGTCTGCTCCTAGGGAAAAAGACAATGAGGTGAATAATATGAGTATATACAAAAAAGGGTACTCGAAGGCAATCACTGTAAGCCAGCCAAAGGTAATTACGGCTGGGCAACTAGGGCCGTCAAGACAAGAATCTGGTGCAAGGCAGAACTCTGAAAAGCTCCAATTTACGTCAATCCCAATGACGTATAAGGAACTATATCAAAGTTTATTTGACGCACATGTGGTGTCCCCGTTCTATCTAAAATCGCTGCAACCCCCATACCCCAAATGGTATGATTCAAATGCTCAATGTGACTACCATGCAGAAATATCAGGGCATTCAATAGAAAACTGCACTGCCTTCAAAAAACTAGTAGAGAGACTCATCAAGATGGGGATTATAAAATTTGATGATACACCTAGTGTAGAGAACCCATTGCCTAACCATGGGGATAAGGGGATAAACGCGACTGGCGGAAATGTCATGAGAAAGATCAATGAGGATATTGCAGAGGTAAAAACCCCGTTGAAAATGGTCTGGAGGGAAATGGTAAGAAGAGGACTAATATTATCCGATTTCGAGGAAGGGAGTGAAGGAATAGGGGACTATTGCGAGTTCTACAAAGCAGAGGGGCATGAGATCCAGGAATGTGTTGAGTTTAGAATCCTGGTACAAAGCCTTATGGACAACAAGGAATTGGAGTTTTATGAAGAAGGCTCAGAGGAAAGAAACATATGCATAACAGAATGAGAGTTGACAAACCAAAAAGTTAACTATTTGAGGATCATTATTTCCCGACCGAGAAGCACGGAAGGCGGAGCACAAATCACGCCTAAAGTCGTAATCCAGAAACCTGTTTCCTTTCCTTACAAGGATAACAAAATGGTACCATGGAATTACGACTGTAATGTGATAATACCGGGAGTGGAAAGCTCAGTTAGCACTTTCGAGGAGGTCTAAAATGAAGGTTCCTACACACGTAGTGGGAAGCGTTACGATTCAGGAAACGTTAAAGCAGAACCAGTGAAATCAAAGACTATGGCAGTTGAACGAGAGAAAGGACCTGGTGCCCTTATCAACGAACCTATGAAGGAGGAAGAGGCTAAAGAATTTTTTAAATTCTTGAAGCACAGTGAGTACAGCGTGGTGGAACAACTACGCAAACAACCGGCTCGCATATCAGTGCTAGCCTTGCTTTTAAGCTCAGAAGTGCATCGCGAAGCACTGATGAAAGTGCTGAATGAAACTTACGTTACTAAGGATATATCCGTCAACAAACTGGATCGTCTGGTTAGTAACATAAGTGCTGACAATTTCATTTACTTCAGTGATGATGAAATCCCACCGGGGGCATGGGATCAACAAAGGCTTTGTACATCACTACTCGTTGCAAGGGATACACTCTGCCAAGTGTGTTAATAGATAATGGATCAGCTATGAATGTCTTACCATTGTCTACGCTGAAGAGGTTGCCTATAGACAGTTCTCACATGAAGACATGCTAGAACATAGTGAGAGCATTTGATGGCACTGAAAGAAGAGTGATGGGAAGAATTGACATACCATTACTGATCGGGCCTAACACATATGAAATGGACTTTCTGGTGATGGATATCAAGCCCTCCTACAACTGCTTGTTGGGAAGGCCCTGGATTCATTCGACGGGGGCAGTGCCCTCATCGCTGCACCAAAAATTGAAACTGGTAACAGAGAGTCGGCTGGTAACAATAAACGTAGAAGAAGACATCATAGCGACTGTTACCAATGAGGCGCCATATTTAGAGACAAATGAGGAGGCCACTGAATGTTCCTTTCGATCTTTAGAGTTCATAAATGTGACTTTCATATCGGAAGGAAATGAGGTTCCGGTGCCTAAGATATCCAGGACCACGAGAATGGGCCTGCAGATGATGATCGGGAAAGGAGCCTTACCGGGAAAAAGGCTGGGCAAACATCTTCAATGAGAGATTCAAGTGCCAATGCTGAAAGAGAAAAGAGATCGTTTTGGCATGGGTTTCAGGCCAAATGCTAGACAGAGGAAAAAGGAAATAGAGAAGAAGCAAGAGAGAAGAAGGGCACGGTTGAATGGAGAAGAAGTCAAGTGGGAATCAATGACATTCCCTCACATATCCCAGACCTTTATATCAGGAGGGATAATTCACCCTGAGAGAGGGTTATTGGAGGATGAAAATATTCACATCAATGCCATACATGATGAAGAAACTGAGCAAAGAAACTTGTTGGGCATTCGCCCTTATGAACCGAGAAGCATTTTGAACAAATGGACTGCAGAAGAACTTTCTGTAGTTTTTAGAGATTACACAGAGTAATGGTCAGAACACTTGTTGTTTTTAAGCCTAGGAACAATAAGATCTCTTTTGTGAAATAGGCTCATGTTCAGAAATCTTTATTTGAATGAAATACATTTTGATCCATTCAGGAAAATATTCTTTCATTTTTCTTTTGATCTTCTAATTTAATTCTAAATTTATTATTATTATTCTCATTCATATCATGTGAATAGTTGTTCTCGAATTTATTTGTTCCTTGTACATTCTTTGGTGCCCACCACATGACCCTAGATATCAATGACATGAGCAACGATACTACAGATTCAGAGGTCCATTTGGAGCAAGACATGTGTTTAGAGGAATCTCAGGATTTTGAAGGTGACAGAGATTGTGACTTGTCTCCAGATTTGTTGAGAATGGTAAAGCAAGAGGAGAAACAAATTTTACCCCATGAAGAGGAAGTAGAGAACATAGTCTTAGAGGAAGGAAAGGTGGTAAAAATTAGAACGCGCATAGCCGAGGAGACGAAACAAGACCTTGTTGAGTTACTACGGGAATTCAAGGACGTCTTCACATGGTCATACCAAGATATGCCTGGTCTAAGTACTGATATTGTAGTGCATCACCTTCCCATGAGAGAAGAATGCAAGCCAGTGCAGAAAAAGCTACGAAGGATGAGGCCTGACGTGGTGTTGAAAATAAAAGAGGAAGTCAAGAAATAGTTTGATGCTGGTTTTCTACATGTGGTCAAATACTCAGAGTGGGTTGCCAATATTGTTCCAGTCCCTAGGAAGGATGGAAATGTCCGGATGTGTGTAGACTATAGGGACTTAAATAAAGCCAGCCCAAAGGACAATTTCCCTTTGCCTCATATTGACATGTTGATGGATAATATGGCGGGATACTCACTATTTTCTTTCATGGATGATTTTTCCGGATACAATCAGATCAAGATACACCCTGGGGACATGGAGAAAACCACTTTCATAACATTGTGGGGTACCTTTTGTTATAAAGTAATGCCATTTGGGCTAAAGAATGTAGGGGCAACATATCAAAGGGCCATGGTAACTTTATTCCATGACATGATGCACAAAGAGATTGAAGTATATGTTGATGATATGATCGCCAAATCTCGAACAGAAAAGGAACACATTGAGGTTTTGAAGAAATTATTTTTGAGATTGAGGAAATTTCAATTGAAGCTCAACCCAGCCAAGTGTACTTTCGGAGCTCGGTCAGGGAAATTACTGGGTTTTATGGTCAGCGAAAGAGGAATTGAAGTTGACTCAAATAAGGTCAAAGTGATACAAGAGTTGCCTCTACCACACACTCAAAAGAAAGTTTGAGGCTTTCTTGGGAGATTAAATTACATTGCTCGGTTTATTTCATAATTAACCGAGAAATGTGATCCCATATTTCTTCTTCTCAAGAAACACAACCAAGGTGTATGGGACGAAGAATGCCAAAGAGCTTTTGACAAAATCAAACAATATCTGTCAAATGCCCCAGTACTATCTCCGCCTAATCTAGATAGACCATTGATACTGTATTTGTCAGTGTTCAATAACTCCATGGGATGTGTGCTTGGTCAACATGATGAGTTAGGAAAAAAAGAAAAGGCGATATACTATCTCAGTAAAAAGTTCACTAAATGTGAATGAGATATTCGTCGATTGAAAAATTGTGTTGCGCCTTGATTTGGACAACTCGGAGATTGAGGCAGTACATACTATATCATACAACCTGGTTAATTTCAAAGCTTGACCCATTAAAGTATATGATGGAGTCAACTGCTCTGAATGGAAGAATGGCAAGGTGGCAGATTCTGCTCTCTGAATTTGATATAGTCTATGTGAACCAAAAGGCTATAAAAGGGAGCGCAATAGCAGAATTCTTGGCTAGCAGAGCTTTAGAGGATTATGAACCTTTAAGCTTTGAATTCCCCAATGAGGAGTTAATGTATGTAGCAACTACTGAAGAATGTCCATGGAAGCTAAATTTTGATGGAGCGTCAAATGCTATGGGAAATGGAATTGGGGCAATCTTGGAATCCCTTAGTGGTGATCATTATCCATTCACATGCAAATTGGATTTTGATTGCACAAACAACATGGCAGAGTATGAAGCATGCATCATGGGAATTCGAGCAGCTATAGAGCGTAAAATCAGAGTGCTAGAAGTATATGGAGATTCTGTACTAGTGATTTACCAGCTTAAAAGTGAATGGGAGACGAGAGATCCCAAACTGATCAATTATCGAAAGATAGTTTTGGAATTGATTGCGGAATTTGACGACATCACTTTTAATTATCTCCCACGTGATGAAAATCAGATGGAAGATGCTTTGGCAACCCTGGCTTCTATGATCAAAGTGAACAAACCAGAGGATATGAGACCCATTCAGATGAGTATCTTCGAAGTTCCAGCCTATTGTTATAACCTGGAAGAAGAGGAAAAAGATGACCACCCTTGGTATCATGATGTATTACGATACGTAAAAAATCGTGAATACCCAGAGCATGCAACTGAGAATGAGAAAAGAACATTAAGGAGATTGGCTTCACTATGTTTTAGATGGGGATATCTTGTACAAAAGGAGAAAAGATCAAATCATCGTTGAGATGCGCTGATGCTGTTGAAGCTAGGAAAATCCTAGAAGAAGTTCATGAGGGCGTTTGTGGAACCCATGCTAATGGATTCACAATGGCCAGACAGATAATGAGATTTGGATATTATTGGTCCACCATGAAAGGAGATTGTATCAATTCTGCCAAAAGATGTCATAAATGCCAGATTTATGGAGACAAAATTCAAGTGCCTCCGTCACCTTTGCATGTTATGACTACCCCATGGCCTTTTTCCATGTGGGGCATGGATGTTATTGGACCAATCTCACCAAAAGCTTCGAATGGGCATCGGTTCATCTTTGTGGTCATTGACTACTTCACAAAATGGGTAGAGGCTGCTTCATATGCTAGCGTCACTAAGTCAGCAGTTAGTCGGTTCTTAAAGAAAGAGATCATTTGTCGATATGGAATGCCCGAAAGGATCATATCAGACAACGCACTGAACTTGAACAATAGTACGATGGCAGAAGTTTGTAGTAAATTCAACATCAAACACCACAACTCGTCTCCGTATCGTCCAAAAATGAATGGGGCAGTGGAAGCGGCCAATAAAAACATCAAGAAGATAGTAGGAAAAATGACTGAGACGTATAAGGATTGGCACGAGAAATTACCATTTGCACTCTATGCTTATCGGACGTCCGTCAGAACTTCTATTGGGGCAACTCCTTTCTCATTAGTCTATGGGATGGAGGCAGTTCTACCTATTGAAGTGGAAATACCTTCTCTTCGAGTTTTGTCAGAAATAAAGCTGGATGAAGCTGAATGGATCCAGGCTCGATATGATCACTTGAACTTAATTGAAGAAAAGAGGCTAAGGGCTATTCGTCATGGTCAGATGTACCAAAAACGAATGATGCGAGCCTATAATAAAAAAGTTCGTCTAAGAGAGTTTCATGAAGGGGACCTTGTACTGAAAAAGATCCGTCCCATACAAAAGGATTTCAGAGGAAAATGGATGCCGAATTGGGAAGGACCATATGTGGTGAAGAAAGCTTTCTCTGGAGGTGCACTGATTCTGACCAAAATGTATGGGAAAAACTTACCTAATCCTGTGAACTCGGATTCAGTCAAAAAATACTTTGCTTAAAAAGAAGAAGAGGCCAAGGTGAAACCCGCAAAGGGCACTTTGAGACTTCTCAAAAAAAATGTGGAGAGGCCAAGATGAAAACCCGCAAAGGGCGCCTTGAGACCAAAAGGGTTTTGAGTTGAAAACCTGAAAAGGGCAGCTCAAATTTTGAATGGACATGCAGGGATCTTGCTATACCTGAATCAACAAGAAATGAAGTAGGTGTCATATTGGGGCATCAACAAAGTACTTTGAGTCTTCTAAACACATGTTAAGCTCAAAGCAGTCTTCATGAAGTTTGTATATAGAAGCCCAATCTGCGATATCTAGGGCATCTGACCTTTTTTCATATTACTATCTTTGGGTTCTTTTTCTTCTTAAAGATACGTTCCGAGTTAATTTTCCTTGTATCTTTGATAATTCATTTAACTCTCTTTGAAATCAATTTATTGTTACCCATCATTCATAAACATGTTGCATTGAAATAATGATTGATGAACTAATAATTTCACAAAAGAAGTTCTACATATTACTTTGGAAATTTCTAGATAAAACAAGAAATCGAAACAGGACAATTGTTTAGAATTTCCATTTACAATTTCCATTTACATAGATTGGAGACATTTGAGAAAGAAGAATCTTAATGGAGACTATTTCTCTGAATTCTTTGTCCAATTAAGTGGTTGTGACGGAGATAAACAATGTCATCGGGTCATTCAGAGAATGGTATGACAGACCAATTTTTGACGGAAAAGATTCAATAACCCTAAATTATGGTAGAATGAATCGAAGTTGAAACAAGTCCTGTATCCTTTAAGTTGCAATAAGGACGAACATTAAAAGTTGTGATTCTTGGGGGATAGTTTGAAGTTGATATACGACCCGTGTCCCGGGGATCAAGAGGAATGAGCCCTAAAATTTCCATGAGGGCAAATTGTTTGAGCAAGAAAATGATACTGCAAGGGGAGGGAAGATGAAACCTTAACGGATAAATGAGCGATAACTCCTTGAATAGGAATCATACACATATCATTTTGCATATCATAGCATGGTGGAATAGGAGTATTTGATTCATTTCGGTCACAGTATCCTAATCATTCGGCATAAGCATATACCCATTCTACAGGTCATAGGACGATGTAGTAGGGTAAATGAAGACATCAAATTTTGTCTCCCTGAGTTTGCAGTGGAGCAGATTGAAGATAGCAGATCTGGCATTCCTGAAGTTGTAGGAAGCAGATCGAAGACATCAAATCTTGTCTCCCTGAGTTTACAGTGGAGCAGATTGAAGATAACAGATCGACATTCCCGGTTGCGAGAAGCGGATCGAAGACATCAAATCTTGTCTCCCGAGTTTGCAAAGGAGCAGATTGAAGATAGCGATCCGCATCCACGAAGTTGCGAAAGCGGATCGAAGACATCAAATCTTGTCTCCCGAGTTTGCGAAGTGGAGCGATTGAAGATAGCGGATCCGGAATTCTCGAATTGCGAGAAGCGGATCGAAGACATCAAATCTTGTCTTCCCGAGTCCGCAGCGGAGCAGATTGAAGATAGCGGATCCGGCATTCCCGAAGTTGCGAAAGCGGATCGAAGACATCAAATCTTGTCTCCCCGAGTCCTGCAGAGTGGAGCAGATTGAAGATAGCGGTCCGGCATTCCCGAAGTTGCGAGAAGCGGATCGAAGACATCAAATCTTGTCTCCCTGAGTTTGCAGTGGAGCAGATTGAAGATAGCAGATTTGGCATTCCTGAAGTTGCAGGAAGTAGATCGAAGACATCAAATCTTGTCTCCCTGAGCTTGCAGTGGAGCAGATTGAAGATAGCAGATCTGGCATTCCTGAAGTTACAGGAAGCAGATCGAAGACATCGAATCTTGTCTCCCTGAGTTTGTAGTGGAGCAGATTGAAGATAGCAGATCTGGCATTCCTAAAGTTGTAGGAAGCAGATCGAAGACATCGAATCTTGTCTCCCTGAGTTTGCAGTGGAACAGATTAAAGATAGCAGATTCAACATTCCTAAAGTTGCAGGAAGCAGACTGAAGACAGTTAATCCTATCTCTCTAAAGTTGCAGTGGAGCGGATTAAAGCGGCAAATCCTATACCTCTAAAGATGCAGTAGGTGGGATTAAATCTACTAAGCCACCAATCCTATCTCTCAACGTTGCAGTGGATTGGATCGAAGCAACGAGAAGCAGTGGACTGGAACGAGGCTACATGAAGAAGAGGAGCACCAAAGAAGTCAAGACTCGGTGAGACCAGACAAAATTGGACTTTCTTTAAGTCTTTGCCCCATTCCCGTTACACGACAATGAGCAAAGAGGGGTAGCTGTAAAACCCAATTATTGCCCAGGCCCAATAAAGACCCAAAAACAATTACAAACCCACTTAAGCCCAAAATAAACCAACCCAACTAACTAGCCCAATACCAATTAAAAAGAAAAGAAAAAAAAAACACAAAACAACAAAAATAAACCCTAGGTGCGCCGCACCTAGGGTGTCTGTCTTCTGACCAGCCACCAGTCTGGCACCGCCTGTGGCCACCGCCCACGTCCCACTTGCACCGCCCAAGAGCACCTGCAGACATTAAAATAGAAGTGACAGAAAGTATTTGTAGGAAACAGCTATAAAAGCCGATTTTAAACCATTATAGAAGGGACTTTTTTTTTCTTTCGATTATCAATAGAAACATAAGAGATTCAATCACAACCAAATAATAGAGAAAAAAACACTATTAGGAATAGTAATCGGAATATCAAAGCGAGATAAAAAAAAACAGAGGCCAAAGGTGATTTTCCTTATTTTTATTTTCGAAGCTTTCTCACTTTTTTTTTCTTTCTTTCTTTTCGATATAAACACATATATATAGATATTAAGTATAAAGAAGAAAAAAGGAAATTTTTTATCTCTAGCACCAACCGTGCACGGCGGTCTCCGGCGATGGACGACGGTGGAGGCGACTAGCCGGATGCTCGTCGGAATTCCACCCCTGCAGAGAAAACAAAAAAGAAAGTCAGCTTTTTTTAAAAAACAAAGAAGAGAAATGAATTTTTCAGAAAAAATTTTGGCTTATATAGCCATATGAAACGACGCCGTTTTGGCCGGCGTCCAAAAGCCCCAAAACGACGCTCGTTTGCCCGCCCGACCCGACCGACGACCAGCCGGGGAAGGATCCTCGCGTTTTTGATGGAGGGACTAATTGCGCATTTAGTCCCTCCGCTTTTTTATGGTTTTACAATAAAGTTTTTTTCCCGATTTTGCCTAATAATTCTTCCCCTGTTTCAATTGGGTCCTCATTCGAACGGCACCGTTTTAGGGGGTGGGGTTAATTTCTATTTTGGTCCATCTGCGTTGCGCGCACATCGTAATTTGGTCCTTTTTGCCTCCATTTGTTCTTAATTTGCCCCAAACTCCTGTTTTAAATTTAATTTAGTCTTTTTTTTACCTATTTTACTTTATTTTCAAATTAATTATTTTTAATGTCTATTATTATACTTATTTTTTTATTTCTTTATTACTACAATTATATTTATTATTAGTATTATATTTATTATTATCAAGACCCTATTTTATATATATATTATTATCTATAATTATATTTACTATTATTATTCTTATTATTGCTATTATTATTTTATTATTGATGTATTTCTATTATTTGTTTATTATTGCTATCTACTATTATTATATTATCATAACTATTATCTTAATGTTACAACTATTATTTTTCATTTTATGCATAACTAACTTTACTATTATTATTATATTCGCTAGTATTAATTTTTAATTTTATTATTGCCACTATTTTACATATATTATTATTACTATAAGTATGTTATTATTATATCTATTTATTTTTTATTTTTTTATTAACGTTATGACTGCTATTTTCATTATTATTATTCCTTTTATATTGTTCTTACTATTATTTGTTTATTAATGTGTTTTATCATCATTAGTGCATTTTTTTTTGTGTTACTATCATTATTTTTCTATGGTTTTGTTATAGTATATACTATTTTTTGTCACTATTCGCTAAGTACGACCATTTTTTCATTTTAACTGATTTTCTATTTTAAAGGATACATCGACTTTTCTTTTACCACTTTTTTACCCAAACTCATAAAAAGGTTTTTAAACAAGGCAATGTTTCGTGCTTAGGAGTTCGAGGAATCGTGCCCAATCGTGCTGGGTTTCGATTTTCCATTCGTCCAAATTACTAAATATCCTTTAGAGATTTCGACCGTGTTTTCTTAAATAAGGCAATATTTCATGTTTGGAAATTCGAGGAATCGTGCCCAATCGTGCTGGGTTTCAGTTTTTTTAGTTTGGCCAAATAGTGGAATACACTTTTATAATTGCAACGCACGAATTTTGGAAATCATGAAATGATCTTGGTATCGAGGGTTTGAAACATCGTGTCCTATTGTGCTGGATGTGGTATTTCATCTTTTCGGAACAGGAGAATTTCGATATCCAATTCGAATTATTCAAACATTTTTTAAAGGATTCGTATTTTAAAATCTATTCCAATTTTCAATATTAGGACATTAATCAATCGATAAGGTACCAATTTTGGGCGTTGCAAGGGTGCTAATCCTTCCTCGCGCGTAACCGACTCCCGAACCCGTTTTCTTAAAATTTGTAGACCAAATGTTTTATAAGGTGACCCAATCACACTTCAAAAAAAGATTGGTGGCGACTCCATTTTTTTTTTAAAGTCGGCCCGTTTTCCAAACAAAGAAATGGTTTCGACAAGTTTTTTTTCATAAGTTGCTCATGTAAAAACAATTTCTAAGTGTTTCAAAATGTTTGTTTTGAAGTTCTTTCCTTAGACATGATTTTTATTCAAAAATATTTTAATTATTTGTATTAAAATAAATTTCCAAATAAAGTTTGGTTTAACACATTAATATTCTTTGTATGGTTGTTCTCATATGGATTTGGCACGCAAAGCAAAATGGAAAAAAAATGTTGCTCATTGGTTGTCTTACACTTAAACTAATACTAAGCGATATTACGTGGTCGGATTGTAATACAGAAAGATAGCTTATATTAGTAGACGAACCTAAACATGCCCTTAGTCTAATTGGAAATGAGCAAACTAATTGAAAGACTAATATGTCGTTTATCAAGTCCAATTGGGGAGATGCTTTGTCTTGGGCATTGAAGTGGATGACTCCTAGAAGATAAAGACAGATGTGATTGACTGGACTGACAATATATCAGAATGGACTCAAGAAGAATAGATCATGAATCTATTTATGGATTTATTCACTTGTGACGTTCATAGTGTGGCATTCCTAAATCCTGAGTGGATGACGGGCTATATATGTGTGACTCGTACACTTTGATGTAAGTAAAAGTCTAAGTTCGAATAGATAAGGAACTAAAAAATGGTGCATTGGGTGTATGACTTCTGTAGTTTGTAGTGTCATTCACAATAGTGGAATTCATAGCCTGAGACATGGATAAATGATATCCTCTCATTGGCATGATATAGTTGATGAAAAGTAAACGTGATCATGGGTCGTTCATCTTTGTGATAGATGACTTGATACTATTTGATAGTGATTGACTTTCATGAGGGAAGATGTAATGATTACCATGAGATAAAATAAGATCTTATTGGGAGAACGTATATTATCCCAAAGAGATTAAGGATATACTATGAGGGTAACACAGTTATGAAAAGGTCATTGGACGAGCACTTATTGAGTTGCCTTCGTAATGGTATGTTGATCGCTGTAAATCAAAGTTTTAAAATTTATAAAAGAATGATTGAACCTGGAAACCAACTCTGACAACGATTAAAGGAAAGTGCACCTATCGAACAGTAGTATAGTTTAGGCAAGACCAGATTGTCGAACCCAAAGGAACTAAAAGTACTAATACTCACCGTCTTTTTATTATTTAGCCTTAATATAAAGTGATGATTTGTTAAACTAAAACTAATCTACTTACTAAGCTAAGACGCAAAGACAAAAAGAATGAATTCGGGAAATAACTTTTGGGAAAACTCAGTTGACTCAAACGATACCCTTAGGAAAAATCCACCTAGACTTCACTTGTTATCTAACTTTGAACCATATGATTTATTTACTTAGTTTGATCCGTGAGACTCCCTAACGTATATTAAACCCTCTCTCGAGGCGAATAACGCCTAACCCTAGGTTAATTAGTGGAACTCTCGCTCGCTTATAATAACCCCTAGAATAGCAAAGAAATCGATCTGTGGACTCCCATATTAGGTTTCACCCTAATCCGCAAAAATCTCGTCACCCTATCTCTAGGTGTGCGATCAACTCCGCTTAATTATGTTGGATCTACTCTTAGGCAGGGTCTATTCCTACTCCACCTAAGTACATTAGATTTGGATTAAGTTTACACAATTAAGAACAAACTAAGTTATTATCATATAATTCAAAAATCAAATAACAAGATTCCTCATAGGTTTCATCCCCTTTGGGTATCCGAAGGTTTAGTTCATAATAATAAAAGACAACATCTCAAGAGAAAAGATAAAACAAAACATAAGAAATCCCTAAAACCCCCTGAAGAAATTGAATAGGAGATCATCCGTCTTGAGTAGAATTCCGGCTTCTTGAGATGGATCAACTGGCTATCTTCAAGTGATTCCCACAAATCTGACCTTCTCGGCTTGGCTTCTTGGCCTAGCTCTCCGCCCCCCTTTCAACTGGTACCTAGGGTGTATTTATAGGCTTTTGAAACACGTTTCTTTCTCCCTAAGTATCCTTTCCCGAATGAAATTACTCTTCTCCACGGTAGAGGCACGGCCATGGCACACACCCGTGTAAATCGTGGCCAGGCCGTGTTCGACACTGTTGAATGAGGCACAGCCGTGTAAGTCGTGGTAAGGCCGTGTGTTCTAGTAGGAATGATGGCACGCCACGTGGCTTGAAGTCCGTGCCGTCTTGATTTCGTGGCTTGGCCCAATTTGGTCTGCTTTTAGCTTGCTTTCGCTCTTTTCGCCATCGAGTGCTTTCCGAGTATAAGACATGAAAACAAAGGATTAAGAGCACCTTTTTACATAAATTGGGGCTTAAATCATCCAAAAGCATACTAAGTGTGGGCTTAGAATATGTTACTTTTACGGTTTATCAAATACCCCCACACTTAAGCTTTTGCTTGCCTTCAAGCAAAATTCTCAACTTACAATTAAAATGAACTTCCTGTAATTCATAATTGTTATTTGATAGTGTCTCATCATAATTCAGAGATAATTTATACATGGATAATTCAATTCAAAGTGTCCTAAAAATTCAAACAGTATAAGTCATAGATTTTGTAGCTCGAAAACATAGGTGTCTCCCCTTATCTAGATAATTACCTTTAATTTGAAATCGACAAGGATTGACATCCTTACAAAAGATTCACTCAAATCACTCAAAGTGTTTAAGGTTCACAATTAAGCACTCAAAGGTCGAACATGAAGAGTTAATCCCATAGGCTTGCATGAAAATCAAATCTCCACCACTGAAATATGAGATGAAAACACAAATCAAAAGGTCTTTGTTAGGGTTGTAACGGGGATAGGGTTAAGGTGTGGAGTAAGGCTGAATTAGAGGGTTAGAATCGAGATTGAATTGACAAATTACCTAACTAGGAACTAATGAACTAATAATAATTACATCAATTGAAAACTAATAGTACTTAATAATACGAGCTTCTTCTTCGATATTTGGAATTTATGTATAAGCTCATTTAATCACATAACTAATAATGAATAATGGATATACTTCATTTTTTTTAAGAACAATCATAAATACATAATTACTAAAATAAAAACATAGTTAGGCTATTAATCAAATCAAATCTCGATATAAGGGTTGTCAAAAGGAATGGTGATAACAAAAACAAAGGGGTTCTGGGTTAATATTAGTGGTTATGTCAATAAATAGGGTAGTTAGGATTAAAAGGGGTTCACTAGGGGTTAATTTGTGAAGGTAGGCTTTTAGTGGAGTAAGTGGGTTAAAACCTAGGTGCCTTCATCATCTCTGTATATCAAATCATAGGTGTGGTCTCGACATGTATAATCGATGCAAGTTCTAGAATAACAAATCAATGTTGACATACTCATACTCAATAAAGTGAGTAAGAAAAAGAATATATGCTCTATAAGGCTCAAAAACTCACAAAATTTATGGGTATTTTGATGTCAACCTCGTAAATTTCAAACTTCAAGATAATATTTAAACTCAGTTTGACAACCTAGCAATTTTTTAATTTCTAAAAAATAGACTTATCATGCTTGATTCTCTAGTATTCTTAGAATTTAATTATCAATGCACAATTATCAATGACTTAATCTAAAACATATCAATAAAAATCATAAGTCATCAGAAATTTCATCCTAATTAGTAATATGAGTAATTTACTTTCAAACAAAACTAAATTCAGGCTTTGAGTTAGGTATCTTTTTAGGTTGTTCACCCTCCACACTTGAGATGTACATTGCCCTCAATGTACGAAGATAGATGATGACAGTAAATATTCAAAATCAAAAGAGAAGGGAGAAAGTGACATTCCTTGAATTAATGGATGATTTCCTTAGAGGATGGTAGAGTTCGTGTTGTCTGATGACTTGTGTAGTAGTGAATTGCTCCTAGTGATGTCCTCGAAACTACTAAGTCATCAGTTAGAAATCTTTTGGGGGCGTAATTAAATAAATGTTAGGAATACTCGAAGGTTAGATGTTGATGAAAATGGTGATAAAAGTTGTCAATGAATGATGAAAATGTTCAAACTTAAGACAAATTGAAATAACGAAAAAAATAAAACTTAAAAATAAGAAAAAGAAAGTCTAGATAAAAGGACTCAAAGGTCCTCATCATCGGCCGGGTCCTATGGTGGTGCTGGTGATGAGATATGGAGGTGCCGGCATATCTGTTGGAGGGTGGCCTCTATCCCATCAAAACGTCGAGTGTTGTCAACGAAATACTGCTCGAACTGGTCGAGGCGTGCAGAAATGTCTACCAATGAGGTTGCTGCATGGGATGGCCGCTGGCTCGAAATCGGTGCCTCCCGTGATGGTGGTGGGGCATCATCGATGTGTGTCTCGGGCTCCCCTCGCCCCCGTGGTGGTCACTAATCGGGTATTGAGGGGTTCATTCCCTCGATGGTGTTTAATCATCCTCATGTGTAGCATTGTCTGGATGCCTTGAGGTACCATGTTGCCGATCGCTGTGAGGGAGGTGATCCGAGCCAATGTCGAGGAGGTTGAAGTGCCGAGCCAACCTCGTAATGTATGGCCCCATTGACAAAATCCCTTCCTATGTTGCTCTGTCGATGTTGAATCGCGCATGCGATAAAATATGCTGTCGAAAAACATGTCCTTCGGACATGCATGATAGGAAGTAAACGTCTTGCTTGTTTACGACGCCGCGGTGCTTTCTCTGCGACTGTGATGGTGTGCGCGAGAATGGCGTGAATATACCTTAAGGCTGGGGGAAGTGACGTCGCCTTAGAGTGACTGGGATCGTAGATGCTTGTAGTGGGGTGTAGGTTTCGCCAGCATTCGATCGGAGTGCAGTAGAGCTCACGGTTTAAATCATCAAGTGGGTTTTCTTCTATGAATTCCGGTGTGTAAAGTCCTAGAGTCGTGCCGAATTGTGGTATGCTCAATCGTCGTGATCGCGTGCCTCCTAACTGACTGGATAGCACCTGGGTCGTCAAACTGAGTCGTCACTATTTGCAATGTGAAGGTGGTGCAGAATTCTAATGTGAGCTCCAAATATGTGGGCTCGTCGATTGAGAAGAGTTTCTCCCATGGGTCGGTTAAGAGGAGTGCTTGAATATCGGTGGTGAGCCCAACTTGCCGCACTGCGCTCCAGTCGATGCGCCTACCAGTGCCTAGGGGTCTACCCCAAATTGCTTTGTACCGTTCTTCCTGAGTTGCTTGAGGGAATCTGAGGAATGGGTGTCGAAGCTCGGTAGAGGCACTTGCGGAGGATGAACCGGGCCCCTTTCTTTTCTTGCTTGGGGCTGATCGTTTGGTACGTGATGTTGACATGGTACCTGAAATTTGTGATCAAATATAAAGCAGTTTCAAGCTTCATCAATAGCACAGCCATCATATGCCACACTAAGTCAAAAAAATTAGGAATTTATAATTGTGAGCATGTTAATTTGCAGGAGAAAAATTTTCTTGGACAATAGTGGGCAGAGCAATGTATCAATTTCATGAGTTTACAATTCAAGAATAAAATGAGTATAAAATCTAACAACCAATAAATATTATGGGGACTAAAACAAATTTCCTAATAAAAAATCATGCTTTTTAAAATTGAATCTAAACAAAATCTGGAAATAAACAAGAATGCTATAAGGTTAAGTCAAGAAAAGGGAACCAGGGATGATGTGATATGATCGACACAGGCGGAGCACGACGGTGGTATGGGTTCTGCTGTACGAACACGGCGGTGGCGTGGGCGTTTGGATGGTTTTTGGGTGGTTTTTGGAGAAAAACGGCGAGAGGAGGTGGTTTTAGGTGGAGGGGAATGGTTGTGCTACCGGATTTGGGGAAAAGAGGGGTTAAAATTGATTTTTGGGTTAGGTTTTGGGGGGGAAGACGGTTAGATTTTATATATAGGGGAGGTGGCACGGTCCATCGCCACGCCCGTGTTCATTTGAAAATGCCTGTGCTTTTCGCGATATCCGAAATTTGGGCGCGTTTTAGGGTTCTTGGCACGGCCGTGGGTAAATGAGCACGCCCGTGTTTTAATAGTCAATATGTTGGCACGGTAAGATTGCACGGGCGTGTGTTACCCGTGTTCGATAAGTCAATAGCTTCACACAGATTAGGAGGCACGGGCGTGGTCTGGTGTCATAGCCCGTGTTGTCGAAAGAAATTTTTCCCTGATTGTGCACGGCTCCTGGCACGCCCGTGTTTTGGCTCTTGTCTTGCACACGGCCATTGACACGCCCGTGTTAAAGGCCGTGTTTTGAAACCTGCATTTCTATTGGACGAATTTTAGTGTGGTGTTAGAAAAAATAAAATGTTAGTAGGTTAGTGCTCGGGTTGCCTCCCGAGAAGCGCTTGTTTATAGTCTTAAGCTAGACTTTCCTGCTTTCGCTTCTAAAAGAAGGCTCATGGAGCATAAGCTCCTCTCATATCTCCAAAATCTGCACCATTATAAATTTTAAGTCGGTGACCATTTACCTTGAATGTGCCTTTAGTGGGATGAGTTACCTCAATGGTGCCATATGGAAAAATTATTTTGATCATAAATGGGCCTGACCATCTTGATTTTAACTTTCCTAAATAGTTTAAGCCTTGAGTTCTATAGTAGGACCAGTCTCCTACTTCAATTGTTTTGATCTCTTGAGACGAGCATCGTGGCGTCGCTTTGTTGCTTCCTTATGCAGCTTTGAGTTCTCATAGGCTTCTGTTCTCCACTCGTCCGACTTGTTCATCTCGCATCATTCTTCTCTTTCCTGCAATTTTGAGGTCGAATTTCAAAATTTTATTGCCCAAAAAGCTTTGTGTTCTAATTCGAATGGTAGATGACAGCTTTTCCCGTATACAAGTTTGTATGGGGATGTCCCTAGAGGTGTTTTAAATGTTGTTCTATAGGCCCATAAAGCATCATCTACTTTAACTGCCCAATCTTTTCTATTTGATTCAATCGTTTTTTCTAGAATACGCTTAAGTTCTCGGTTTGCTACCTCAACTTGCCCACTGGTTTGAGGATGATATGGGGTGGTTGTCCTGTGGTATACTCCATATTTTTTTAGGACTTTTTCAAATTGAGTATTACAGAAATGAGTACCCCTATCACTAATGATGGCTCTCGGTGTACCAAATCGGGAAAACAGTTTCTTGAGAAACTTGACTACTACCCTAGCATCATTGGTAGGTAAAGCTTCCGCTTCTACCCATTTTGACATGTAATCAACTGCCACTAGGATGTACTTGTTTCCAAACGAACTAGGGAATGGTCCCATGAAATCAATACCCCATACATCAAATATTTCACATGATAACATATATGTTTGAGGCATTTCATCACGTTTAGAAATATTACCTATTCTTTGGCATCTATCACACGAGGTAGCATACCTGTTGACATCTTTAAATAGAGTGGGCCAATAAAAGCCTGATTCGAGTATTTTGTATGTTGTCTTAATACCACTGTAGTGTCCTCCTGATGGTCTTGAATGGCAATGCTCCAAGATTTTGCTCACTTCTGTCTTTGTAACACATCTTCTAATTATCTGATCTGCACATATGCGAAAAAGAAAGGGATCTTCCCAAAAATAATTTTTCACATCAAAGAAAAGAATCGCTTCTTTTGGTGATGTGTTAATTTCTTGGCAAAACGTTAGTCGCTAAATAATTCGCAATATTTGCAAACCATGGTACCTCGTAATGTGTTATAGAAAAGAGTTGTTCTTCGGAAACGAATCATTTATTTCACTTTCATCGAGTTCTTTGGTGTGTGGATTTTCAAGTCCGGAAAGGTGATCCACGCAAGATTCTCGCTCCCTTCTTATCTTGTATTTCTAAGTCGAATTCTGTAAGAGTAAAATCCATCGTATGAGCCTCGGGTTTTGCATCGTTTGTTTAAAAGATAACGAATAGCCGAATGGTCAAGATAGATTTACAAATTTAGACAATATTAGATACTCGTCTAAATTTATCAAAAGCAAAAACTACGGCTAGCAATTCTTTCTCTGTCGGTGGTATAGTTTTCTTGTGCGGGTGTTAGTGTTCGCTAGCGTAGTAAATTGACTAAAAATGCTTGCCTCTTCGTTGTCCCGGCGCACCTCATCGCGAAGTCACTTGCATCACACATTAGTTCAAAGGGTAGATTACAATCAGTGCAATTATAATTGGAGCATTTATTAGTTTATCCTTAAGGATATTGAATGCATCTAAACATTCTGATCAAAATTGAAAGGAACATCTTTTCTAGTAATTTTGTCAAAGGCTTAGCTATTTTAGAAAAATCATTAATGAATCTTCTATAAAATCCTGCATGTCCTAAAAAGATTCTAATGGCCTTAACTGAACTGGGAGGAGATAATTTTTCTATGGTTTCAATCTTTGCTTTATCTACCTCGATCCCTTTACTAGAAATTTTATGTCCTAATACTATTCCCTCTTGTACCATGAAGTGACATTTTTCCCAATTTAAAACAAGGTTTGTTTCCTCACATCTCATTAGGACTCATTTTAAATTTTTAAGGCAAAGATGGAAAGAATTACCGTAAACTGAGAAATCATCCATAAATACCTCCATGATATCTTCCACGAGTTCATCAAAGATTGCTAGCATGCAACGCTGAAAAGTAGCAAGAGCATTACATAATCCAAAAGGCATTCTACGATAAGCAAACGTCTCAGTATGGGCATGTGAACGTTGTCTTCTCTTGATCTTCAAAGTGCTATTGGGATTTGGAAATAGCCGGAGAGTTCATCTAGGAAGCGATGAGTACATGTGTCCCGATAACCTTTCTAGCATTTGATCAATAAAGGGTAGGGAAAGTGATCTTTTCTAGTGGCGTCATTCAGCTCCTGTAATCTATGCAAACTCTCCACTGTGGATCTGTCTGGTAGGAATTAGTTCATTCTTTTTGTTAGCTACCACGGTCATGCCTCCTTTCTTTGGGACAACTCACACAGACTCACCCACTTGCTTATCGTAAATAGGATAAATTATTCCAAAGATCTAGAAGTTTGATTACCTCGGCTTTCACACGACTTCTTTTACGTTGGGATTTAGTCGTCTTTTGGTTGCACACATGGCTTGTACTCATCTTCCATTAAAATTTTGTGGGTACAAAATGTTGGGCTTATTCCCTTAATGTCGAGATTTTCCAAGCTATGGCTTTTTATGCTCTCTCGAGACTGTATCAACTCCTCTTTTCCTTGGGTTCTAATTCAAGAGATAATTACTCGTAACGTAGAATTTTCCCCAAGCAATGCGTACTCTAGGTGCTTTGGCGCTTGTTTTAATTCTAAATTGGGTGATTCATCAATAGAGGGTTTTTGTTTGAAATCGTCATCAAATTCGATGCTTTCTTTTTCTGCTTGTTTTGATGACAATTTTAGCTCGTAAGCTTCATCTTCTTCCCCTCTTCTTGAGTGAGACACGCCCATCGTGTCATCATGCGAGATTTCTGTAATGAGTTTTGAATGAGATGGTCATTGGTATCAACAAAATAACATGAATCATCTTGTTCTCTAGAATATTTCATGGCATCATAAATTTGAAAACTAATTTCCTCATCACCTATCCTTAATGCAAGTTTACCATCACCTACATCAATAACTGTTCTAGCAAAAGCTAAAAAGGGCGCTCTAGAATTAAGGGGACCTCATTGTCTTCATCCATGTCAAGCACAATAAAATCAACGGGAAAAATAAATTTATCAATTTTTACCAAGACGTCTTCGATAACTCCCCTAGGATATTTAATAGATCTATTAGCTAACTGAATACTCATCCTAGTGGGTTTTGGTTCCCGAGATCTAGTCGTTTAAACATCTTATAAGGCATTAAATTAATATCGCACCTAGATCAGCTAATGCTTTCTTAACATTTAAACTCGCCAATTAAATAAGGAATAGTAAAACTTCCAGGTCTTTTAATTTGGTTGGTAGCTTGTTTTGGAGGATGGCCGAACATTCTTCATTAAGCTCCACCATTGATATTTCTTCAAGCTTCCTTTTATTCGTCAGGAGTTCTTTCAAGAATTTTGCGTACGTCGGCATCTGTGAAATGGCTTCAACAAAAGGTAGGTTAATATGTATTTGTTTAAAAAGTTCGAGAAACTTACCATATTGGGAGTCTAATCGTTCTTTCTTCAACCTTGCCGGATATGGGATCGGTGGTTTACTTTCTTTATGTACTGGAATTACATCCTCAATTTCCATATCCTTTGTTTTGTCATCTACAGTGGCATTCTTTTTCTCGTTCGACTAGCTCCTTTCCACTTCTTAGTGTAACCGCCTTTACATTGCTCTTTTCTTTAGAGAAACCGCTGATCAAATTTTAGAAACCATCTCAGTAAGTTGTTCAATTGACTTAATAAATTCCCCAACTTGACTCTCGATCGTTTTGATCACTGTTTGTTGATTATCTAATGTTGTCTCAGTCTTTTGAAAGCGAGCCTCTGCTGATGCTATGAATTTGTTCAACGTCTCTTCAAGATTCGGCTTCTTTTCCTGTGGATAGGGCTGATTTTGGAAATTTTGAGGAGGTTTTTGTCTTTGATTTCCTTGATTTCCTTGTCCTCCCCACGAAAAATTTGGGTGGTTCCTCCAACCTGTATTATAATTATTACTATATGGGTTATTATTAGATCTGAAATTGTTACCTATATAGTTCATCTGTTCGCTCTCTGTGCTCGGTTGGTAGGGTGGGTACTCGTGAGATTTGCCACGCTTCCACTTGCGTCTGCATCGCATGACCGGATGTACTGCGAAGAACACACACTATCAATCTTCTTATTCATCAATTCTACCTGATTTGATAGCAAGGTTACTGCATCGAGGTTGTAAACTTCGGCTGTTTTTGTTGGCCTTGTTCTTGTAACTTGCCACTGATAGTTATTCAGTGACATCTCTTCAATAAACTCGTAGGTCAGCCTCGTGAGTTCTATTATTCAGGGTTCCACCGTGGGCTGAATTAATTAATTGCCTCGTTGAAGGATTCACACCGTTATAAAAAGTTTGGACTTGGAGCCACAAAGGTAAACCATGGTGCGGACACCTTCTCAAGAGATCCTTATATCTCTCCCATGCATCGTATAATGTCTCTACATCCATCTGCACAAAAGAAGAAATATCATTACGTAATTTGGCCGTTTTGGCCGGTGGGAAATATTTTAATAAAAAATTTCAGTCATTTGTTCCTATGTAGTGATTGACCCTCGTGGTAACGAGTTTAACCATTACTTAGCTTTATTCTTTAATGAAAAGGGAAATAACCGAAGTCATATGGCATCATCAGAAACGCCATTTATTTTGAAGGTATCACAGAATTCTAAAAATTAGCTATATGAGCGTTTGGATCTTAAATCCCATAAACCATCAAATTGAACAAATCGTTGAATCATTTGTATAGTGTTAGGCTTTAATTCAAAATTATTAGCGCATTTATAGTAGGCCTAACAATACTAGATTCGGCTCTCTGTTAAATGCGGTTTAGCATAATCAAACATAGTACGAGGAGCATTATTTTCTTTCACATCTTGTGGTGGAAGATTATTTTCGTCCATCCCTTCAGTAGGATTGGATCTGTCTTCTCGCTCTCCTTGGTAATTTAGGGCTCGCCTAATTTCTCTGCGATTTCTTTGAGCGGTAGCTTCAATATCACTGTCGTATTCTAAAGGTCCTCTCGGGTTCCTTCTAGTCATAAACTAGAGGTACCTGCTAGGAAAAGAAAGAAAGAAAGTTTAGCAAATTTAAAATTAAAACTAAAAATAAAAATAAATTGTGAAAAATAAAAAATAATGGCTAAAGTAATAAAAATAGAGTGTTCTTAATATTTTAGTTCCCCGGCAACGGCGCCAAAAACTTGATCGCTGTAAATTAGAGTTTTAAAATTTATAAAAGAATGATCGAACCTCGAAACCAACTCTGACAATGATTAAAGGCAAGTGCACCTATCGAACAGTAGTATAGTTTAGGCAAGACTGGATTGTCGAACCCAAAGGAACTAAAAGTACTAATACTCACCGTCTTTTTATTATTTAGCCTTAATATAAAGTGATGATTTGTTAAACTAAAACTAATCTACTTACTAAGCTAAGATGCAAAGACAAAAAGAATGAATTCGGGAAATAACTTTTGGGAAAACTCAGTTGGCTCAAACGATACCCTTAGGAAAAATCCACCTAGACTTCACTTGTTATCTAACTTTGAACCATATGATTTATTTACTTAGTTTGATCCGTGAGACTCCCTAACGTATATTAAACCCTCTCTCGAGGCGAATAACGTCTAACCCTAGGTTAATTAGTGGAACTCTCGTTCGCTTATAATAACCCCCTAGAATAGCATTGAATCGATCTGTGGACTCCCATATTAGGTTTCACCCTAATCCGGCAAAATCTCGTCACCCTATCTCTAGGTGTGCGATCAACTCCGCTTAATTATGTTGGATCTACTCTTAGGCAGGGTCTATTCCTCCTCCACCTAAGCACATTAGATTTGGATTAAGTTCACACAATTAAGAACAAACTAAGTTATTATCATATAATTCAAAAATCAAATAACAAGATTCCTCATAGGTTTCATCCCTTCGGCATCCAAGGTTTAGTTCATAATAATAAAAGACAACATCTCAAGAGAAAAGATAAAACAAAACATAAGAAATCCCTAAAACCCCCTGAAGGAATTGAAGAGGAGATCCTCCGTCTTGAGTAGAATTTTGGCTTCTTGAGATGGATCAACTGGCTATCTTCGAATGATTCCCACAAATCTGACCTTCTCGGCTTGGCTTCTTGGCCTAGCTCTCCGCCCCCCTTTCAGCTGGTACCTAGGGTGTATTTATAGGCTTTTGAAACACGTTTCTTTCTCCCTAAGTATCCTTTCCCGAATGAAATTGCTCTTCTCCATGGCAGAGGCACGGCCATGGCACACGCCCGTGTAAATCGTGGCCAGGCCGTGTTCGACACTGTTGAATGAGGCACGGCCGTGTAAGTCGTGGTAAGGTTGTGTTCTAGTAGGAATGGTGGTACGGCCGTGTGGCTTGAAGTCCAGGCCGTGCTGATTCCGTGGCTTGGCCCAATTTGGTCCATTTTAAGCCTGTTTCTCGTTCTTTTCGTCATCGGGTGCTTTCCTGAGTATAAGACATGAAAGTAAAGGATTAAGAGCACCTTTTTACATAAATTGGGGCTTAAATCATCCAAAAGCATACTAAATGTGGGCTTAGAATATGTTACTTTTACAGTTTAACATATGTCGTTGGGGAGAGCTCAGTCACGATACTATAGCGGAATGACTTGGTGACTAAATGAGTTTATAATTAATAAACAAAAACCTGGAACTTAATTATAAATCATTTGAGCCTCAATTACATATGCCCAATCGGTCCCTTTGCTAGCTCATTGAAGCTAGAAATCAATTGCATGTTGATTCAAATGAACAAAAACGAATGGAAATAGTGAAATGGAGAATAGGAAATATTTGGAAATAATTATGGTTTTCTCCAAAATGAAAATGAAAATGGAGAAATGAAATCATTTGTAAATAAATATGGTTTTCTCCAAAACGAAAATGAAAAAAAAGAAAAAGAAAAATGAAAATGACCTAAAAAATAAATTTATGCTTTTTGATTTAAATAAATTTAAAAAATAGAAATAAATCATTTGGTTATAATGAACCGTTGAATGCAAAAATATTAAATATATTTTCCCATAGACTCTTGTACGGTAAAGTTGTCATGATTTTAACGGAATTAGAATTTGGTTGAGAAAATTATTTACTTGGAAATATATTGAAGTTTATTATCTGACTAAAAATAACAGATAGATAAGAAACATACAAAATAACAGATATGCATACAACTGCAGTTCAGATACAGAATTAGAAGTACTTTCAAATACGGTAACAGATGCAATTTAAGATTCAGAAACAAATATAGATCCTGCCCCCATCCGCTACACACCATCTCCAACCATTCCTACACACCAAATAAGGTAACGAGTACTCATCCAACCCCACACACCTATAAGTGACTGCATGTGTAACAGCCTAAATTTCAGTGAAATCGGAACAGTGGTTCCGGGACCACAAATCCGAGCCGAAAATCTAATTTATTTTTATTTTATTATATAGACCGTATTATGTTAGAAAATTCATGTGAAAATTTTGATACAAAAATTTTATCGATTTAGTGCTTAATTACGAGAAGGACTAAATCGCATAAAATGCGAAAGTTGAATTCTAGTAGCTATAAGGATCAAAAAGCTATGGAATTCAAAATTAGTGGTCCTTATATGATAATTAGACCATTAATAAAAAGTATGTAGATATTTTTGGATGATTCATCCATGGAAAATGAGAAAAAAGCTAGGGACTAAATTGAAAAGTGAAAATATTAAATAATTAAAAAGATGAAAAGGAAATAAAAATCATATTTTCTCATCTTATTCCCCAAAATAAACATGGAAACCCTAGGAGAGAGAGAGAGAGAAGAAACTTTCATGGCCAAATTGGATCCGGATAGACCAAATTCAGAGTTAGAACGAGGAATGAAGAAAATGTCGGATTAGTAGATTTTACGTACACGAACCTTTGTCGAGGTAATTTCGTGTAACTAAATTGTATATGTTTTTATGCTTGATTTAAATGTTGTGTTTGTGAGTTCTATCAATGTCATAAATATGTGAAATGATCACCTACTCGATATAGCCCGGTAAATGTAAATGCCCGATAAAATGGCAAATGAATAAAATGTTACTCGTATGCTTGACATGAATGTGGAATGTGTTTTACTTGAATTACATAAATGTTACGGAGGTATGAAATAATGAAATGCCCGATAATGCTTGAAAAGTGTTTAAATCCCGGTTGAATAAATGAAAATCGATGGATATGTGATTTCCCGAAACGAAAGAGGTCCTACATTTGTTGCGGATAGGATTTAGCTCGGATGAGTAATCCTTCGACCTCAATTCTGATAGGATTTAGCGCAGACGGGTAATCCATATATAAGTCCTCTCGAGCATATGTTATGGATTGGATTTAGCCCGGACGGGTAATCCAAATCAAGCTCTTTAGAGCATATGACATAAAAAGGATTTAGCATGGATTGGTAATCTTGTTGTTTATATATATGTGGCTCGAGAGTGTACTCTCTGAAATTGTACCTTATGGGTACCATTGGACACGTATTGACAGATTCTGATTCGTACACCTCGAGTGTACTACCTGTGTATCCATCGATATTTCGAATAAATTCAACGGGCAAATCCCTGATAAGTGCAAATATGAATTTAAGACAAATTGGCATGGAATGATATATATATGATATGAAATATGACATGAAAAAGGATATTATATGAAATACAAGGAAATGATGATTTATGACTAGTGACGTATGAAAATATGAAAAAATGATAATTGTACATGGAAATTATTTGATGAAAGTGTTCATCCTTGATTATATAATTTTACACCTTGAGTGTACTACTACTTTGTGACCTTAATACTCGAATAAAATGAGTAAAGTCCTGACATGAAATGATCTGAACTCGAAACGAACTACTATGAAACTATACTTGTAATAATAAGAGATAATATATACATGCTTAATGAATACATGTTGTGGAAAGCATATATGCATGGAAACTTGATTGTTGATTGAGCTTATACATATCTTGATGATATCATGGATTACATGACTAACAAGGGCAATGAGAATATGTGTAGGGCTTGAGGTCAAATTAAGTGAATATGCCTTACATAGTTACCTCAAAATAGGATGAATGGTAAGTTAAGTACCATGTTATACGAACTTACTAAGCATTATATGCTTACCCCATTTTATTTTCCCCTATTTTAGAGTAAATCAGAAGCTCATTGGATTGAAAGCTCGGCGGAGATCACTCGCACTATCCATCGGCCCATGTCGGTACAATATGGTAAATCAATTACGGTTATAATGGCATGTATATGATATGATGGCCATATTGGCATATAAACATAAACGATGCTTGTAATCTAGCCATTGGAATGGCTAGTAATGATTGTTTTGATATACTTGTAATGTCATATTATGTTAGCCGCATATATGTTAAGTAGTTGATCAAATTATGTCTAACATGAGGACATAACCAAGGTAAGATTGTAAATATGTATGCATGAAACGATATGCCATGATGATGGATGGATTATGCTTGATTAGAATGCTTGAAATGGTTAGTAATTGTATGTGATGATGTATCATGTTAAATGATAGAATTAACTTGAATAAAATGCTTGGATTTGTTGGGTTATGAATGCAAGATGTGGTGTAGGATTATGGAAAAGGTTGGAGTGAGAAATCAAGCTAAGAATGACTTTATTTTTTCCACACGGGCAAGCACGCGGGCATGTGTCTAGACCGTGTGTGACACATGGCCTGGTAACACGGGCATGTGGTTAGGCCGTGTGTCCTCTGCACCTTAATTTTGAGAAATAGAATGCTCAGAATTGAGCACACGGGCAGAGACACGGGCGTGTGTCTCAGCTGTGTGTGCCACACGGCCTAGAACACGGGCGTGTGTCTTGGCCTTGTGAAACCTGCACCTAATTCGAATTGAATTAATTGACCACACGGTCTAGCACACGGGCGTGTGGCATGGCCGTGTGGCACAAGTTAGAGAGCTATCTAGTTTTGAACACGGCCTGCAGCACGGGAGTGTCCCAGGGTCACACGGGCGTGTCCCTTGGACCACACGGGCGTGTGAGCCCTGTACCTTGGAAAATTTTGAAATTTTGCAAAAAATTCTCTGAGTTCCTGATTTAGTCCCGACTTGATTCTACTACTCGTATTGGGCCTTGAGGGTCCATTTAAGGGAAATTATGAATGACCTCGGTGAATGAATACTAACTTACCTGAATTAATCGATAAATGTTCTGAATGTTCTGGTAACGCTCTAAAACCCTGTTATGGTGATGAATACGGGTTAGGGGTGATACATTTAATGGTATCAGAGCTACGGTTTAGTCGGTTCTCAGACTGAACGTGGTATATGTGGAGTTTAGGAATATATGCCATTATATAACCTATGATAGTGTGATATCTCCCGACTCTGATAAAAATTGTTTTACAAATAGACAGAGATGCTTTCCAACCGAGCTAATTCCGATGACTCCGAAAGAGATACTCAAGTATCTGAGTAAAATGTTACTGATGATGAAATAGAATCCGAGAAGGTACGGATAAATTTTTTATAGTACAAGAGAATGATAAATGTTGTATTATATGAGTATATATATATATATGAAAGTTAAATTTTGAGGCTTACAATCTCTACCCCCTTACCAGTATAGTGTTATACAATGAAATTCACAAAATTTATATGGATTAAGCTCATGAATGTAGAACTAAAGAGTTCAAAGGCTGAATGACTAATGATGTAGTCAAAATGAGAACGGGTTAATAAGTAAAGACGGTATTAAAGAGATATCAGATTTTTCTGAAGATTATTCTGAATATGTGATGTCATTGTTAACGAAGAAATCATTCATGAGTAACTGACTTATCCAGATATGATAATTACAGAACAGATTAGTCAAAAATTCTTCTGAATTGATTCTTTCAGTGAGCTGAATAATATAAGATTATTGATGATTTTATGGGTCAGTGGAATAGTGATAAAACTTTAAAGATATTTGAATACAGCTGTTATAATTGAGTATATTACAGCAACATCCCCTGGGTACTCTATAAGTTCTATTATTATCAGAGGCATATGAAATCGTGCATGTATAGATGCAATATTCAACGTATTGAAAGACTAGTAAATTATGATAAATGGAATTACTGAAAGTCTAGTTGATTCATGAGCGATATTGCTTTATTTTACTTGGGTTGTTAATTCATCATGAATGATATAAGATTTGATGATAAGGTTCATGTGATGTTATTTTCTACTTCTACTGATTGAAGCCCTGAATTGCGAATGTACAAGTTATATTGTCTTTATCACAGTTGTTTCTACTGAGTATGTGTGATATTACACTTCTGAATTTTCTCTAAGATATCATCAATCTCTTTATTATTCAAACATGGTTTATCTGTGAAAGATATTCATTGGCCGAAGGTGATTACATTTATTACTGTTATAAATATTGACTCGATCATGAAGTTTGTTGATAGAGATCACAGATTATAGAAACTGTATTACTGCATTGGTTATTATTGGGGCCACTTTCGGTTTTTCCTCTTCTGATTTGAGGTACACTATTGATATTAAAAAGTTACTTTATCTATATGGTTGAAATGTCGGTCATGATATAACACTATGGTATTGAATCTATTTGATGGTTCTAGCTTTGGAAAAACTCAAAGCTTTAATGTTAACAATTGAAATAGCCACATTGATGACCCAGTTATTTCAGGAAAGAGGTAAGATTTGAATGAACTGATAAATATTAGTAAAATTTCGACCAGTTGGAAGCTTTGTTGATCAAAGTATTGATTCTGATTCAGCCTGAATTGGGTACGAAATTTTTTATTACAGTAACGTAACATTGAATGGAACTAGATTGTGATTTGATGCAATAAGGCAAAGTAATAGCCTATACATTTAGATAGTTAAGAACTACATGGAAAGAATTACCCAATATATGATATAGGAGTGACAGCTATTGATTTTGAATTGCCCGATACATGATCTAGAATTGACAGGTATTGTTTTTGTATTAGAATATGATAACATTACTTGTTTGGTGAAAAATATTGTATATTCACCGATTATAAAAGTTTGAAGTATCTGACGTTGCTAAAAGATTTGAATCTGAGATAGCGTATATGGTTGAAATGTTGAAATATTATGACTTGATAATTGAATATCACTTGGAAAGAGCGAATGTGGTCACAGATGTTCTAAGTAGAAAATCTCTGTATACCTTGCAAGCCATGGATATCGATTATGATTGTCTGATAATAGCTCGATTTTAGCTGAGTATAGAGCTTAATCGATGTTTCTACAACAGATTAGTGAAACTTAGAAAAGTGATAATGAGTTGTAGGTTAAATGAAAACAGTGTGAAATAATTTCTGATTCAGAATTTCAAAGTAGAACTGATAAATGCCTGTTATTCAGAAACAGAGTTCGTGTACTGAAGAATTTGGAACTTTTACAGAAAATTTTACTTGAATGATCATAGTGGTAATATGTCTGTTTATCTGGGAAATGACACAATGAACAACAATTTGAAAAAGATGTATTGGTAGCCCGAGATGAAAAGTGGTATTTCTGAACCTATATCTAAATACTGGATGTATCAGTAAGATAGAGATGATACTTTCATGATGGTTATAGTCAGTGAAAATACCAAAATGGAAATGGAACAAAGTTACTATGAACTCTATATCGGAATTATCCTTGTCTATGAAAAGAAAGATACGATTTGAGTAATTATCATTTGTTTGACAAAGCCTGCACATTTTATCTTGGTATGAATGAGTTTCTCACTTGATAGATTGCTTGAATAACCTGTTTTTGAAATTGTCAGATTTCATGATGTGCTAGCTTCTGTTATTTCTGACAGAGATCTATAGTTCATATTCCAATTCTGAAACAAGTTATAAGAAACTCTGGGTATACGGTTACATTTTAGTACCGTATTTCATTTTCAGACGGTTGATCAATCTGAACATATAATACTTGAATTTGAAGGTAACTGAGAAAAGTATTTGCCGTGGGTTGAATTTGCTTATTATAATAGTTGACAGTCAAGTACAAAATTATACTGTACGAGGTTTTATATGGTCACAAATGTAAAACTCTTATGTCTTGGACGGAGTTCAGTGAGAAAGGATACATGTAGTAAGTTTGATTATTTGAGACTAAAGAAAGATGAAAATGATCTGAAATAGTTTAAAAGCAGTATTTGATCGTCAGAAATCTGATGTGGATATGAAATGAAAAGAAATATAGTTTCTGATGGTAACAAAGTATTTCTAAAAAAATTTACCAGGAGAAAAAGTTATTCAGATTGGCTGTTCAGGCAAAATTAAGGTTGTAGTTTACTGAGTCATATGAGATCATTGAAAAGAATTAGACTTGTTGCGTACTGATTAGTATTATTATCAGAGTTCTACAGAGTCCATAATTTTTTTATAAGTATATGCATTATGACAGAATCGATCAGACCTATCATCTGTTATTGCTTTGATAAATGTTAAATTCAGCTTGGCATGACTTACAACGAGTGACTGGTTAAAATTCTGGCATGTGAAGTGAAAGAAACGAAAAGTATAGAGGTATCTTTAATGAAAGTTCTTGGACAATGATATGATATAGAGAAAGCTATTTGGGAAACGGATAGAAACATGAGAAAGTAATGCATAAATCTTCTTACTGGTAAAATTTTCGAGACGAAAATTTCATAAGGGGAGGAGAGTTGTAACAGCCTAAATTTTGGTGAAATCGGAACAGTGGTTTCGGGACCACAAATTTGAGTCAAAAATATAATTTATTTTTATTTTATTATATGGACCGTATTATGTTAGAAAATTCATGTGAAAATTTTGATACAAAAATTTTATCGATTTAGTGCTTAATTACGAGAAAGACGAAATCGCATAAAATGCAAAAGTTGAATTCTAGTAGCTATAAGGATAAAATAGCTATGGAATTCAAAATTAGAGGTCCTTATATGGTAATTAGACCATTAATAAAAAATTATGTAGATATTTTTTGATGATTCATCCATGGAAAATGAGAAAAAGGCTAGGGACTAAATTGGAAAGTGAAAATATTAATTAATTAAAAAGTTGAAAAGGAAATAAAAATCATATTTTCTCATCTTCTTCCCCAAAATAAACATGGAAACCCTAAGAGAGAGAGAAGAAACTTTCATGGCCAAATTGGATCCGGATAAACCAAATTCGGAGTTAGAACAAGGAATGAGGAAAATGCCGGATTAGTAGATTTTACGTACACAAACCTTTGTCGAGGTAAGTTCGTATAACTAAATTGTATATATTTCTATGCTTGATTTAAATGTTGTGTTTGTGAATTTTATCAATGTCATAAATATGTGAAATGATCACCAACTCGATATAGCCCGATAAATGTAAATGTCCGATAAAATGGTAAATGAATAAAATGTTACTCGTAGGCTTGACATGAATGTGGAATGTGTTTTACTTGAATTACATAAAAGTTACAAAGGTATGAAATAATCAAATGCCCGATAATACTTGAAAAGTATTTAAATCCCGGTTGAATAAATGAAAATCGATGGATATGTGATTTCCTGAAACGAAAGAGATCCTGCATTTGTTGCAGATAGGATTTAGCTCGGATGATTAATCCTTCGACCTCAATTCTGATAGGATTTAGCCTGGACGGGTAATCCTGATATAAGTCCTCTCGAGCATATGTTATGGATTGGATTTAGCCCGAACGGGTAATCCAAATCAAGCTCTTTAGAGCATATGATGTAAAAAGGATTTAGCCTGGACTTGTAATCTTGTTGTTTATATATATGTGGCTTGAGAGTGTACTCTCTGAAATTGTACCTTATGGGTACCATTGGACACAAATTGACGGATTCTGATTCGTGCATCTCGAGTGTACTACCTGTGTATCCATCGATATTTCGAATAAATTCAACGGGCAAAGCCCTGATAAGGGCAAATATGAATTTAAGACAAAATGACATGGAATGATATATATATGATATGAAATATGACATGAAAAAGGATATTATATGAAATACAAGGAAATGATGATTTATGACTAGTGATGTATGAAAATATGAAAAAAATGATAATTATACATGGAAATTATTTGATGAGAGTGTTCATCCTTGATTATATAATTGTACACCTTGAGTGTACTACTACTTGGTAACCTTAATACTCGAATAAAATGAGTAAAGTCTTGACATGAAATGATCTGAACTCGAAACGAACTACTATGAAACTATACTTGTAAAAATAAGAGATAATATATACATGCTTAATGAATATGTAATATCCCGGGTTAGGGGGCTATTTCTTTTTGTCATGGCATGTTCTGCATGTTGTTAGTATGCTAGGTTGCTATCTCTATGTTTTTGGGGCTTAATTATAGCCTAGGTGTATGCCTGAGTGGTTGGGAGAATTTTAGTTTTTAGGCTTTATAGGAAGGGAGCTGAGGTAGCTGGGGTTTAAGAAAATAAATGGTGGTTTCTTTGCACAAAAGAAGTGTTAGCAAAGTGGCAAAGCAAGGCGCCACTTGGAGCTTGTGTGTGGCGTCATTTACAAGGGAGGGGAGGTCCAGTGTTCGAGCAGCAGGAGTCCCCTTTTTGTTACCTATTTTGGACGGCATGGGAGTAGAGGTAGAGAGCAACTAGAACACTACCTTGGACCAAGTCTTCATATTCAAATGAGGGGTGGAGAGCATTTGTTGGAGGGAGACTTGGTCATGTAGTTTGAAATGGTGGTTGGGAGTGAATGGGGATATGGCCAAATTTTGGGGGAGTTTTGGGGAGTGGCCGGTTGGTAGGTGTTGGTGGAGGGGACGGCTTGGTAAGGGGGAGTGGTAGCCGAAATTCATTTTGGCATTTTGGCATTAATTCGGTCACTTTTGGTTTCAAACCTTTTTCCTTTTTGTTGTCAATAGTAGCCGAATTTCTCCAAGTAAGCTCTCATTTTCTTCCTTGTGAAAACCGAAAGCTTAAGCAATTCCACCTTTCCAAAATTGCTTTGTTTCCCCTTGACTTTTATTGGTAGCGAAACCCATTCTCCAAAGCTCTCTCTCCATTTCTTCTTTCTTCCCAAACCGTAAGTACTCTCCCTTTACCCATTTTTGTTTTCTTTCTATCTTAACACTTTTGAGCCGAATCTTCCTTCCACTTTGTTGACCGAATACCAATCCCTTACATACACCTTTCTCTTGTGTTTCTTCTTTGGGAATAAGCCGAATTCTTTCTTCATCTTGTTCTAAAGTTGGCGAACCTCTCCTCTCCTAGAAGTCATAGGTTGGCCGAATATTGGGTGTTAGTAAGTGCAAGGCCGAATGGCCATATCTTCCTCTTTTGATCTTTTTGGTTATGGTTTGGTTAAGGGCGAAGTTGGTCATTTTGGAAGGGTACTAATCTCTTCGTTATAGGGTCTTTGGATTGCGGAATCAAGCAAGAGGAGTCATTTTCTGTTGACCGATTGGTGAGTTGGGGGTAGCGATTGGGTTGTTAGTTCATTCTTTTAATTTCGTTTAATCGGGAGTTGTAAATGATTAACCGTTCTCTTGTGAAGGTGTGACCGATTGTGGGTAGAAGAACCACCGTGGTTCGGGTTTGGTAGGGAATCAAACCAAGTGAAGGTGATGATCCGATATTAACCCCTTTGGTTGAGTGTCTTTGGCCGAATGGTCTTAGTGCCTAATCCTATGTTGGCCAATTGTTGTAGGAGCTAGTAACCGAAGGGACTTAGAGCGCTTTTGTCGAGATTGTTAAACTCGAGTATACCGTGTGTGTAACTAACACACTCTCTACTTAGTAACAATGTTAATAAACTTGATTGCTTAATAAGATGGAAACAGTGAGAAGGATGATTGGATACCCAAAAGGGGTATGTATACGATTCGGGTAAGTCTGTTTCTATGATGAGTATTAATGATAATACATGATACCATGATTTATATTATGCATGTTATGTGTTGTAATGCTTGATATGTGGGCATGATATGCATGGCTTGTATGAGATGCATAATCCCATGAGTATGATATGTGTGGGTGATACGAGAGGAGGGAGCGAGTGGTATATTGTCTTGACGAGCACCGGTGCTTTGGTAGCACACTTTGTGACTTTGGGTCACGGAGGTTTAGCACCTCCAGAGGTTTGGTACCTCGTCGTCTCGTCCTAGTGGCTTAGTACCACAATGGGTTGGCCCCACAAATGATTATACTGGGATTGACGCCGGTGTTTTGGTAACACACGATGGGTTGGCCCCATCACCGATTTGTGACTACGGTCACGGTGCTTTGGTAGCACACTGTGTCTTTGGGACACGGAGGTTTGGCACCTCATTGCGACTTGTCCTGTGGTTTGACCACCGTGGGTTGGCCCCACTTGAGATATGGGATCGTCTGCTAGTGATTTGGTATCACACGATGGGTTGGCCCCATCATCATCGGATTTGTGACTACGGTCACGATGCTTTAGTAGCACATCGTGTCTTTGGGACACCAGTGGTTTGGTACCACAATGATGGATATTGTGTCTTTGGGACACCAGTGTTTTAGTAACACATTGTGACTATATGTCACCGGTGGTTTAGCACCACCAGTGGTTTGGTACCACCCGGTAGAAAAGCGATATGGATGGTTAGGATCGGGTTGCATTAATTATGTTGCTATGTATGATGTGTGTTGGCATGTTGTTTCTTCTGGAGGCGGGATTTGCACATCGAGTCACTCGACTCACCCTCTCCTTTGATTTTTCAGTGACTCGTAGATGCGGACTTGGGGCGGGATGGACTCGAGGTGCTTATGCCATCTTGAATAAAGTTCTTACTCGAGACTCTACTATTTGGGTACTTTAGTTTATTACCTTAAATTGGGTTTTATTTCGGATTGTAAAAGGCCTTTTTAAGTTATGTTTTATGTTGTCTATGTTTTAAGTTGGTTTTATATGCCTTAACAAAGTAACTCGGAATAAGTTTTACTAAAAGTTTGGAAAGACAATGATTCAAATTATAACATAGCGTGTTTTTAAACTATACCATCGGGTATCGCACTAAGTTCACGATAAACAAATACTAAAAGGTTTCCAAATCAAACTTGTAGTCTCCTAAGTTCTAAAGTGTTTTATGTATCAATGAGAAACTAATGGGGTTTTAAATGGTAATAACCCGTGTTAACTACACATTACGCTAAGTTTTCAAAATCTTGGGTTTCAAATACATCAACCGTTTTTCTAACAAGACTACTCAAATTTGTTTCAAACACACTTGTGTTTCCACTCACTTTTTAAACGGAAAATCTGATCTCTCAAAAGCATTTTCCCCCGTAGCATACGGTCGGACGTGGTGTCTTGTCCGGTTTGGGGTGTTACAATTGTGGTATCGAGCCAAGTTCAAAGGCTGTTCATTGTGGGCTGAGGCCCAAAAAGGTTTTCAAAAGTCCGATTAAGTGTTTGTTTTGAAAGTATGGTTTGAAAGGCATGGCACCGAGTCTCCCGCACCACCGCCCGCGGTAAGTACCCGTACTATTACTTGTGATTTGATGATTAGCGATAGTATGCTACTTTAGAGATTGAGGCCGATAGGATTACGTGAACTCGCGAGAACAAATCCTCTTTAATGTTCATAAGACTTGCTTTTAAACAAGTGGAATAAATCTTGATGCATAAAATTCCTTAACCGAATCGTAGAAAGATTTGACATGAGCACTCGAGGCGGGCGTGGCGTAATACTCGTGGTAGAGGTAGGGGTAGAATGATCATTTTTCGAGCCCGTAGGATCCAGGCGGGGGTTCGAGAAAATGAGATACCGGTTCGCCACCAGTGGAGGTGGTGAGTTCCAAGATCGGGCCCGGGGCGACGCAGTGTCACGAGCGATCTTGCGCGAGTGTTGGAAAGGGTAGGCAGGCGGTGGTGGTGCGCGGGAGTTAGGAAATCTGCTCTGGCGACTTGGGCCAATGGGGCCGAATTCTTCCGAGGTGTCTCTGGGGTTGCTCCTAGCACCTGCTGAATATTGGCTGGAGGCAACCGAGCGGATCATGGATGATCTGGACTTGACCAGTGAAGAAGGCTGAAGAAGGTATCGTGACGCTTCTCGGGATGAGTCATATCGGTGGTGGCTCACGGTTCGGGATAGTGTGGCGTGCGAGGATTTGACATGGGATTACTTCATTTGCATATCAAAAGAAATACATCGGGGCTAGTTATATCGACTCCCAAAGAAAGGCATTTACGAGGCTTGTTCGAGGAGTAAGTCTGTTCTTGAGTCACAGTGAGTTCTGGTGAGTAGGTATGCCGGGGCATTGTAGCCACCGAGCATGAGAGGTGTGTTCGTTTCGAGGATGGTCTGCGAGGCGAGTTGAGGTTGCCGATTGCTCCTCGCCAGGGGCCTTGAGTTTCTTTGTCTTAGTTGAGAAGGCTAAGGTAGCCGAGGTGTCAAAGAATCGGTAAGACAGGCATGGACGGAGTAGGCTTAAGAGGAGCTTGGGGTCTTACAGTCCGTCGGGTAACTGCGAGAAGAGGGCTAGGCCGAGTGAGCGAGAATCGATCTGCTAGGGTTGTTCTTTGCTAGCGAGGGACCGCCGCAGATGTAATCGATGGGGAAATCTCACCGGGGTGGTTCTTTGGACCCGGTGGAAAAGGTTGCTTCGAATGTGGTTCTCTGGATCATCGCATTAGGGATTGTCCGCGTAGGATGGCCGAGGATTCGGTCGGAGAGTCGAGCCGTGTCGGTTCGAGGTAATGGACCGCCACCGCAGAGGGGCCGTGGTAATGGTAGAGGTGGTAATGGTTACGGTCGGGCCGTGGAGCACCGGCGCGAGAGTGCGGTGGTTTTGATGCTAGACGGCTGGATTGGTATATCTTTGCGGCGCCGAGAGGAGGCGGCGCTTGCCGGACGTCATAACCGTGCGTTCTTGATTTTGGTACCCCTTATCTTGCTTTAATTGATGTGGGTTCTCGCACTCTTATGTTGCTAGTAGTATAGTCGAGGCAATGGACTTAGACTACGAGATATCTTCTAGGCGGATGACCGTGATTAGTCCGTTAGGTCACTCTGTAGTAGTAGATAAGTTGTTTAGAGATGTACCTCTAGAACTCCAAGGGGTAGTATTTCTTTCTTGATCCGATGGAACTGCCGTTTGGGAGTTCGATCGATTCTTGGGATGGATTGGTGGTTAAGTACCAGGCGAGGTTGGATGCGCGCGCCAAGCGCATGGTTCTTAAGGCGGTTGATGGTGATGAGGTGGCTATGATAGGTAATCGGAGGGATTACTTATCAAATGTGGTATCTGCTTTGAAAGCGGAGAAGATGGTCGGAAGAAGGGCTGCGGCGTATGTAGTTCATGTGTATGCCTTGGAGGCTAGAGAGTCTGCTGTTGAGAAAGGTTCGTGCTTGTTAAGGAATTTGCTTGATGTGTTTCTGAGGAGCTTAGGGTTTGCCGCCGATCGTGAGGTAGAGTTCGGGATTGATCTCATTGCAGGATTTGCGCGGTGTCTATTGCTCCGTATAGGATGGCGCCAAAAGGAGTTGGTGGAGCTTAAGGCTCGATCCGTGGAGTTATTGGATAGAGGTTTCATCGGGCCAAGTGTTTCGCGTGGGGCGCGCGCGTACTCTTTGTCAAGAAGAAAGATGGCTCGATGCGGATGTGCATAGACTACGCTTGATTGAACAAGTGAGACGATTAAAAACAAGTATCCGTTGCAACGGATAGATGACTTGTTTGATCACCGAAGGTGCTTTGCGGTATTTTCAAGATCGACTTGAGGTGCAGGTATCACCGATTAAAAGGTTAAGGAGGCGGATATCCATAAAACAAATGCTTGGACTCGGTATGGGCACTACGAATTTCTCGTAATGCCGTTCGGGTTGACCAACGCCCCAGCGGCGTTATGGATATGATGAGCAGTGTTTCAGTGATATCTAGATCGATTCGTGGTGGTTTTCATAGACGACATCTTAGTATACTCAAGGGCGAGAGGAAGAGCATGATGCGCATTTGAGGGTGGTGCTGCAGATTTTGAGGAAAAGCAACTCTATGCTAAGTTCGGTAAGTGCGAGTTACGGCTTAGAGAAGTGGCGTTCTTGGGTCATGTAGTGTCGGTGAGGATTCGTGTAGATCCTCGTAAGATTGAGGCGATCTTGGATTGGAAGCCACCTAGGTCGATGGTGAGATTCGGAGTTTTCTGGGTTTGGCGGATACTACCGAAGGTTTGTTGAGGTTTCTCGTTAATAGCAGCACCGATGACCAAGTTGTTAAGGAAAGAGGTTCCGTTTGTATGGACCGAGAAACAACGGAAGCTTCGATAAGTTAAAGAAGATTTTGACCGAGGCTCCGGTTACGATTCAACCCGAGGTGGTAAGGAATACACAGTTTCTTCGCGATGCATCACATACGGACTTGGGTTGTGTGTTGATGCAAGAAGGTAAGGTGGTGGCTTACGCTTCCGTAACGAGGCCACACGAGGTCAACTATCCGGCGCTTACGATTTGGAGCTAGCGGTGTAGTGTTCGCCTTAAAGATTTGGAGGCACTACTTGTATGGAGAGAGATTGATAGTCTACACGGATCATAAGAGTCGGAAGTATCTCTTCGACTCGAAGGACTTGAATTTGAGGCGGCGTAGATGGGTCGAATGTGTCGAAAGATTATGACTGCTCGATTGAGTATCATCCGGTAAGGCTAACGTGGTAGCAGCACGCGTTGAGCCGTAAGGTTGTTTCGGACTTAAGAGCTTTGTTTGCCCATTTGAGTTTGTATGGCGATTTAGAGTATTCTCGCGAGCTACGAGTTAAGCCTACTTGGGTTGAAGCGGTCGAGAGAAAACAGATTGTTGGATGAGGTTACGAGTGCGCGAAGGTTGCAAGTGTTAGATGGTGGTTTGGAGGGTTCTGATTTGTCTAGTGACGAGGTTACGTGTTTTCAAGGTAAGGCTTGTATGCCCAAAGATGTTGAGTGAGGCGAGAAGATTCTTCAGGGGCGCACATAGCAGATCCTCATGCTATGCATCCTGGAGGTAGCAAAATGTATAAGGATCTTAGAGAGCGATTTTGGTGGCTTTGGTTTGAAGAAAGAGGTGAGTGAGTTTGTTGGGAAATGTCGACTTGTCGCCAGTCAAGGCTGAACATCGATTCTGCGTCGGGTTTGCTTCACTGTGAAAATTCCGCGATGGAAGTGGGAGAGGATAACCATGGATTTTGCGGTGGGTTACCGCTTCGCCAAGCGCGAGGAAGGATTCGATTTGGGTAGTGGTGGATCGTCGACTAAATCGGCTCACTTTATTCCGGTGAGGGTTGACTACTCACTTGAAGCTAAGCGGCTGTATGTTTCAAGATCGTGAGGTTGCACGTGTGCGCGCTTCGATAATCTCGGATAGGGATCCCGAGTTTACGTCAAGGTTCCGGAAAGCACCGCATCGGGCTCTGGGTACTCGTTTGGATTTCAAAGACGGCTTTTCACCCGCAATCGACGGACAATCGAAAAGGGTTATTCGGATCTTAGAGGATATCTTTGAGAGGTTGTGTCTTGGATTTCGAGAGGTAATTGGGAGGAGTTTCTACCATTAGCCGTGAGTTTGCCTACAACAACAACGATTACCAGCGAGCATCAAGATGGCACCGTATGAGGCGTTATATGGTAGGAAGTGTCGCTCACCTACATGTTGGGCGGAGTTGGGTGAACGTCAATTGTTGGGACCCGAGTTGGTAGCCGGGAGGCGAGGACAAGGTCAAAGTGATTCGAGACTCGATTGAAGGAAGCTTCGACCGGCAAAAAAGTCTTATGCCGATCTTAAGCGAAGAGATATAGAGTTTCTTTGTGGGAGATCGAGTTTTCCTAAAGGTTTCACCTTGGAAGAAGGTCTTGAGGTTCGGGAAGAAGGGCAAGCTTAGTCCGAGGTTCATTGGGCCGTATAAGGTATTGAGGCGAGTTGGGCGATGGCGTATCGCTTGAGTTGCCCGTGAGCTTAGCGATTCATGGCGTCTTTCACGTTTGATGCTTCCGAGGTATCGTTCGGATCCGTCGCATGTGGTAGCGATGGAGGAAATCGAGGTGAATCCAGTTTTGACGGTGGAAGAGGAACATGCAGCATTCTTGATCGGGATGTGAAGGTTCTGCGTGTGAGGTCCTGTGCCTTTGGTTAAGGTACTTTGGCGGAATCATGGTATAGAAGAAGCGACATGGGAACCCGAGGATGCGATGAGACAAAGAATACCCGCAACTCTTTTGATCGGGTAATTTCGAGGTCGAAATTATTTTTAAGGGGTAGAACTGTAATATCCCGGGTTAGGGGCTATTTCTTTTGTCATGGCATGTTCTCGCATGTTGTTAGTATGCTAGGTTACTATCTCTATGTTTTGGGGCTTAATTATAGCCTAGGTGTATGCCTCGAGTGGTTGGGAGAATTTTAGTTTTAGGCTTTATAGGAAGGAGCCGAGGTAGGCGGGGTTTAAGAAAATAAATGGTGGTTTCTTTGCACAAAAGAAGTGTTAGCAAAGTGGCAAAGCAAGGCGCCACTTGGAGCTTGTGTGTGGCGTCATTTACAAGGAGGGGAGGTCCAGTGTTCGAGCAGCGAGAGTCCCCTTTTGTTACCTATTTTGGACGGCATGGGAGTAGAGGTGAGAGAGCAACTAGAACACTACCTTGGACCAAGTCTTCATATTCAAATGAGGGGTGGAGAGCATTTGTTGGAGGGAGACTTGGTCATGTAGTTTGAAATGGTGGTTGGGAGTGAATGGGGATATGGCCGAAATTTTGGGGAGTTTTGGGAGTGGCCAGGTTGGTAGGTGTTGGTGGAGGGGACGGCTTGGTAAGGGGGAGTGGTAGCGAAATTCATTTTGGCATTTTGGCATTAATTCGGTCACTTTTGGTTTCAAACCTTTTTCCTTTTTGTTGTCAATAGTAGCCGAATTTCTCCAAGTAAGCTCTCATTTTCTTCCTTGTGAAAACCGAAAGCTTAAGCAATTCCACCTTTCAAAATTGCTTTGTTTCCCCTTGACTTTTATTGGTAGCCAAACCCATTCTCCAAAGCTCTCTCTCCATTTCTTCTTTCTTCCAAAACCGTAAGTACTCTCCTTTTACCCATTTTTGTTTTCTTTCTATCTTAACACTTTTGAGCCGAATCTTCCTTCCATTGTTGACCGAATACCAATCCCATTCTGTACACCTTTCTCTTGTGTTTCTTCTTTGGGAATAAGCCGAATTCTTTCTTCATCTTGTTCTAAAAGTTGGCGAACCTCTCTCTCTCCTAGAAGTCATAGGTTGGCCGAATATTGGGTGTTAGTAAGTGCAAGGCCGAATGGCCATATCTTCCTCTTTTGATCTTTTTGGTTATGGTTTGGTTAAGGGCCGAAGTTGGTCATTTTGGAAGGGTACTAATCTCTTCGTTATAGGGTCTTTGGATTGCGGAATCAAGCAAGAGGAGTCATTTTCTGTTGACCGATTGGTGAGTTGGGGGTAGCGATTGGGTTGTTAGTTCATTCTTTTAATTTCGTTTAATCGGGAGTTGTAAATGATTAACCGTTCTCTTGTGAAGGTGTGACCGATTGTGGGTAGAAGAACCACTTGTGGTTCGGGTTTGGTAGGGAATCAAACCAAGTGAAGGTGATGATCCGATATTAACCCCTTTGGTTGAGTGTCTTTGGCCGAATGGTCTTAGTGCCTAATCCTATGTTGGCCAATTGTTGTAGGAGCTAGTAAAGAAGGGACTTAGAGCGCTTTTGTCGAGATTGTTAAACTCGAGTATACCAGTGTGTAACTAACACACTCTCTACTTAGTAACAATGTTAATAAACTTGATTGCTTAATAAGATGGAAACAGTGAGAAGGATGATTGGATACCCAAAAGGGTATGTGTACGATTCGGATAAGTCTGTTTCTATGATGAGTATTAATGATAATACATGATACCATGATTTATATTATGCATGTTATGTGTTGTAATGCTTGATATGTGGGCATGATATGCATGGCTTGTATGAGATGCATAATCCCATGAGTATGATATGTGTGGGTGATACGAGAGGAGGGAGCGGTGGTATATTGTCTTGACGAGCACCAAAGTGCTTTGGTAGCACACTTTGTGACTTTGGGTCACGGAGGTTTGGCACCTCCAGAGGTTTGGTACCTCGTCGTCGTCCCCAGTGGCTTAGTACCACGATGGGTTGGCCCCACAAATGATTATACGGGATTGACGCCGATGTTTTGGTAACACACGATGGGTTGGCCCCATCACCAGATTTGTGACTACGGTCACCAGTGCTTTGGTAGCACACTGCGTGTGTCTTTGGGACACCGAGGTTTGGCACCTCATTGCGACTTGTCCCCAATGGTTTGACCACCGTGGGTTGGCCCCACTTGAGATATGGGATCGCCTCGCTAGTGATTTGGTATCACACGATGGGTTGGCCCCATCATCATCGGATTTGTGACTACGGTCACCGGTGCTTTGGTAGCACATCGTGTCTTTGGGACACCAAAGTGGTTTTAGTACCACAATGATGGATATTGTGTCTTTGGGACACCGGTGTTTTAGTAACACATTGTGACTATATGTCACCGGTGGTTTGGCACCACCAGTGGTTTGGTACCACACGGGGTAGAAAAGCGCGATATGGATGGTTAGGATCGGGTTGCATTAATTATGTTGCTATGTATGATGTGTGTTGGCATGTTGTTTCTTGGGGCGGGATTTGCACATCGAGTCACTCGACTCACCCTCTCCTTTGATTTTTCAGTGACTCGTAGATGCGGACTTGGGGCCGGATGGACTCGAGGTGCTTATGCCATGCTGAATAAAGTTCTTACTCGAGACTCTACTATTTGGGTACTTTAGTTTATTACCTTAAATTGGGTTTTATTTCGGATTGTAAAAGGCCTTTTTAAGTTATGTTTTATGTTGTCTATGTTTTAAGTTGGTTTTTATATGCCTTAACAAAGTAACTTCGGAATAAGTTTTACTAAAAGTTTGGAAAGACAATGATTCAAATTATAACATAACGTGTTTTTAAACTATACCATCGGATTATCGCACTAAGTTCACGATAAACAAATACTAAAAGGTTTCCAAATCAAACTTGTAGTCTCCTAAGTTCTAAAGTGTTTTATGTATCAATGAGAAACTAATGGGGTTTTAAATGGTAATAACCGTGTTAACTACACATTACGCTAAGTTTTCAAAATCTTGGGTTTCAAATACATCAACCGTTTTTCTAACAAGACTACTCAAATTTGTTTCAAACACACTGTGTTTCCACTCAGCTTTTAAACGGAAAATCTGATCTCTCAAAAGCATTTTCCCCGTAGCATACCAGATTCGGACGTGGTGTCTTGTCCGGGTTTGGGGTGTTACAGAATACATGTTGTGGAAAGCATATATGCATGGAAACTTGATTGTTGATTGAGCTTATACATATCTTGATGATATCATGGATTACATGACTACCAAGGGCAATGAGAATTTGTGTAGGGCTTGAGGTCAAATTAAGTGAATATGCCTTACATAATTACCTCAAAATAGGATGAATGGTAAGTTAAGTACCATGTTATACGAACTTACTAAGCATTATATGCTTACCCCGTTTTATTTTCCCCTGCTTTAGAGTAAATCGGAAGCTCGTTGGATTGGAAGCTCGGCGAAGATCACTCACACTATCCATCGGCCCATGTCGATACAATATGGTAAATCAATTACGGATGTAATGGCATGTATAGGATATGATGGAAATATTGGCATATAAACATAAACGATGCTTGTAATCTAGCCATTGGAATGGCTAGTAATGATTGTTTTGATATACTTGTAATGTCATATTATGTTAGCCGCATATATGTTAAGTAGTTGATAAAATTATGTCTAACATGGGGACATAACCAAGGTAAGATTGTAAACATGTATGCATGAAACGATATGCCATGATGATGGATGGATTATGCGTGATTAGAATTCTTGAAATGGTTAGTAATTGTATGTGATGATGTATTATGTTAAATGATAGAATTAACTTGAATAAAATGCTTGGATTTGTTGGGTTATGAATGCAAGATGTGGCGTAGGATTATGGCAAAGATTGGGGTGAGAAATCAAGCTAAGAATGGCTTTATTTTGTCCACACGGGCATGTGTCTAGACCGTGTGTGACACATGCCTGGTAACACGGGCATGTGGTTAGGCCGTGTGTCCTCTGCACCTTAATTTTGAGAAACAGAATGCTCAAAATTGAGCACACGGGCAGAGACACGGGCGTGTGTCTCAGCCGTGTGTGCCACACGGCCTAGAACACGGGCGTGTGTCTTGGCCTTGTGAAACCTGCACCTAATTCGAATTGAATTAATTGACCACACGACCTAGCACACGGTCATGTGGCATGGCCGTGTGGCACAAGTCAGAGAGCTACCTAGTTTTGAACACGGCTGCGGCGCAGAGTGTCCCGTCCTGCACGGCGTGTCCCTTGGACCACACGGGCGTGTGATCCCTGTACCTTGGAAAATTTTGGAATTTCGCGAAAAAATCCCTGAGTTCTCGATTTAGTCCCAACTTGATTCTACTGCTTGTATTGGGCCTCGAGGGTCCATTTAAGGGGCATTATGAATGACCTCGATGAATAAATAGTAACTTACCTGAATTAATCGATAAATGTTTTGAATGTTTCGATAACGCTCTGAAATCCTATTCCGGTGACGGATACGGTTTAAGGGTGTTACAGTATGTTACTTTTCAGAATAGTGCAAACAAGCTGCTAGATGTAATGCGATAAACCGCCATATTCAAATATATGTTGTTAAGCCACCAGAACAGATTTACATGGTTTTTACCACTAGATAAGGCAGGTTAGTAAACTTCCAACATTTCCTCCATTAATCATATTCCTACCCCAATGCTCATGCACATACTAATAGATATTGAGTTTACACATTGCATACATGCTTTTCACATCAGAACATGCTAACAATTAATTCACATACAGTAGCGAAGTATCAGATTTCATGTTTCAAAGTCATATTCATATAGTACGGACCCTACGGAGTGACTAAACACTAATCGCATGTCAATACGATCCTAGGTAAAATTTTTGGAAAAAGGGCACACATGACCTAACTGGCCTAGCCCATGTGGTTCACATAGCCTGACACATGGCCATGTGGTGTTAACAGACCACTTTTCAACTTCGCGTCATTCGCTATGTTTTGAGTTTTTCGTTACACACCTAGTCAAATTTTGAGTTCCTAAACGACATTTAGAAAATGATTAATTAGCATGAATTACCAACCCAAATCACTAAAAATCCTATCACAAATTTGGTCACAACCATTAACTTTTAGGCCTTAACCAAAATGTACTAGACATCAATCAAAGTTTTTGTGCACTCACCTAATAGAACAATGATTCTAAAATTCCCTAGCACGCCAGAGGATTAAGCGTCTCCCACCTCACGATCTTCTCCTAAACGGATCCGAAAAAGTTAAATCGAAAACCCACTATCAATCCACCAACTACGCTTACTAAAAATTGTAGAAAACAAACAGAGAGTACTTACAACCAAATCACTTAAACCAAGCACAACCCCACAAAGGGAAAACTGACTGGGTCGACGACAAGGAACAACTTAAAATCAAAATAGCATAAATAGAGATGGCAAGAAGAAGGGAATTTTGCAGTAATTAAATGAAAAGTTTTCAAAAGAACCACAAGAATTTTTTTTTGACAGAAATAGAGGAATTAATGTGAAAAGAAAGTGAGAGAGAGGGAATGTGGGAAGAAGTGGACGGTAATTTTGGGGAGAGATTTTAGGGAAACCAATTTTTGTTAAAAGAAATAAAAATAAAATAGAATAGAATAGAATCCTAACCTATCAGATTTACTGCTGACTTATCTATTGACCAGAATTTGAATCTGACCCAAACACCAACAAGGAAGCAAAGATATATTTACAATGCTTTTCCAAAGTCTATATTTATAGGCATAAGAAGTAAAATGAAATAAAAATATACTTCTAATGAATATTAAAGTCCTAAAGTACATCAAACTTATCTTAATCTTGATGGACACCCCACTGATAACAAAATATTCATAACACTCTCCCTTAATGTCCATTGGTAGATAATGTGCCTTGTTAAAACCTTACTAAGATAAAAATGCTGTGGTGAAAAAAATTCATGGTGAAGGAAAAAGAGTACGTTTATCTATAATACACATAACATGTTGCCTCATTAAAAAGCCTACCATGAAAACCTAGTAGGACAGCGGTTAAGGAAAAAAGAGTACAGTGTGTATTTACTTTCACCCATGTAAACATCACATAATATCTCAAACTCTACCTATTCATTCTTGAATAATTGCTTTTCAAGTGATCACTTGAACAAGTTTGATAAGCATTTATATCGCCATTTTTTTGAAAGTTATGACTGAGAGAAAAATTATGGGGAAATATATTTTGATCTCTTCAGGAGTTCCAATAGTAATCATAGCAAACTTTAATCATGATCCTTTTATAAAAATACATATGTTCAAATCATATCAACAAATTTTTATGCAAACAAATTGAACAATTTTTTTGGAATTTCTATATGCTTCCAGCATTCTAAATCCTTTTAGGATTTTAATATAAACTTTCACTATATAGTGATTCATATAAAAGTCTATAACAAAAATGATTAGACACGTCAAATCTTTTGAAAATTGCTAGACTAATAAGATATCTAAAAGTTATTGCATCCACCACAAACAATAGCTTTTTAATTCTAGGACTTAATGAAAACTTCATGTATTTCGTTTTTTCAAAATTATTCATTTGTATTCCCTTGGCTTTATACCTTTAGACGTTTGGATTATTGGTTCAGAAACTTCATGAATTTAATTCTACTTAAATTGTGTCTTTCCATTTTGGCCAATCTATTCTATGTCTATATTTCTTGGCAAATTCAAGATCTCCGTCCTTTCATTATTTCAATAATACAATTGCATACAAAATCGTCGTCGACAACTTTTATTTCCTGGTTCCACACTTTCTCGTATAAACATAACTTATTGAGATCTTTTTATTTTCATTATTTTCATCTTCGGGTACTTGAATCTCTTCTAGAGTTTTAATAGTTAGTTATGCCTTGAGTCTTTTCAGAAGCACCCGTCTCCACTATATGACCATCTATATTTATTTTTCTTTTAGAAGAATTTTCGTCTTTGGAACTAATAAATCTATCATGCTTCAGGTTTGCATTCTAATTGAGATAATAATTGAATGTTAAGGGTTAATATATTTAGGATCATGATCAAATAGATATTGTACAAATGTTGAGAGTTAAATTTTTGTTACACCAATTTTAAAACCGTCACATCAACTCTCTGTTACAAAATTAACGACATTTAATGGAATTGGACCAAAAAAGACCAACACGACTAGTTGGGTAACCTATTTGTAGTGGCAAAACCATAAAATTTTTTAGGGGACTGAAATTAAATTATAATTTTTACAATAGAAAAAATGTAATTTCATTATTAAATTATAATTTTTAAAGGATTAAATCATTTTTTTATATTTTTAGGAGAGGGCTAAAGTGCAACTTTACCTTTATTAATTTAAAATGCTAAAAATTTTAAAGAGACTATATGAAAAGTTTTTTTCATTTTAAGGGGGTTGGGACCCTGCCAGCCCCCAATTTCGCCACTGCCTATTTGTAAGTTCTTATAATTGAGTGACTAAAAAACTTAAAAATAGTTTGATGATCTTAGTACAGTTTACACTTAATAAATAAACTTTAAGATTAATTAGTAAATTTTTCATCAAACCGTGATATTCTTCAAACCATAGGAGTAATTAGAATTTTTATTAAACTTCATTTTGATTTGAATACTTTATTATTATTATCAAAAATTAACAAAACGATAGTTTAGAGTTCAAGTTGTTTTTAATTGGGTCCATGTGATTTTGTTACTCGGACTATGTGAATTTAATAATTTCTTTTGAGGAATTTTGGAAAAAGTAAAATGTTGAATAAATGAATGAATTACTTGAATTTTCTTTTTGAAATTCTATATCAATTTCGTAAGTCTCATTATTTTTAGACGGAGGAGGAAGAAGTAAATTGATTTTTGAAATTTTGATAAAATTAAAATTCTTGCTTTAAATCTATGGTTCAGATCCAGACACAACAACTTAAAGGAGGGTCAACGAAGTTTATCCAAACAAACCAACCAACCCCTTCACTTTGTTAGGGTTTTTGTTTTTGTCAAACGTCATTAGGCTTTTTAAGCCTCTAGTTTAGCGGCCGATTGATTCCTTCCTTGCATCACCGGAAACAATATCTTCCCCCCTCCCCCTCTTTTATTTTGGGGCCATGCAAATCTTCCCTCCTTAAAAGGAAATTGTTATTTAATGTTCATTATTAACCATTAAAAATATTATATTAGATAATGTATTAAATTTATTAGCTAGCAAAACTTATAATTAACAAGAAGTGTATGCATATTATATTTTATCCTTTTCAATTTTGTGAACACAATTTTTTTTTTTTATGAAATGTATCAAAAAATTTAAAATATAAATATAAAATGTATTAAACATGCACGTTTTATGAAAAAACAAGTTAATAGTATCGTGTGTTTTATTTGGACTTAATTTAGAAATGATTAAAAACTTATTAATTTTAGAAACTAATAAATATTAATACTAAAATATTTTTATTTTTAATTTTTCAAATTAATAATAGATTTAAACCTGGCACATGAATTTTAAATTTGTAGCTAAATCACATATTACATAGTCTAGTTTAGTTGTTTAATAACGAAAGCCAACGAAGCTTAAGAAGTATAATGTTCGAGAGAATTAACCTTGAGCTAACCCGGGTTTTAGCCGTCTCTAGCTGTCTATTCCAGGATCAAAACGCAAATCAAGTTCTCCGCGTGTCCATAATTGCCGTTGTTGTAATTAAATGACGTCACTGTCGACTCTATATTACTTTTTTTTCCCGCCTCCCCACTGCCAAGCTCCATTTTTCTTTTTCTGCTGAGTTAAAACAAATTCCGAGTGCGTTCATAACCGTTGCTCTTTTCATCCTCCAAATCTCAATTCCCCTGTCCCTCATGTTAAATCTCAGCCGTTGTATTTTCTTGTGCACAGTAATCATCGTTGTAGTAGCGGCGCAGCTAGAAGTTGCACCAAGGGAAGAGTCGTATGGCCTTTACTCTCACTTCGAGCCGTCGGTGGTGATCGTCGTTATGATCCTCGTTTGCGCTTTCTTCTTCATCGGTTTCCTCTCCATTTATATCAGACAATGTAAAGAATTAAACGACATTTCGACGGACGTTTCCACAGTCGAAAGGTACCAACCGGAAGGTCTAGATCAGTCTGTGATCGAGAGTTTGCCGGTGTTTATATATTCTTGTGTGAAAGACCTTAAAATCGGGAAAGGGTCATTGGAATGTGCGGTTTGTTTAAGCGAGTTCGAGGACGATGAAAAGCTGCGTTTTCTACCCAAATGCAGTCACGTTTTTCATCCTCAATGTATTGACGCTTGGTTGGCTTACCACGTGACCTGTCCCGTTTGTCGAGCTAAACTCACTCCCGATTCCGATACTAAATCAAACACTACTGAGCTCAACTCCAACTCCAACAACATCAACGAGTCGAGTCCTCCAACAACAGAAGGATCAGTGGAAGGACGAAATGCGTACGTGGTGATTCAAGTGAATGAAGAAAGCGGAGCGAGGGCAGAGAAAATAAGGGGGAAGTTTCAACGTTCTCACTCGACGGGTCACTCAGTGATTCAACCAGGAGAGAACGTGGAAAGGTTTACGTTAAAATTGCCAGAGGAAATCAGGAAGCAAATTACGAAAAGAGGGAAGTTGAAACGGACGAGAAGTTACGACGTATTGTTGGGAAGGGAAGGTGAAGACGAAGAAAAGTAGTAGGGGAAAAAGGTTAAATCCTCGCCTGCGGGCTAAGACCTCAGGTATAATATCTGTGAATAGCAAGTAAATGTGGACGTGGTTATAGTAATGGAATTGTATAATTAATCATTAGAATTCCCATTTTAACATTAACTGTATCTCGCAACCTTGATTAATTTTCAACCAGAATTATTAGTGGTAGAGAAATATGTTTAGTTTTGGCATAATTATAAAATAATAATAAACTTCACTCGAAGTTTGTGTGATAAAAGTGTCATATAATCCTTATATATATTAAGATTCCAGTTTTATTTTGTATTTTATATTTAAAAGATGTGTAAATTAATTTTTGAAAAATAAATTAATTTTTATATTAAAAATTTCATTCATTTTTAATGTTCGAAATTATCTTTGTACAACTTGAAGTATATGTGGCACGTCACATTTAACTGTTTGGTTATTTCGTCTACCACAACAATTTTTATTAGTAGAAACGAATAAAATTTTTAATAATTTTTTTTAAAATTTATTATTTAATTTAACCTAAAAAATTAATGTACAAATATTTTAAATAAATAAAAAAAATAAAATATAATTTAACTCTTAATACAAAAATTGCATCTAGGGGCGAAGCCACGAATTTTTTAGGGGTCAGAATTAAATTATATTTTTTTTTCAATAGTAAAAATATAATTTTACTATTTTAATATAATATATTTTTATAATTTTTAATAGATTAAATTAAATTTATATCATTTTTAAAAAAATAAAATATAATTTACTGTTATTAATTTAAAATTTTATAAATTATAAAAAAAAAATCATATTAAGGACTCCACCTCTGGGAGCACCCTGTATTCGCCGGTACTGCATCGTATTTTTACCAAGTCTTTGCCATAAATATGCAAGGTTAGGATGGAAACAGAGTAATGGAAAACAGAGAATCGGTTATTAAGCCAAGTAAGTGTGACACAGACACTTTAAAAATGAGGATCATGTCTTCCACTTCCGACCTCATGTGACATGACGTGACTTCACCTACGTTTTTAATGTAGTAGCCAAATAATGCTCGGTGTTTACCTTTTTTTATTTTTCATTTATTTATAAATAGTTAAAAAATAAGAAAGATTAAAAATAATAATAGATTTAAGGGTAAATTCTTTTTAGTAAAAGATAAAAAATCAATGAATTCTTTTAAAAAAATCATCTATTGAGTTGTTATTGAAAAAATACAATAAATATATCCTTTCGTTAATAAAAATTATTAATTGATTAATTTAACTATTGACATGATTAATAGAATTGGTATCTGATATATTACGTGGATAATATTATGACATGACATGTTAATATTTATTTAAAAAAATTTTAAAAAAAATCTCAAATTTTAAAACAATATAAAAATTTATATTCAAAAGTTCATTTGAATTTGGAAATTCATTTATACACATTCATTATAAATGTATATTAAGAATATAATAAAAAATATAAAATTACGAAACATGAAAACAACTGGTATCTGTGTTGCCTAATAAAAACACACACACAAAGAAAGAATTACAACAATCGCAACATACAAAGAAGTTCATCAACATCAATTAAAAAAATTGCCACCATGTCAGTTGTAGGAAAGAGAAAAATGGGGAGGTTTGGAGAGGGCACCTGTGGATGGTTTGGTGAGAATGTAAACAATTGATGGAAGGATTAAGAAAGTTCAAAGAGAGGAAATAAAAGGCATTACATTAAGCATTAATGTAAAAGTGTTTTTTTTTAATAATTATTTACAATTTTTATAATATTTTTAATTTATATTTAGAATCTAAATATTTAGTTGTACAAGTTCATTCTAGATATATATATATATTTATAATTTTTAATAAATAATTATGATTATTTTTATAATGCTTTTACCACGTTTTGGAAAACATGGAAGGCGTGTGTTGCATAATTTTAAAATTTTTAATACATATAGAATCAACTCGATTAGTTGACAACAATAAAACATTGATAATCTAGTATATGGATGTGTTTTGATATGCTTTGACAAGTTGGAGAAGTTAATTTGTGATTGATCTTAAATTGCTAGCAAGAAACTGCACATCTTTACGGAAACAGCTATATATTGATATATGAGCTCAAAAATCATTGTGAAGACGACTCAAAGATCTAAAATTTGGGAACAAGAATTGCCTGAAAAATGGTCAAAAGGTCTCAAAGATCTAGTCGAAGTTACCCTTGTGTAACCTAAGGATAGATATCAAACTTTCTATGGGGAATTGCACTACTTTAAGAACACGACCATATCTAAAGCTACGTACCATTAAATCAAGTCATTCAAAAACTGTTTCGAAGATAACTCGAAACTTTACAATTTAGGCACTAGAATCACTCAAAAAAGCTAGTTAGAACTTCTCAAAAAGTTCAGTCAAAATTTATCTTGTGGAATCCTATGCAGTTAGTTTTGGATTCTCACTTATCTTCAATCTCTGCTTTCAATCGATTGAATTTTATCTACTATTCTCTAACTAGCAGATCGCATGAATATTGGACATTGTTTAATATATAAACACAAGTACTAACTCGAAACTGTAACACTCTGCCCAACATAGTCCTGGTTGGTGTTTTGTTTGGGCAGATAATTAGCTAGGTTAAGCCAAGGAAAGGCTGATTTGTGCCATATCCACTAGTAGTGTAATTGTAATGACTGTTACATCATGATTGGCGAACTGTTTTGTTAATCTGGTTGGTTGGTAATGTTTTGGTTGAAGGGTTTGTTTTTTGGGCGAAGTATAGGTTTGTGGTCTTTATGTTTTGCCGTGGTTATTGTGGGGAATCTGCCAATCGGTGTTCTTCATGGTAAGATTGGTGGATGGATTTTTCTGTTAGTATACGCCACTAGTGTATTGTGGGATTTTGGACCTGATTGTTTTCTGTTTGAATACGTGTGTTTAGTGTTTAGTTCTAGTTAAGTCCTTGTTAAAATCCAGTTAGAAATTAATTAATATTTTATGATTATTTTATTGTATGTTATACTAAGAATGATTATGTGGCCACAGGATAGTATAAGTTAGCTTTACATGTTAGCCACGTCTTAGTTTTGAGAGAGAGAGAGTTATGAGCTATAAATATCAGTGAACTTTGGCAGTGGGGGGTTCTTCTTCTTCTTCTTTTCTTGCTCTATTATACCCTGGTGTTCTGCTTAACGAAGAGTTATTCGTTAAAGAGGAATCAACAAGTGATCAAAAAGTAAGAAAAGGTTGTGCATGTAGCAATTGAGATAGTGTAACAACCTCGTTGGGATTTTCTTTGAGTATCTAGTCTGTGCTAAACTCCTCTGAGTTTTTTTCTAGATCGAGTCTATTACTAAGATCAGGCTGCTATAGTTTAGAATTCAGGCGTGATGTCTTTGTGAAGTGTAGTATGCTTCTATACATATACATCTGCATGTGCTTGTATGTAACATGAAATAAATGTGACCTTCTTAGGGGTGTAAACTCAATATCTAGATATGATGAGACACTGGTAGGGCATGTTAGTTGCTAACCAGATTGGCGTGTATGATGAGCCACTTGTAGGACATGTTAGTTATTAACTAGGTTGGCGGGCCACTGGTAGGGTATGCTAGTTACTAACCAGTGGGCGTGAGTGCTAGAGTTCTGGTAGGGCATTTTAATTGCTCACCAGCCTAGCGATATGGGTGCTTCCTATGGTAGGACATGTTAGTTGTTAACCAATGGCAAAGAGGCCTGAACTTACAGGAACACACATGTGTTTGATGTGATAAGAGATGTGATATATGTTCTGATATGAGACTTGGGATCCAAGGTTTAACCTAAGGAAGGATATGAAAAGAGTAAGTTAATATGACTTCGAATATGTTATATGTTATGTATAATTGCTGATAGATAAGAAAAGTTAAGTGGTAAGTGGTAATTATGATCCTTGCTTACTGTGTTGGAAACATAACATATTTGCTAAGTGTTGTAATTGACGTATATATTCCGCCCTAGTGAAGGTGCGTATGAATTAACCTGATGAGATGTTTGAAACGCGAAGGTATGTGTTAGTAAAGATTGTGTTTGGTGAGGAAATGTTAGTTTTGTTAAAGTAAAAGTTTTTTTTTTTGGATGTAAAGAAGAAAGTATTCACTTGATATTAGGGTTCGCCTGAAGTTAGAGTTCTCCTGGAAATGTTATCCGCCATGATTGAGTTTCTGCCAATAGTGTGAGAGTATTCGCCCAACTGTCAAGGCATGTAAGATAGTGATGTATTAGTTTAAATATGTATACATGCAATTGTGGTATTATTTGTGTTTCTGCAAATTCTTTAAAGTTTAAGTCTTTTCTTTTCTGGAACTCATTAAGTTCTTTTTAATTTACCCCATTTTCTTTCCCCTCTTTCCAGGTGATACTTCATTGTAAGCTTGTTGAAGGGACTCAGCCAAAAAGAGTGACCTCCGCAATGAGCTTCGAGTGTGTTAGTTTTGTAACATGCATATGACCTTTGGGGGTGGCATGTAATTCTGTTTTGAATCTGAAGCTGTAACAAAGTACCTTCTTAATTAAGTAAAGTTTTATAAGAATGCTACTTGAGAAATTGGTTAAATTTTATTAAATTTTGAATTTTAAAGTGAATTCTATTTGTATACGCCAAACTATTTTATATGATATTGTTACTGTCAATACTTTTACTCTAAAGAAAAGATTTGAACTGAAAGCTTTAAACTCAACTATGTTTGTTCTATGGCGTATACTTGTTTGATTTCCTTATCGCTTAAAAATATTTCTGAGTTAACGCTAGTTTAGTTTGTAAAGCACCTCAGCTAAATTAAATTTGAACTATGTATAAGTTTATTTTTTTGTCTATGTAGCGTCTCAATCGGCCTTTGCGGATTGGGGTGTTACAAGTTGGTATTAGAGCTTAGGTTTAGTCAATTCTTGAACAATCAAAAGCTAAGTCACACCCCAATATGCATGTTACATGTTTCTTGCTGGTACCTTATAGTTTTGCTAAACTGTGTTTGTGTGTGTAGTTAAGATGTCTTTGAATTCTCGTGATGCTGTTGATGAAGGGTTGTAAAGCAATAATCTTCAGTTTCATGGTTCAAAACCTTTGGTTGATTTAAGAGAAACTGGTAATGCTACGAGATATGTATTTGTCAAGATGATGGAAAGATGGTATGATCAATTTATGGGAACCGCTCATGTACCTGTGCCTCAATCTCAATCAGAATGTAACAGCCCATTTTCAGTGAAATTGGAATAGTGGTTTCGGGACCACAAATTTGACGAGTAAATATTTATTTTATTATTATTATTTTAATGTTTACGGAACTATATTGGGGTCGTGTTAAAATTTCGTCAAGAAATTTTGACGTTTGCATGTTTAATTTCGTAAAAAGGACTAAATCGTAAAAGGTGCAAAAATAGAGTTCTATCAGTAAAAAGGGTCAAGTGGCTATGAAATTTTAAAGTGAAATGACTTACATGGTAATTAGACCATTTGAGTGGTTAGTGGATATTCATGGCAAGGTTTTTTTGAAAGGTTAAAAAGGTAAATTAGTAAATAAGGTTAAAATTTTTTAAAAAAAAATCATTTCCTATGCATTCATCTTTTTCCACCGACTTTCAAAGGAGAAAAACACCATTTTAGGGTTATTCATTTGACCAAGTTCTTCTTTAGCATGTAAGTGCTTTTTGAGCTCGTTTTTAATGATTTTTATGTTTTTGGGATCGTTGTAGCTTAATCTAGCTAGCCCGGGGATCAATTTGCAAAACTGTTAAAGATTTAGGGCTTTTACATGAATGTTCTTGCATGATTATTGATTTTTAATGGAAGATTATGAGTCCTTGTTGATAAATAAACTAGTTTTGTAAAGTGATTTTGGATGAAAATGACATTTAGGGACTTATTGGTAAAAGTAGTAAAAGTTCAAGTTAAATTCATGAAATGATGGTTTGTATGAGTTGATATAGGTCCTTAATGAAATCGGTTAGCTTGAATGAGGGATGAAAATGTTTAAATTTCAATTTATGGGCTTAAGGACTAAATTGTGAAAAAGTTTGTAACAACCCGTTTTTCAGTGGTTTCGGGGCCGCCAAATCCAACGAGTAAGTTTGTAAATATTATTATTTAATATTTACGAGTCAAATATGGTTTTAAAAAGGTTTTCGATTTGATAATTTATGTTATAAGCGATTTATTAAGTTCAAGTGGTAAGACCCTACGGTCAAGTGGTTCTAGAAAATGAGGTATCGAGACCTTGTTTCTATAAACTGAGCCATAAATATTTATAAAAATATTTACAGAGTGTCATTAAGGTGGTATTAAAGTTTCGTTGAAAAATTTTAACGTTTTGATGGTTAATTAATTAAAAAGGACTAAATTGTAAAAGGTGTAAATTTTGATCACTTTTTTATTTGAGTGATTAAGTTGTTTAATAAATGAAAGTATATGGACCAATATGGTAAATATACCATATTATGAATGAGTGGATGGTTAAAGCATGAAATAAGTTAAAAATGCATGTATAATTGAAGGGTAAATTAGTAATTTAATAAAGAAATAATTAGAAAAAAAAGAGATAAAAATTGATTGTCATCTTCCAAATTGAAACTCCACCGAATTTGAAAGTAGAAAACTCCATGGAAGATGAGCGTTAGGCAATGGCTTTACCTATGCATGGTAAGCCATTTTTCACATGTTTCTTTAAATTTTTATGTTTTTGAGATCGTTGCAACTAGGTTCAGCTAGCCCGTACATTCGATTTTGAAACTGTTAAAGATTTTGAATGTTGCCATTGATGAAACTTGTTATTTTAGATGTTAAATGATGAATTTAGAATGTTTATTGATATTTAAAAGTATTTTATTAAGTTATTTTTGACGAATTTACCGATTAGGGACTAAATTGTTAAATTAATAAAAGTACAAGGATTTAATGTGACATTTTTGTATAAATGGGATGTTTTTGATACCATGAAAATTCATATAAGCTCAATTTTTGGTAAAAATGGTTAATTTGCATGTTTTGGGCTCAGGGACTATATTGAATAAAAGTAAAATTTTAGGGGTAATTTTGTAAAAATGTCAAAATGACAAAATTTCAAGAAATGAATTGTTTTACTGTCTAAATTAATATATTGAATGAAATTATTAATTTAGATCAAGAACGGGTGGAGAATCGAGAAAAATGAAAAATTACAAAAATACCCCTAAACTTTGGTATTTCTGCAATTGAGCCAGGTAAGTTCGTATGAACTGTATTTTGTATAATTTTGATTAAATAGAATGTTAATATGTGATTATATTGTGATTAAATCAATATATATATATATATATGTGTGTTAGTATGCAAATTACCGTGTTATGAAACTACGTAAATCCAACGACGTACGACGATTATCGAGCCCCGTTTGAACCTTAGGAATTTGTAGGATACAAATGACATGTCATTAGGGTTTACATGATTTGGGTGTTGGTCCTGAACATCCTACCGATGGCTGAGGTCCGGCATGTGTTGCGAATACTCCATAGCTTGTTTGAGCAGCATCGTGTAGCTACGTTCCGACCCACAGATCGTGTGAGCATTCTGATTCACAGCTCGTGTGAGAATACATGTACAAGAATTGATGGATTACAGCTATATGAGTTAGCACATTATGTGTCGCTATCCCGGGTATCCAACGGTATTCTAAATGGTTCAACATGCATTATTCGGATAAGAAACGGTAAGAGAATGATATTTTTTTATGACATGTACATATATGAACATCTTTGATATGATGATACATGAAAATTATATAGGTTGAAATACATATTGTGGCTAAATGGCTATTTCTGTTAATGTGCCTACTATTTATATCTTGTATGCTAACATTTTTTGTGTAGATGCTTAGGCTTTGGCCAAGTTGTGGTTGGATTATGCCATGTTAAACTTGTAAGTTATGCATTGATATGGTAATTGTCTAAATGGAAATATGCTAGTGATCATGAAAGAGTGGTAAGGTTTAAATTATGTAATTTCTATTGAAATGGTTATCATGTGGTTAGTTCCAAAAGAACTATATTTAAATGCACTAGCTGGTGGCTATGGTTGAATGATATGCTTATGTCTTGTGTGATATGCATATGAAATGGGTGTGGAAAGGTAATGAAATAGTAAGCTCATACTTGAAGTGTAAAATGATGAAAAAGGGAATGATGAGTTAAATTGGTGTGTTATTTAAGTTAAAGAAAGTAAATGCAATGGAAAGTAATGAAACTAAGAAAAATTGAAAGGGTTTAAAGTTTTATAAATCCTACTATGCTAGGGATGATATGTATATGTGATGCTGTGAATTGACTCACTTTGTGAGTTGTCGAATATGGTTTCATGAATCTTGCGGTATTGGTATAGGATTATTTTTTATAAGTATAAATTTCATATTTGAAATGGATTGATATGACTAAAGTTTATACGAGCTTACTAAGCATTCATTGCTTACGTAGTTATCTTTCTCTTACTTTATAGATTATCCGAAGATCAATCAAGTTGGAAGCTCGTCGGAGATCTATCACACTATCCAGCGATTATATCGGTAGATTTTGATGTCTTGGTTAAGGTTATAATGGCATATATAGGTGGACTTATGATTGATGATAAGTTGAATGTTAGTTGATGAGTTTGGCATGTATATGTCATTTTGGGTGATGTAGCCTTGGTACATTTGGTGCCTTGTTGATATGTGTTAATTTGATAATGTGTTATAGCATGGTTGAATGGCCCAAGTTGTAACACCCCTTACCCGTGTTCAAGGCTGGAACCGGATAACGAGGCATTGCCGAACTCAACTTGCTTAAACCTACAACATCGGGCCATAAAATTTTGTTTCTAATTTAAAACTTTTCTTTCAAGACCTTATTGTCCTTATTATAGGTCTACGAGACCCTAAACTTTTACCCGGATGATTCGAGACCAAACCTTAAACTTTTGAACACTTAGACAAATTTGACATAAAACAAGGCCACACGCCCGTGTGAAGAAGGGAACACGGTCGTGTGGAAAATTCACATGCCCGTGTTCCACACCTGTGTGAAATTATTTTCAACTTTGAACCTATAGGGGTTTTTACACGGCCGGACACACGCCTGTGTCCCTGGCCCGTGTCTCTCACATGGCCTCGACACGCCCGTGTCTTAGCCCATGTGCCAAAACCTTGGCATTCTGTTTATGATGTCATCACCTCACTAAGGTCACACGGCCAAGGCACACACCCGTGTCCTTAGACCGTGTGTCGAATTAAATTCCAAATTTCAGGTGCAGACTTCACACGGCCTGGGCACACGCCCATGTCCATGACCATGCTTCCCACACGGCTGAGACACACGGCCATGTCTCTACCCGTGTGTTTACTACTGAGCATACTGACTTGTAAACCTATCATGCAAGGGGACACACGACCTCTCCACACGCCCAGGGGCTGGTCGTGTGTCACACACGGCCTAGACACACGCCCGTGTGTCTACCCGTGTGGACAATTATATGGCTATCTACCAAGCCATTCGCCACCTTACAAAGCAACCATACTTATACCAAACCAATTCAACACATATTATGACCATATGGCACCTCTAAGAACTCATAATCAAGACATCCACACAAGCATACACTTCATGAAATTCATCATCATTGAATATATGAACATGTCAAGTATAGGCCAACTTCCCATGACCATTTACAAAGTGAATTGAACTACATTAATAGCCAATACTTTGGGTAACAAAAGTGACATAACAAAATGACCAAATCCTATACATGCCATACTCAAAATGAATCTAACTTGGCTATACCAAAAAGTAGTCAATAGTGTGATTTCCGAACTCCGACGTTCCACAAATTCTCAAGCTAACTCGGCAATACTACAAGGAAAAGGGAAATGAGAGGGGTAAGCATAAAGCTTAGTAAGTTTGCATGAAATAAATAGTAACAAAAAGCTCATAATTTCATCCATCTATTGCATTGAATAAAACACAAGTCTTAAGCTCATCTCCATAACTTACTCATACTTACTCTTACCAATTACACATCATGCCACATCTCGTAAACTATTCTTGTGAATTACTCACATATACCTATATCACTTCATCACATAGTCTTAGCAATTATCTCACTCTATCATAAGCTTAACTATTTACCCCATTAAATCATTTGGGATATTCAAGGATACATGATCATCCTCATTCACATAATTACGACGCTAATGCCACATCCCGGATGCGGTCTTACATGGGATCACATTTCGATGCCGATGCCATATCCCGGATATGGTCTCGTACGGGATCTCATTTTGGTGTTGATGCCATATCCCGGATACGGTCTTATACGAATTTCATATTCAATACCGATGCCATATCTCAGATATGGTCTTACACGGGGTTTCATTTGGTGCCGAGGCCATGTCCCAGACATGGTCTTAAACGGGACCTTACCTATCTCAAGTCTTGATGGAAATATTCTCTCATTTATTTAAGTCCAACCGGGACTTCAACATCATAGATTTTCATTATTTCATCATTCAACATCATTACTCAAATTCATAGAAACAATATACACCATCATTAACATCGAACATTTTAAGGCTTGATAACACAATGTTGAATCTAATACACACAAACTTACCTCGATTTCAAAATGGGCTAGATTGTCGATCTAGTCCGATACTTTGCCCTTTCCTCGATCGAGGTTTATTCTTTGTTTCTCTTGATCTATAATAACAATTTATCTCATTTAATAATCACATTAATCAACAAGTCTCAAAATTCATACTTTGGCAAAATTACCATTTTGCCCTTACACTTTTACAAAATGACTATTTTACCCATAGGCTCGTAAATCGATTCTAATCGAATTTCCCTCTCTTACAAGCCTAGATGAACATTTATTTCTTTTATGACAACCATCAAAACTCAATATTTCATACATTTACCTCTTATTTTACAACCTTTACAAAAAGGTCCTTCTATGTGTTTTCATGGTAACACCTTTCATAAAAGTTGTTTATTAAACATCTATGACTCATTTTCTTCCATAAAAATGCAGCAAACAACATACATGCTCTCATGGTAAAACTTTAAACTTTCCACCATTTTGCAAAATAGTCCCCTCTATAGTTAGCTTAAGCTTTAGGGGTTCCAAAAGTACAATTATCATCAAGAAAAACCATTAAAATCACTTACTTGTAAGGTGAAGAGCTTGCTGAAATTTTTGGGTTTTCAAAACCCTATTTCCTGCTAATTTTTGGTGGAAGAAGATGAGTGAATAGAAAGATATCATCTTTTCTTTATTTTATTCTATTTCATCAATTTAATCCACCTGCTACACTAACTTTGACTAATTTTGACTTCCTTGTCCCCCTATGGCCGACCACCCTATATATAAGGGTCAATTTGAACATTAAAGGCCTCCAATTAATATTCTATGGCTATTAAGCACCTTTAGCTCATAAAATGGAACTTTCGCACTTTATGCGATTTAGTCCTTTTTCGCGATTAAGCATGCAATCGCTAAAATTAAAGCACTGAAATTTTCATGAACCTATACAGTCATACTATAACTCATAAAATAATATAAAAAATAAATTTCTCCGACCTCGGATTAGTGATTCTGAACCACTGTTTCGACTAGCCCCTAAATCGGGCTGTTACAATTCTCCCCCTTGTGGATTTTCATCCCCGAAAATCTTTCCGGTGAAAAGGTTGGGATATTGGTTTCTCATAGCCTCCTTGGGCTCCCATGTAGCCTCTTCGATTCCATGTCTTTTCCATAGCACTTTCAAAAGGGCTATACTTTTACTTCTCAACTGTTTGACCTCTCGTGCCAAAATTTTTACCGGATCTTCGCCATAAGTCATGTCCGGTTGAATTTCTACCTCTGATGGTACAATCACATGTGAAGGGTCCGAACGGTATCGGCGTAACATGGACACGTGGAAAACATTGTGAATCTTTTCCAACTCTGGTGGCAAAGCCAAACGATAAGCCATCGGCCCTATCCTCTTGGTAATCTAATAAGGTCCGATAAAACGTGGACTCAACTTGCCTTTCCGGCCAAATCTGAGGACCTTCTTCCATGGTGATACTTTCAGAAACACTTTATCACCGACTTGAAACTCAATCTCTTTTCGTTTTATCACCGACTTGAAACTCAATCTCTTTTCGTTTTAAGTCTGCATAAGACTTTTGTCTATCTGAGGAAGCTTTTAGACATTCACGTATCACCTTTACTTTTTCTTCCGTTTCTCTGACCAAATCGACCTCGTGAATCTAGTTTTCTCTGAGTTCTAACTAATACAAAGGCGTTCGGCACTTACGCCCATACAATGCCTCATAAGGCGCCATCTTCAAACTTGACTGAAAGTTGTTATTGTAGGCGAATTCCACCAACAATAAGTAGTTCTCCCAATTACCTTGGAATTCCAAAGCGCAACATCGAAGCATGTCCTTAAGTATTTGTATTACTCTCTCCGACTGCCCATCTGTTTGTGGATGGAAAGCTGCACTAAAGCTTAATTTTGTGCCTAAGGCCTCTTGCAATGTTTTCCAAAACCGTGACGTAAATCTCGGATCTCTATCCGAGATAATCGACAACGGTACTCCGTGAAGTCTTACTATTTTTGACACATACAAATCCGCCAACTTATCAAGTGAGTAGTCGATCCGTACTAGTATGAAATGGGCTGACTTCGTGAGTCTATCGACTACGACCCATATGGCATCTTTCCTTTTCAGCGTCAACGGTAAACCCGTCACAAAGTCTATAGTAATACGGTCCCACTTCCACCCGAGAACCATAATAGGCTGAAGTAGACCTGAAGGTACTTGATGTTCAGCCTTCACTTGCTGACAAATTAGGCATCTCGAAACAAACTCGGAAATGTCTTTCTTCATACACGGCCACCAATACCATTTCCTCAAATCATTATACATCTTTGTACTGCCTGGATGTACAGACAAACATCCACTATGCGCTTCATGCACAATCTTTCGTATAAGTTCATCATCTCTGGGTACACAGACAATATCTCGAAACATCAGACATCCATCAGGACTTATCCGAAAGTCCGACTCAATATTTGACTCACATTGAACTCTTTTAGCTTGTAAATCATTGTCACTTTTCTGAGCTTCAAAAATCTCTTGAAGAAACATTGGTCTAGCTTTCAAATCGGCTAGTATAGAACCATCATCTGACAAAGCTATCCGTGTGTTCATGGCTCTCAACGCAAAGAAGGATTTCTTACTCAAGGCATCAACGACCACATTTGCCTTACCCGGATGGTAGTCGATCACTAGCCCATAATCCTTTATTAGTTTTAACCATCTTCTCTGCCTTAGGCTCAACTCATTTTGAGTCATCAAGTACTTTAAGCTCTTATGATCAGTGAACACCCGACATTTCTCACCATACAAATGGTGTCTCCATATCTTTAGTGCAAATACAATTGCAGCCAACTCCAAATCGTGGGTAGGATGATTCTTCTCGTGCGGCTTTAATTGTCTAGAGGCATATGCAACCACCTTACCCTCTTGCATGAGTACACAACCCAATCCATTTAGGGATGCGTCACTGTAAACCACAAATTCTTTTCCTGGTTCGGGTTGTACTAGAACTAGAGCCTCAGTTAACAACGCCTTTAGTTCTTCAAAACTCTGTTGGCACTTTTCGGTCCATTCAAACTTTACATCTTTTTGAAGTAACCTCGTTATCGGACTAGCTATCACAGAAAATCCCTTGACAAAACGTCTATAGTAGCCAACTAGGCCCAGAAAACTCCTAACTTCGGTTACATTCCTTGGTGGCTTCCAATCTACAATTGCTGAAATCTTACTCAGGTCAACTCTAATTCCATCTCCCGAGACAATGTGCCCCAAAAATCCAACTTCTTTAAGCCAAAATTCGCTTTTACTAAACTTGGCATATAATTGTTTATCTCTTAAAATTCGCTGAACCGTCCTCAAATGTTTGGCATGTTCGTCCTCATCCTGAGAGCAGATCAATATATCATCGATAAAAACTACTAAAAATTTATCCAAATACGGCCGAAAGATACGATTCATCAAATCCATGAAAACTTCAGGGGCATTTGTTAAACCAAAAGGCATGACCAAAAATTCATAGTGGCCATACCTTGTCCGAAATGCAATTTTCTGCACATTCGAGTCTTTGACTCTCAACTAATAATATCTGGACCTCAAGTCTATCTTGGAAAATACTGTGGCTCCCTTCAATTGATCAAATAAATCATCGATTCTTAGCAACAGGTACTTGTTCTTCACAGTTACCTTATTGAGCTGTCGATAATCTATGCATAATCTCATAGAACCATCCTTTTTTTTTTCACAAATAATACGGGAGCACCCCACGGAGAATAACTCGGTCTTGCGAAGCCTTTATTCGTTAACTCTTGCAACTGTACCTTCAGTTCTTTTAGCTCGGTAGGAGCCATTCTGTATGGAGCAATAGAAATGGGGGCACTACCAGGAGCTAGCTCAATCCCAAATTCAATATCTCTAACTGGAGGTAGCCCTGGCAATTCCTCTGGAAAAACATCTGGATACTCACATACTATAGGCACTGATTCAAATCTTAACTCAGTCTCCCTAGCATTCATCACAAAGGCAAGGTAAGCTTCGTACCCCTTTCTTAGATATTTCTGAGTTAGCAAGGAAGATATCACTACTGGCAACCTCTCTTGCTCATCTGATTCAACACGAATAAGATCCCCACTTTCACATTTTAACTCAATAAACTTCCTTCCACAGTTCACTATCACATCACGAATAGTTAACCAATCCATCCCAAAGATGACATCAAATTCATCAAATGGCAATAGCATGAGATTAGCAGGAAAACAATGACCCTTAATCATCAAAGGGCAGCCTTTGCATACTCTATCGACCAACACACATTTGCCTAGGGGATTTGACACTCTTATCAAAAAGTCAGTAGACTCTACAGGCATACTCATGCTAGAGACTAATTTCATACAAATATACGAGTGGGTAGATCCCAGATCAATCAATGCTATAACATGAGTATCATAAAGAGAAAATGTACCTGTAATTACGTCGGGGGAGGACGCCTCTTCGCGAGCACGAATGGCATATGTTCTCGCTGGTGCTCTACCCTCAAATCTTGCAGTCTGCTCTCTAGATGAATTTTTGCTACTCATTTCATTTTCCGGGTTTCTCTGTGGTCTTCCCCTAGCAGTACTTCCTGGTCTTGCATTCTGAGGCTTCTCTTTCTCACCCGCCTCGGGGAAATCTATGATAAAATGGTCTAGAGATCCACACTTGAAACAAGCATTTTCGTTTGCTCGACACTCACCGGGAAGATGTCTGCCACATTGCGGGCATTCCGGTCTATTCGGTTGAGTGTTGCCAACACTAGCAATCAAAGTAGTCTGAACTTTAGACCCTGGGCACTGTCTACCTTTACTTCTACTTGAAAACCCAACTGAGGTGGCCGATCGAATAGCGAAATCTCTTGACTTCTTGGACGAGGACTGAATGACTTGCCTAATGATCGCTGTAAATCAGAGCTTTAAAATTTATAAAAGAATGATCGAACCTGGAAACTAACTCTGACAACGATTGAGGCAAGTGCACCTATTGAACAGTAGTATAGTTTAGGCAAGACCGGATTATCGAACCCAAAGGAACTAAAAGTACCAATACTCACCGTCTTTTTATTATTTAGCCTTAATATAAAGTGATGGTTGTTTAAACTAAAACTAATCTACTTACTAAGCTAAGACGCAAAGACAAAAAGAATGAATTCAGAAAATAACTTTTGGAAAAACTCAGTTGACTCAAGCGATACCCTTAGGAAAAATCCACCTAGACTTCACTTGTTATTTAACCTTGAACCATATGATTTATTCACTTAGTTTGATCCGTGAGACTCCCTAACGTATATTAAACCCTCTCTCGAGGCGAATAACGTCTAACCCTAGGTTAATTAGTGGAACTCTCGTTCACTTATAATAACCCCCTAGAATAGTAGTAAATCGATCTGTGGACTCCCATATTAGGTTTCACCCTAATCCGGCAAAATTTCGTCACCCTATCTCTAGGCGTGCGATCAACTCCGCTTAATTATGTTGGATCTACTCTTAGGCAGGGTCTATTCCTCCTCCACCTAAGCACATTAGATTTGGATTAAGTTCACACAATTAAGAACAAACTAAGTTATTATCATATAATTCAAAAATCAAATAACAAGATTCATCATAGGTTTCATCCCGTTCGGGTATCCGAAGGTTTAGTTCATAACAATAAAGGAAAACATCTCAAGAGAAAAGATAACACAAAACATAAGAAATCCCTAAAACCCCCTAAAGGAATTTAAGAGGAGATCCTCCATCTTGAGTAGAATTCTGGCTTCTTGAGATGGATCAACTGGCTATCTTTGAGTGATTCCCATAAATCTGACCTTTTCGGCTTGGCTTTTTAGCCTAGCTTTCCGCCCCCTTTCAGCTGGTACTTAGGGTGTATTTATATACTCTTGAAACACGTTTCTTTCTCCCTAAGTATCCTTTCCCGAATGAAATTGCTCTTCTCCACGGCAGAGGCACGGCCATGGCACATGCCCGTGTAAATCGCGGCCAGGCCATGTTCAAAACTGTTGAATGAGGCACGACCGTGTAAGTCGTGGTAAGGCCGTGTTCTAGTAGGAATGGTGGCACGGCCGTGTGGCTTGAAGTCCAGGCCGTGTTGATTTCATGCTTTGGCCCATTTGTCTCGTTTTAAGCCCGTTTCTCATTCTTTTCGTCATCGGGTGCTTTCCTGAGTATAAGACATGAAAAGAATGGATTAAGAGAACCTTTTTACATAAATTGGGGCTTAAATCATCCAAAAGCATATTAAATGTGGGTTTAGAATATGTTACTTTTACGGTTTATCAAATACCCCCACACTTAAGCTTTTGCTTGTCCTCAAGCAAAATTCTCAACTTACAGTTAAAACGAACTTCCTGTAATTCATAATTCCTATTGATAGTGTCTCATCATAATTCATAGATAATTTATTCATGGATAATTCAATTCAAAGTGTCCTAAAAATTTAAACAGTATAAGTCATAGATTTTGTAGCACAAAACATAGGTGTTTCCATTCATCCAAAAAATTACCTCTGATTTGAAATTGACAAGGATTGACATCCTCACAAAAGATTTGCTCAAACCACTCAAAGTGTTTAAGGCTCAAAATTTAGGCACTCAAAAGTCAAACATGAAGAGTTAATCCCATAGGCTTGCATGAAAATCAAATCTCTACTCTTTGAAATATGAGATGAAACACAAATCAAAAGGTCTTTGTTAGGGTTGTAACTGGCTAGGGTAAAGGTGTGGAAAAAGGCTGAATTAGAGGGTTAGAATCGAGATTGAATTGACAAATTTCCTAACTAAGAACTAATGACTAATAATAATTACATCAATTAAAAACTAATAATGCTAACACTACGAGCTTCTTCTTTGATATCTGGGATTCAAACATATAAGCTCATTTAATCACAACTAATAATGAATAATGAATATACTTTTGATGAATTTTTTTTTAAGAACAAACTAAAAATGCATAACTAAAATAGAAAACATAGTTAGGGTATTAATCAAATCAAATCTCGATATAAGGGTAGTCAAAAGGAGTGGTGATAACAAAACAAAGGGGGTTACAGGTTAATATCGATGGGTGAGTCAAAATAGGGTTGTTAGGATTAAAAGAGGTTCACTAGGGGTTAATTGTGAAGGTAGGCTTTTATGGAGTAAGTGGGTTAGATCCTAGGTGCCTTTATCATCTCTCAGTATTTCAAATCAAAAATGTGGTCTCGACGTGTATAATCGATGCAAGTTCTAGAATAACAAATCAGTGTTGACATACTCATAATCAATAAAGTGAGCAAGAAAAAGAATGTATGCTCTATAAGGCTCAAAATATCACAAAAATTATGGGTATTTTGATGTCAACCTCGTAAATTTCAAACTTCAAAGTAATATTTAAACTCAGTTCGACAACCTAGAAAATTTTTAATTTCTAAAAAATAGACTTATCATGCTTGATTCTCTAGTATTCTTCAAGTTTAATTATCAATGCACAATTATCAATGACTTAATCTAAAACATATCAATAAAAATCATAAATCATCAAAAATTTCATCCTAATTAGTAATATGAGTAGATTACTTAAAAACAAGACTAAATTCAGGGTTTTTGTTAGGTATCTTTTTAGGTTGTTCACCCCCCACACTTAAGATGTACATTGCCCTCAATGTACAAAGATATATAATGACAATTAATATGTAAAATCAAAAAGAGAGGGGAGAGAGTGACACTCCCTGAATGAATGGATGATCTCTTTGGAGGATGTGGTCGTGGTGAAAGATAAGTTGGAGGGCTCATTTTTGGATGTGGTGGATGCTCACGATTTCTACGCTAGATGAAGAAATTGAGGAACTCGTGGAGGATTAGCCAGGATTTATTAGGACAAATTTAAAATAAACTAAATATATAATTAAAGAAAAGAAAAGTAAAGAAAGAGGAAACAAAAATGTAAACGAAATAAAACTAAAAGATAAAGGGGCTTGAGAATCCTTATTGGTGTATGGTTTGCGAGGTGGATGTGACTTCTACGGTCACGGAGGTGCTGGCGGTGGTGGAAGTGGCGTGATTCCCAAGTAGCCTTTAGCTCCTAAGTCAAAGAAACTAAGATAGAATAAAATAATTTAAGCGGAAGTGAAGTGTAGATAAGGAAACTTAAGCAAAAGAGAAAAATGAAATAAAAACTAAATAGTGTAACAGTCCGGTTTAGACCCTAGTCGGAACAGTGGTTTCGGGACCACAAATCCAAGTCTGTATAATATTTTAATATTATATTCTGTGCCGTTGATATGTGAATTAACATGTGCTAAATTTACGTGAGTTAAATTGACTATCTGTGTGTTTAATTTGACAAAAGGACTAAAGTGCATAATTAGTAAAAGTGACCTCTTATTTGATAAATGGCTAAATTGATGTGGCTTTTTAAGGTGGAGGCCTTATATTGTAAATTGGCCTTTTTGACATGTAGTGGACGGCACATTAATGTGATGAATGGCTTATTTTATTTGGTAATGGTTTATTAAATAATAAATATTATATTATAAGTTATATTATATAAAACAAAAACATGAAAAAGAAAGTCATAATACTTATCTTTGGTCGAATGTCTTAAATAAAAAGAAAGAACAAAAGCTTTAAAGTTTTGGCACTTACAAGCTTGAATTAAAGGTTAGATTTTGATCCGTTTTCGATAATTTCTACGTTTTTGAAATCGTTGCTTCGAATACTTCAAGACCCATGCTTCAATTTTTTATTTTGACGAATATTTTGAAACGTGCCATTGATGAGTTCATGAGTTTTATGATGATAGTTGATGAATTATGAAAGATATATGTTGGATTAATATGTTTTGTATTGAGATTTTTGGTGATTTTGAGTAAATAGGGCTAAATTGAGAAAATAAATTTTTGAGGGGTTAAAATGCAAAATAAATGAAATGCATGGACTTATATGGCTATGTGGAAGATTCAGCCTAGCTATAGTGTTGGGAGATTTTGCGTATAGGAATAATTTGTAAAAATGTGAAACATTAGGGGCAAAATGGTAATTTTCCCATTTAGGTGTTTTTGGATTAAATTGAAATGAAATGTGTTTGAATGAGCTTAAATTGAATATGTTTAGATCAAGAACAAAGAAAAAAAAATGGACTTGGATCGGGGAAAGACGAAAGTTAACGAATAGCCGGTTCTTGTCGTCCGACGATATCCGAGGTAAGTCTTTAAGCAATTTAATACCGTTAATATCGGTTATAACCTTGATTACATGCTGAATTCTGAGATTATAAATGTGAATTTGGCCAAAGCCGAATGTGGTAAGTGATTTAATAATGAAATGTAGTTATATTGAATTGAGTTTGATATGTTACAGTGATATGAATTATACGTGATATATGTGATATTAGTAATATGTAATGTGTATGAGATGGATGAATAATTTCAATATTCGGGCTTATTGCCTAGCGAGCCTTGTGCTTGGGTGAAATGTATCGGGCTTATTGCCTAGCGTGCCTTGTGCCGGTGAAGTATATCGGGCTTATTGCCTAGCGTGCTAAATGCCTGGTGATTAAATATCGGACCTCGGGTCTAGCGAGCTTAGTTCCGTGTGTGTGTTTGAGCTTTATGCCTAGCGTGCTTTATGCCTGATTATTCATATGTATGTGTTTCAATGGATCATTATAGATGTGGAATTTTGAGTACAATAATTGAGCTAATTGTTCAGGTACATGAAAGCCTATTGGTTGTACGGGATAAGGTAAGTTAGTATATTATGATTGATACTACTGGTTGAGATATAATTGAGGCATATTCGTAAAAAATTCTATTAATGGTATCCGGCCTTATAAATGATGTGTATGCTATATTGAAAGTTGATTTGGATGTGAACGTGAATGTGTCATGTAGATTCGGCCAAAAGGGTAAATATACATGTAATGTATATTGAACTAGTGAGTTAACAATGTGCTTTTGTATATTCGGCCTTATAGGTGTGGATAAAACGATATTATATAGATATTATAATGGTATACATGTGAAGATTAAAGGATATTATTATATGTGTATATTCGGTTATAAGTGGTAAGTATGTACTTGGTATTTATTCAATCTGTTGTATACAGAAACATATCTGGTTATATGGAATTGATAAGTGATAATTAAATTACTTTGTAAGGATGGTGGTATTCGGCCATGATGGCATAATTGTGCTAAGAAATTATATTAAGGTTATCAAAGGACTGGTTAATAATGTTTAATTGTTTGATTAAATGATTATATTTTTTTGCTTAAGGCTTACTAGGCTAAGTTAGCTTACTCTGTGTGATTGTTGTTCGGTTTATTAGATTTTGATCAAGCTACGAGCTCAGGGGATCGTCAACAAAGTCATTCACACTATCGACCTACTTTGGTATCTTTAAAGTTTGGATTTTTGAACTTAAGGCATGTATAGGCTAGTTTAATACTTATATGATATTTTGTTGATGTATATAAGCCATGCGAAAATGGCTCGATTTTAATGCTAATGATCTAATGTTTAAGTAATCTTAGTCATAGTATATGAGTGTGTTATGCTTGGTTTGTGAATTCGGTTGTGATATAAGTTCATGTTAGGTATATATACATATATGTTTGGCATGGAGTAACCATCTATGACTTATGTTTAGTTCTTTTGGAAAGTTTGATATATGTGATTGAGGCATGTGTTTGAGATGTGGATTGTTAGTGACCTATTATTGAGTTTCATAATTCAAAACATGAATCAAAGTGGAAATTGTTTATATTGTAAATTAGGTAACCGGTTATGTGATGAAATAAAGGTGATGGTTATAAGTTATTTATGATTCGGTATTGGTGTTTAAATCATGGCATTAAATGTTAGTTATATGTTAATATTAAATTCTTGGTATTTGACATGTGAGGACCAAGTTAGGCTATGAAATATATTTGATTAAGAAATATGGTTTTTGTATCTGTGTGAAATGGAATGCTTGAATGGGTGAGTTGTTTTAAAAATTTATTTGTTGAATATGTTTGGATTGATTCGATTATGGCATACCATTTAAGTGTAAGTTTGAATATGAATAAATTTGGAGATCATTTATATTGTAACTTTTATAGTCAGCTATATGATAACGTTATATGTTTGAGTCGGCATATATGGTCATAATATATATATATATATATGGATGTGTATGATTAATGCTAATATGTGATATCATGCTTTATTAATGTATTTGCAAATATGTGCATATTCAATTAGTTGATAAGATAATATGATATATATTTTGAATTAACATGTTCGCATTATGATACATATATCCAGTATGTATATTAAATTTAACTTTAGACTTTTCAAACTATGGAAGACATAATTGATTTATTAGGGTGTAATTATGTACATCTAGATGTTATGAACCATGTTTTGTTTAGATGTGTGAGCAAGTGATATACTTTGAGCATGATTTAATGAAATCCTATATAAAATATATGTATGTTTGTATTTCGTGATTTCTATCTAGTTTCAAAAAGTCTTTATAAGCATATCCATATTCGACTAATGTCGTTTAAAAGATCAAGTGAACAGTAATTGTTTATGGCAACTTGTGTTTTGTTCGGTAACGCCTTGCAACCTAATCCGGCGACGGACACGGGTTAAAGGTGTTACATTTTATTGGTATCAGAGCACGGTTTAGTAGATTCTAGGACTACCGTAGCACGTGTGGGTCTAGCTATACTTGCCTTAAATTATAATACGATAGTGTGGTGACTTCGACATCCGAATTGTGCTTTTATATAGTAAACGAATCCCGACAGAGCCGTAATTGATGATGCTTTGAGCGTAGTGCCCGATCTCGCACATGGATCGGATCAAGATAGACTCTCGACTGCCTCGAGTAGCCATGAGGGGAGGCTAAGCAAGCCTTCTACCAGATGATGAGCGAATGGTTTACTCAATATATCCGACTAACCCGATCGTGCAACAACCTCCACCCCGAATAATCCAACTCCGATACCTATGGTACCTCCGATAGTAGATCCGATTAGACTGGGCGGGCCTCCTGTAGATAAAATCAAGAAACACGGAGCCGAAGAGTTTAAAGCTAATGACGATGATGATGCAGAACGAGCTGAGCTGTGGCTTGATAATACTATCCGAGTGCTCGATGAGTTATCATGTACTCCGGAGGAATGTTTAAAATGTGCAATATCACTATTGAGGGACACCACATATCACTGGTGGAATACACTAGTATTGGTGGACTCGAAAGAGAAAGTGATTTGGGAATTCTTCCAGACTGAGTTTCATAAGAAATATGTCAGTTAGAGATTCATTGATCAAAAACGTAAAGAATTTCTGGAATTAAAACAGGGTCAAATGACTGTTTCTGAGTATGAACTAGAGTTTGTGAGACTGAGTCAGTATGCTCGAGAATGTGTACCCTCCGAAGCTATAATGTGCAAAAGATTCGAAGATGGCCTTAATAAAGATATTCGGTTGCTAGTTGAGATTTTGAAAATAGAAGAGTTCGTTGTACTCGTTGACCGAGCTTGCAAGCTGAGGCATCCGAGAAGTTGTAGATTTAACGACAGAGCTTGCTTCAGATGTGGATCGCTTGATCATTTTATCCGAGATTGTCCTGAGTCTGTCAAGCCAGAGATTGTTCAGAATCTGAGATCCGATAGTGTACTTGTGAGAAGTAGATCTTTAAAGAATGTAAAAAAAAAACATCAGTGGTAGTCAGAGAGCTATGAGAGACAGTGTTGTCAGATACGAAGCTAGAGCGCCTGTCAGAGCGTATGTTATCCGAGCTTGAGAGGAAGCTTCATCATCTGATGTAATAACTGGTATTTTTACTCTTTATGGTACTTCTGTAATTACTTTGATAGACCCCTTCTTCTACGCATTCATACATGTGCATGAACTTAGTATTTAGTAAGACTTTGCTGTAGAGTCTCTTCGAGTTTGCCATAAAAGTATCGAGCTCTTTAGGTAAAAGTGTCCTGGTTGACAAAATATGCAAGAATTGTTCGTTAATGTTTCGAGATATTTGTTTCCTTGCTGATCTGATGCTCTTGCCATTTGATGAATTCTATATTATTCTGGGTATGGATTGGTTATTTATACATGATGCGGTTGTGAGTTTCAAAAGAAAAGCGATGGATTTGAGATGCCTAACTAATGAGATTGTAAGGTTTGAGTCGGGTGATTTGAATGGTTTGCCTGCTGTAATATCAGTATTGAAAGCTTAGAATTATATGAAAAAGGGATTGCGAAGCATATTTTGCTTATGTGATTGATTCAAGAATATCTGAGAAGAAAGTTGAATCAGTGCCTATTATTTGTGAGTTTTCTGATGTATTTCCTGAAGAGTTACTGAGTTTGCCACCGATTCATGAAGTTGAATTTGTTATTGATTTGTTGCCTAGTACTACATCTATTTTGATAGTTCTGTATAGAATGGCACCAACAGAGTTGAAAGAATTAAAGTCACAGTTACAAGAATTGACTGATAGAGGGTTTGCTAGATCGAGTTTCTTGCCTTGGGGTGCTTTTGTTCTGTTTTGAGAAAAAGAAAGATGGCACGATGAGGATGTGTATCGATTATCGCCGCTTAAATAATGTGTCAATAAAGAACAAATATCTCATTACCTCGAATAGACGATTTATTTAATCAATAAAAAGGAGCATGCTGAACATTTGAGAATTTTGTTGCAAACTTTGAAAGAAAAACAATTATACGCGAAATTCAAAGAAATGTGAATTCAGTTTGCATGAAGTTAGTTTTAGGGACATATTGTGTTAGCTTACGAATCCGAGTAGATCCGAGTAAGATTTCTACCATTTTAAGTTGGAAACCTCCAAAGAATGTGTCCGAAGTTCGTAGTTTTATGGGCTTAACTGTTATTACCGTAAATTTGTAAAAAGAATCATCGTGATAGCTACTCAGTTGACTAGACTACTTGTAAAGATGTTAGATTATCATCCGGGTAAAACAAGCGTTATTCTTGATCGTTGAGTAGAAAGTCATTGTTTGCATTACGTGCTTTGAATGCTCGATTAGACTTGTCTCGATGATAGTTTTGTAATAGAGGAATTGAGAACAAAACCGTTGTTTTTACAACAGATATATATGAAGCTCGAAGTCGATAATGAATTGCTAGCGAAATGAGCTCAGTATGAAATGAATTTTGAATCTGAATTTTAAATTGTGGATGATTGTTTGAAATATCAAGAAAGTATCTGTGTTCCGAGAAATCCAGGGTTGATTCAATTGATTTTGAATGAAGCACATAATAGTTGTTTATCTGTTCATCTGGGAAGTACTAAAATGTACCATGATTTGAAGCAACACTACTGGTGGTCTGGTATGAAACAAGACATTTCTGACTTTGTTTTGAAATGTTTAGTTGTCAACAAGTAAAAGCTGAACATCAAGTTCCGTATGGATTGCTACATCCGATTCTGGTTCCTAAGTGGAAATGAGATAGAGTAACAATGGACTTTGTTTCTGGTTGGCTTTGACTCAGAAAAAGAAAGATGCGACATGGGTCGTAGTTGGCGATTAACTAAATCGCCCATTTTATTTTCGGTAAGATTTGATTTCTCACTAGAGAGATTGGTCGAGTGTTATATTACTGAGATTGTGAGATTGCACGGGGTGCCATTATCTATTGTGTCAGTTAGAGATCCGAGATTTACATAGCGATTTTGGAAGAAATTGCAAGAAGCTTTAGGCACGAAATTACACTTATACTTGAGTTTAATGGTTCGTGGAAACAAGATTACTATTGTTGATCGAATTTACGATATAATAATAGTTTTCGGATTTAGTATTAAAATGGCACCATATGAAGCTTTATACGGACATAAATGTCGTACACCTCTGTATTAGACCGAATTCGGTGAGAATAAGTTGCACGGAATCGATTTGATTAAAGATTCGTAACCAAAAGTGAAATTGATCCGAGAATTTGTTTGAAAGCGACATCGATTGTCGAAGTCTTATACTGATTTGAAACGAAGACATAGAATTTGAAATCGCAACCGAGTATTTACGAAAGTGTCTCCGTGGAAAAAGGTATTTCGTTTAAGTGTAAAGACAAATTAAGTCCGAGATTTATCGGACCATATGAGATCATTGAACGTGTCGGACACATTGCTTATAGATTAAAGTTACCGCTTGAGCTAGAAAAGATATACAACGTGTTTCATGTTTTGATGCTCGTAGATACCTATCCGATCCGTCACATGTGATTGCCCCATCTAAAATTGAAATCCAATCTGATATGACATACGAAGAGGAACCAATCGAGATTTTAGCCCGTGAAGTGAAAGAGTTGAGAAATAAAGAAATTCCGTTAATAAAAGTCTTCGTGGAATTGATATGGGATAGAAGAGGCTACGTGGGAGCACGAGGATTCAATGAGACAACAATATCGATTCTGCTTTAACGGTAAGATTTTCTGGGACGAAAATCCCTAAGGGGGAGAGTTGTAACAATCCGGTTTACACCTAGTCTAACAGTGGTTTCGGGACCACAAATCCAAGTCGTATAATATTTTAATATTATATTACATGTCGTGTTGATATGTGAATTAGCATGTGCTAAATTTACGTGAGTTAAATTGACTATCTGTGTGTTTAATTTGACAAAAGGACTAAAGTGCATAATTAGTAAAAGTGGCCTCTTATTTGATAAATGGCTAAATTGATGTGGCTTTTTAAGGTGGAGGCCTTATATTGTAAATTGGCCTTTTGACATGTAGTGGGCTGGCACATTAATGTGATGAATGGCTTATTTTATTTGGTAATGGTTTATTAAATAATAAATATTATATTATAAGTTATATTATATAAAACAAAAACATGAAAAAGAAAGCCATAATACTTATCTTTGGTCGAATGTCTTAAAGAAAAAGAAAGAACAAAAGCTTTAAAGTTTTGGCACTTACAAGCTTGAATTAAAGGTTAGATTTTGATCCGTTTTCGATAATTTCTACGTTTTTGAAATCGTTGCTTCGAATACTTCAAGACCCATGCTTAAATTTTTGATTTTGATGAATATTTTGAAATGTTCCATTGATGAGTTCATGAGTTTTATGATGATAGTTGATGAATTATGAAAGATATATGTTGGATTAATATGTTTTGTATTGAGATTTTTGGTGATTTTGAGTAAATAGGGCTAAATTGAGAAAATAAATTTTTGAGGGGTTAAAATGCAAAATAAATGAAATGCATGGACTTATATGGCTATGTGGAAGATTCGGCCTAGCTATAGTGTTGGGAGATTTTGCGTATAGGAATAATTTGTAAAAATGTGAAACATTAGGGGCAAAATGGTAATTTTCCCATTTAGGTGTTTTTGGATTAAATTGAAATGAAATGTGTTTGAATGAGCTTAAATTGAATATGTTTAGATCAAGAACAAAGAAAAAAAATGGACTTGGATCGGGGAAAGACGAAAGTTAACGAATAGCCGGTTCTTGTCGTCCGACGATATCCGAGGTAAGTCTTTAAGCAATTTAATCACCAGTTAATATCGGTTATAACCTTGATTACATGCTGAATTCTGAGATTATAAATGTGAATTTGGCCAAAGCCGAATGTGGTAAGTGATTTAATAATGAAATGTAGTTATATTGAATTGAGTTTGATATGTTACAGTGATATGAATTATACGTGATATATGTGATATTAGTAATATGTAATGTGTATGAGATGGATGAATAATTTCAATATTCGGGCTTATTGCCTAGCGAGCCTTGTGCCGTGAAATGTATCGGGCTTATTGCCTACAGCGTGCCTTGTGCCGGTGAAGTATATCGGGCTTATTGCCTAGCGGCTAAATGCTTAGGTGATTAAATATCGCACCTCGGGTCTAGCGAGCTTAGTTCCGGTGTGTGTGTTTGGGCTTTATGCCTAGCGTGCTTTATGCCGGTGATTATTCATATGTATGTGTTTCAATGGATCATTATAGATGTGAAATTTTGAGTACAATAATTGAGCTAATTGTTCGTGTACATGAAAGCCTATTGGTTGTAATGGATAAGGTAAGTTAGTATATTATGATTGATACTCTTTGGTTGAGATATAATTGAGGCATATTCGTAAAAATTCTATTAATGGTATCCGCCTTATAAATGATGTGTATGCTATATTGAAAGTTGATTTGGATGTGAACGTGAATGTGTCATGTAGATTCGGCCAAAAGGGTAAATATACATGTAATGTATATTGAACTAGTGAGTTAACAATGTGCTTTTGTATATTCGGCCTTATAGGTGTGGATAAAACGATATTATATAGATATTATAATGGTATACATGTGAAGATTAAAGGATATTATTATATGTGTATATTTGGTTATAAGTGGTAAGTATGTACTTGGTATTTATTCAATCATTTGTATCTGAAACATATCTGGTTATATGGAATTGATAAGTGATAATTAAATTACTTTGTAAGGATGGTGGTATTCGCCATGATGGCATAATTGTGCTAAGAAATTATATTAAGGTTATCAAAGGACTGGTTAATAATGTTTAATTGTTTGATTAAATGATTATATTTTTTTGCTTAAGGCTTACTAGGCTAAGTTAGCTTACTCTGTGTGATTGTTGTTCGGTTTATTAGATTTTGATCAAGCTACGAGCTCAGGGGATCGTCAACAAAGTCATTCACACTATCGACCTACTTTGGTATCTTTAAAGTTTGGATTTTTGAACTTAAGGCATGTATAGGCTAGTTTAATACTTATATGATATTTTGTTGATGTATATAAGCCATGCGAAAATGGCTCGATTTTAATGCTAATGATCTAATGTTTAAGTAATCTTAGTCATAGTATATGAGTGTGTTATGCTTGGTTTGTGAATTCGGTTGTGATATAAGTTCATGTTAGGTATATATACATATATGTTTGGCATGGAGTAACCATCTATGACTTATGTTTAGTTCTTTTGGAAAGTTTGATATATGTGATTGAGGCATGTGTTTGAGATGTGGATTGTTAGTGACCTATTATTGAGTTTCATAATTCAAAACATGAATCAAAGTGGAAATTGTTTATATTGTAAATTAGGTAACCGGTTATGTGATGAAATAAAGGTGATGGTTATAAGTTATTTATGATTCGGTATTGGTGTTTAAATCATGGCATTAAATGTTAGTTATATGTTAATATTAAATTCTTGGTATTTGACATGTGAGGACCAAGTTAGGCTATGAAATATATTTGATTAAGAAATATGGTTTTTGTATCTGTGTGAAATGGAATGCTTGAATGGGTGAGTTGTTTTAAAAATTTATTTGTTGAATATGTTTGGATTGATTCGATTATGGCATACCATTTAAGTGTAAGTTTGAATATGAATAAATTTGGAGATCATTTATATTGTAACTTTTATAGTCAGCTATATGATAACGTTATATGTTTGAGTCGGCATATACGGTCATAATATATATATATATATGGATGTGTATGATTAATGCTAATATGTGATATCATGCTTTATTAATGTATTTGCAAATATGTGCATATTCAATTAGTTGATAAGATAATATGATATATATTTTGAATTAACATGTTCTTTACATGATACATATATCTGTATGTATATTAAATTTAACTTTAGACTTTTCAAACTATGGAAGACATAATTGATTTATTAGGGTGTAATTATGTACATCTAGATGTTATGAACCATGTTTTGTTTAGATGTGTGAGCAAGTGATATACTTTGAGCATGATTTAATGAAATCCTATATAAAATATATGTATGTTTGTATTTCGTGATTTCTATCTAGTTTCAAAAAGTCTTTATAAGCATATGCATATTCGACTAATGTCGTTTAAAAGATCAAGTGAACAGTAATTGTTTATGGCAACTTGTGTTTTGTTCGGTAACGCCTTGCAACCTAATCCGGCGACGGACACGGGTTAAAGGTGTTATAAATAGCCTCAAATATCCTTGGCTTGTTGTTTAAATGAAGCTGCCGGCATGAACTCATGTGAATCGGTCTCCTTTAGGGAGATTGGCCTCTTACGCTTCCTTGCCATGGATATGATATTGTTGTGGCTCCAGAGTCTAAGGATTTCTTAGGAAAAAGGAAAAAGAAAGGAAAGAATGGAAGAAGGAAAGAAGAAAGAAGTGGGTTGAGAAGAGAAATGAAAAGGGTATGATGTTTAAATAGAATTTTAGGTCTGGCGGTTTCCCACGCCCGTGGGTTGAGGGTGTGTCGATTCACACGGCCGCCTCGCACGGATCGTGTTCTAGGCGTGTTGGTTCCCACGCCGTGTGTCTAGCCTTTGTGTTCGACAAGTCGTATATTAGCACGGTTAGATGGCACGGGCGTGTTCAGCCCGTGGTTGGCAAGTCAGTAGCTTCACACGGCCGTCAAGCACGGCCGTGTCACGTTGTTGGTGCCCGTGGGAGAGTGGTTGAGTCCGTGATTGCCAGAAATTAGTTCATTCTGACTTGTACCGCCCTGCCATGTTAGTACCAAGATTCTTGAGGTACACACGGCCACGACCACGGTCGTGTGTAGGGCCGTGTGTCCTGGAATTCTGCACCCCTTGTTAGTTTATAACTACGTATTCAGAAAGAAAAGAAGAAAAGAAAAACAAATTTAAAGAAAAATGTGAGAATAAGTTATGTTAGTGCTCGGGTTGCCTCCCGAGAAGCACTCGTTTATAGTCTTAAGCTAGACTCTCTTCTCGTTTGCATCTTCAGGGTGGTTTGAGGAGTTGGAAGTCCTTCCTCATGTTATTATCTGTATCCTCGTGAAAAAATTTAAGTTGAGATGCGTTTATAGTAAAAGTACCAAAAATAGGATTACTTACCTCGACTGTTCCGGATGGGAATACACTGGTTACCCTAAAAGATATTTCTTTGTTTGTGCTAGGGTCAGGAGGAGATATTCAAGATCCGCTTAGCCTAACAAAGCACTTGTCCCCTATTTTGAAGTGGTTTGTTGTTCCTATAAGCTCTTTTTGGGGTTCTTTCGATTTTTCCTCGTGTGGTTCTGGTTTTTCGTCGTGTATCCCTAATTTCTCCTTAAAGTGTGTCTTCCACTCATCTAGATCATCGAACTGGATCTCTCGATCTTCATGAGTTATTTCTTTGTTGGGGTTGGGGTCAGGATCGGGTTCAGTTTCTTTGGTGGTGTTTCCTGAAAAGAAGAGTTAACCGAATGGTTATTAGGGACATTTACATTCTCACATTGATTACTCGATGTTCTAGCCGAATCGAGAGCCTTGATGGTGACGGTCTCATTACCTAAGCAAAGTATGAGTTCTCCTGCATCAACATCAATTTTAGTCCTGGCAGTTGCTAAAAAGGGTCTTCCTAAAATTAGGGGATCGAATTATCCTCATCCATGACTAAGACAACAAAATCTACTTGGGGAAAACGAATCATCAATTTTTATAAGAACATCTTCGATAATACCCCTAGAATTCTAACAATTTTATCAGCTAATTGAATGCTCATCCTAGTTTGTTTTGGTTTCCCTAGACCTAATTGTTTAAACAATTTATAAGGCATGACATTTATGCTTGCCCCTAAATCACTAACGATCATCATCATCAACGCTTAGTCTACCAATTAAACATGGAATTGTAAAACTCCTGGATCTTTTAATTTCGTGGTTGCTTATTTTGCAAGATTGCTTGAGCACTTTGCGTTGAGTTCCACATGCGAATCTTAAATCTAGTTTCCGCTTGTTTGTCGAAAGCTTCTTTAAGAATTTCCTGAATCGGCATCTCTGCGAAAGAGTTTTGAGGAGTGGTAAGTTAATGTGTAATTTCTTTAAGAGTTTAAGAAACTTACCGAACTGTTCCTTCAATGTCGCTCCCTTCAATGCTTCGGGATAGGGTATGCGAGGTTGGTATGCTTTGATTATCGGTTTGGGCTTTTCTTGGGTTACCTCAGCTTTACCTTTTTCTACCTCGTTCCCTTGTGTTGAGATGGATTCATCTACCCTTGTATTCTCCTGAGCTGTTATGGCTTGGATCTGCTCTTTAGGATTAATTTCAGTGTTACTTGGTAGACGCCCTTGTGGTCGTTCGGATAATAGCTTTGCAATTTCTCCGACTGACTGGGTAATTTCCCCGATTGCCTTTGTAAGTCCTCCAACTTGGTTCTCAATCGTTTTGATCGATGTTTGTTGGGTGTTGAGCGTTACCTCATTTTTTTTGGAGACGGGCTTCTGTGGATGCTATGAATTTGTTCAGCGTCTCTTCAAGACTGAGCTTCTTTTCCTGTGGATAGGGCTGATTTTGGAAATTCTGAAGAGGTTGTTGTCTTTGATTTCCTTGATTTCCTTGTCCTCCCCACGAAAAATTTGGGTGGTTTCTCCAACCTGGATTATAATTATTACTATATGGGTTATTATTAGATCTGAAATTGTTACCTATATAGTTCATCTGTTCGCTCTCTGTTCTGGGTTGGTAGGGTGGGTACTCGAGTGCATCGCCACGTTCCACTTGCGTCGCCTTTGCATGACCGGATGTACTGCGAAGAACACAAACTATCAATCTTCTTATTCATCAACTCTACCTGATTTGATAGCATGGTTACTGCATCGAGGTTGTAAACTCCGGCTATTTTTGTTGGCTTTGTTCTTGTAACTTGCCATCGATAGTTATTCAAATGACATCTCTTCAATAAACTCGTAGGGTCGCCTCGGAGTTCTATTATTCAGGGTTCCACCGGTGGCTGAATCAATTAATTGCCTCGTTGAAGGATTCACACAGTTGTAAAAAGTTTGGACTTGGAGCCACAATGGTAATCCGTGGTGTGGGCATCTCCTCAAAAGATCTTTGTATCTCTCCCATGCGTCGTATAATGTCTCTAAATCCATCTGCACAAAGGAAGATATATCATTACGTAACTTGGCCGTTTTGGCCGGTGGAAAATATTTTAATAGAAATTTTTCAGTCATTTGTTCCCATGTAGTGATTGACCCTCGTGTAACGAGTTTAACCACTGTTTGGCTTTATTCCTTAATGAAAAGGGAAATAACCGAAGACGTATGACATCATCAGAAACGGGATTTATTTTGAAGGTATCGCAGAATTCTAAAAAGTTAGCTATATGAGTGTTTGGGTCTTAGCCCCGCAAACCATCAAATTGAACAAATCGTTGAATCATTTGAATAGTGTTAGGCTTTAATTCAAAATTATTAGCAGCTATAGCAGGCCTAACAATACTAGATTTTGCCCCTGTTAAATGAGGTTTAGCATAATCATACATAGTACGAGGAGCATTCTGATCCGCCACATCGTTTTGTGGTGGTGGATTATTTTCGTCCATCTCTTCAGTAGGATTGGATCGGTCTTCTCGCTCTCCTTGGTAATTTAGGGCTCGCCTAATTTCTCTGCGATTTCTTTGAGCGGTAGCTTCAATATCACTGTCGTATTCTAAAGGTCCTCTCGGGTTCCTTCTAGTCATAAACTAGAGGTACCTGCTAGGAAAAGAAAGAAAGAAAATTTAGCAAATTTAAAATTAAAACTAAAAAATAAATTGCGAAAAATAAAAATAGTGGCTAAACTAATAAAAATAAAGTTTTCTTAATATTTTAGTTCCCCGGCAACGGCGCCAAAAACTTGATCGCTGTAAATCAGAGTTTTAAAATTTATAAAAGAATGATCGAACCTGGAAACTAACTCTGACAATGATTGAGGCAAGTGCACCTATCGAACAGTAGTATAGTTTAGGCAAGACCGGATTATCGAACCCAAAGGAACTAAAAGTACCAATACTCACCGTCTTTTTATTATTTAGCCTTAATATAAAGTGATGGTTGTTTAAACTAAAACTAATCTACTTACTAAGCTAAGACGCAAAGACAAAAAGAATGAATTCGGAAAATAACTTTTGGAAAAACTCAGTTGACTCAAGCGATACCCTTAGGAAAAATCCACCTAGACTTCACTTGTTATTTAACCTTGAACCATATGATTTATTCACTTAGTTTGATCTGTGAGACTCCCTAACGTATATTAAACCCTCTCTCGAGGCGAATAACGTCTAACCCTAGGTTAATTAGTGGAACTCTCGTTAAACTTATAATAACCCCTAGAATAGCAATAAATCAATCTGTGGACTCCCATATTAGGTTTCACCCTAATCCGACAAAATCTCGTCACCCTATCTCTAGGTGTGCGATCAACTCCGCTTAATTATGTTGGATCTACTCTTAGTCAGGGTCTATTCCTCCTCCACCTAAGCATATTAGATTTGTATTAAGTTCACACAATTAAGAACAAACTAAGTTATTATCATATAATTCAAAAATCAAATAACAAGATTCATCATAAGTTTCATCTCCTTCTGTATCCAAGGTTTAGTTCATAACAATAAAGGAAAACATCTCAAGAGAAAAGATAACACAAAACATAAGAAATCCCTAAAACCCCCAAAGGAATTGAAGAGGAGATCCTCCGTCTTGAGTAGAATTCGCTTCTTGAGATGGATCAACTGGCTATCTTTGAGTGATTCCCACAAATCTGACCTTTTCGGCTTGGCTTTTTAGCCTAGCTTTCCGCCCCCTTTCAGCTGGTACTTAGGGTGTATTTATAGACTCTTGAAACACGTTTCTTTCTCCTAAGTATCCTTTCCCGAATGAAATTGCTCTTCTCCACAGGCGGAGACACGCCATGGCACACGCCTGTGTAAATCGCGGCGGTGTGTTCAAAATCAAGTTGAATGAGGCACGGCCACCGTGTAAGTCGTGGTAAGGCCGTGTTCTAGTAGGAATGGTGGCAAGGCCGTGTGGCTTGAAGTCCAGGCCGTGTTGATTTCATGCTTTGGCCCATTTGTCCCGTTTTAAGCCCGTTTCTTGTTCATTTCGACATCGGGTGCTTTCCTGAGTATAAGACATGAAAAGAAAGGATTAAGAGCACCTTTTTACATAAATTGGGGCTTAAATCATCGAAAAGCATACTAAATGTGGGTTTAGAATATGTTACTTTTACGGTTTATCACCTAACTGTCTCTTCTTCGAGTCTCGAGACTCAATTTCAGCTTTCTTTTCCTCTTTGACTAGTTCCTCAGCCTTACAGGTTCGATCTACCAGCACCACAAACTCTTTTAGTTCGAGGAAACCGACAAACAAACGGACATCCTCATTTAACCCATCCTCGAATCTTTTGCACATAATGGCTTCTGTCGATACGCACTCTCGAGCGTATTTGCTGAGCCTCACGAACTCACGCTCATATTCAGCCACCGTCATTTGACCCTGCTTTAGCTCTAAGAACTTCTTTCTTTTCTGGTCGATGAACCTTTGACTAATGTACTTCTTCCGGAATTCCTCTTGGAAGAATTCCCAATTAACTCTCTCCCTTGGTACCACCGGCACAAGGGTGTTCCACCACTGATTGGCCAAATCTCTCAAGAGAGATACCGCACATTTTATGCACTCTTTAGGCGTACAAGACAACTCATCGAATACCTTGATGGTATTATCAAGCCAGAATTCCACCCCCTCCGGATCATCATCCTTATTAGCCCAAAATTCCTCGACTCTTTGTTTCCGGATCTTATCGACCGGAGGCCTTTCTCTTCTTACTACCTCTACCACCTGACGAGCTACAGGAGCATGTTGAGGAATAGGTGGGGGTGGAGGGGGTTGAGCATTAGGATTTGCTCGAATATACTCGGTGTACCAATTGCTCATCATATAGAGGAAGGCTTCTCGAGCCTCTTCTCCCTGACCTAAAGTCTCGGGTCTACTCTCTACTGGCGCGATCCCTTCTGTGGGAGCCAACACATTACTCACAGCATCATCGGCTGCAGTCCGATCGGGATCCATTACTATATAAAAAAATACAATTTAAAACGTCAGGAGTCGTCACACTATCATTAGGTAAGTACTCATATGTATGGCATGTATAGCTAGACTCATACTTACGCTACATTAGTTTGAGAACTGACTAAACCGTAGCTCTGAGACCACTAAATGTAACACCCCTTACCCGTGTTCAAGGCTGGAACCGGATAACGACGCATTACCGAACTCAACTTGCTTAAACCTACAACATCGGGCCATAAAATTTCGTTTCTAATTTAAAAATTTTCTTTCAAGACCTTTTTGTCCTTATTATAGGTCTACGAGACCCTAAACTTGTACCCGGATGATTCGGGACTAAACCTGAAACTTTTGAACACATAGACAAATTTGACATAAAACAGGGCCACACGCCCGTGTGAAGAAGGGAACACGCCCGTGTGGAAAATTCACATGCCCGTGTTCCACACCCGTATGGAATTATTTTCAACTTCAAACCTACAGGGGTTTTTACACGGCCGGACACACGCCTGTGTCCCTGGCCCGTGTCTCTCACACGGCCTTGACACGTCCGTGTCTTAGCTCGTATGCCAAAACCTTGGCATTCTATTTATGACATCATCACCTCACTAAGGTCACACAGCCAAGGCACACGCCTGTGTCCTTAAACCGTGTGTTGAATTAAATTCCAAATTTCAGGTGCAAACTTCACACGGCCTGGGAACACGCCCATGTCCATGACCGTGCTTCCCACACGGCTGAGACACACGGTCGTGTCTCTGCCCTTGTGTTTACTACTGAGCATACTAACTTGTAAACCTATCATGCAAGGGGACACACGGCCTCTCCACACGCCCGTGTGTCTACCCGTGTGGAGAATTATATGGCTATCTACCAAGCCATTTTCCACCTTACAAAGCAACCACACTTATACCAAACCAATTCAACACATATTATGACCATATGGCACCTCTAAGAACTCATAATCAAGACATCCACACAAGCATACACTTCATGAAATTCATCATCATTGAATATATGAACATGTCAAGTATAGGCCAACTTCCCATGACCATTTACAAAGTGAATTGAACTACATTAATAGCAAATACTTTGGCTAACAAAAGTGACATAACAAAATGACCACATCCTATACATGCCATACTCAAAATGAATCTAACTTGGCTATACCAAGAAGTAGTCGGTAGTGTGATTTCCGAACTCCGACGTTCCACAAATTCTCGAGCTAACTCTGCAATACTAGAAGGAAAAGGGAAATGAGAGGGGTAAGCATAAAGCTTAGTAAGTTTGCATGAAATAAATATCAACAAAAAGCTCATAATTTCATCCATCCATTGCATTGAATAAAACACAAGTCTTAAGCACATCTCCATAACTTACTCATACTTACTCTTACCAATTACACATCATGCCACATCTCGTAAACTATTCTTGTGAATTACTCACATATACCTGTATCACTTCATCACATAGTCTTAGCATTAATCTCACCCTATCATAAGCTTAACTATTTACCCCATTAAATCACTTGGGATATTCAAGGATACATGATCATCCTCATTCACATAATTACGACGCTAATGCCACATCCCGGATGCGGTCTTGCATAAGATCACATTCGATGCTGATGCCATATCCCGGATATGGTCTCATACGGGATCTCATTTCGGTGTCGATACCATATCCTGGATTCGGTCTTATACGAATTTCATATTCAATACCGATGCCATATCCCAGATATGGTCTTACACGAGCTTTCATTCGGTGCCGAGGCCATGTCCCAGACATGGTCTTATACGAGACCTTACCCATCTCAAGTCTTGATGGAAATATTCTCTCATTTATTTAAGTCCAACCGGGACTTCAACATCATAAATTTTCATTATTTCATCATTCAAAATCATTACTAAAATTCATAGAAACAATATACATCATCATTAACATCGAACATTTTAAGGCTTGATAACACGATGTTGAATCTAATACACACAAACTTACCTCGATTTCAAAATGGGCTAGATTGTCGATCTAGTCTGATACTTTGCCCTTTCCTCGGTCGAGGTTAATTCTTCGTTCCTCTTGATCTATAATAACAATTTAGCTCATTTAATAATCACATTAATCAACAAGTCTCAAAATTCATACTTTGGCAAAATTATCATTTTGCCCTCATACTTTCACAAAATGACTATTTTACCCCTAGGCTCGTAAATCGATTCTAATCGAATTTCCCCCTCTTACAAGCCTAGATGAACATTTATTTCTCTTATGAAAACCATCAAAACTCAATATTTCATACATTTACCTCTTATTTTACAACCTTTACAAAAAGGTCCTTCTAGGTGTTTTCATGGTAACACCTTTCATAAAAGTTGTTTATTAAACATCTATGACTCATTTTCTTCCATAAAAATGCAGCAAACAACAAACATGCTCTCATGGTAAAACTCTAAACTTTCCACCATTTTGCAAAATAGTACCTTCTATAGTTAGCTTAAGCTTTAGGGGTTCCAAAAGTACAATTATCATCAAGAAAAACCATTAAAATCACTTACTTGTAAGGTGAAGAGCTTGCTGAAATTTTTGGGTTTTCAAACCTCTATTTGCTGCTAATTTTTGGTGGAAGAAGATGAGTGAATAGAAAGATATCATCTTTTCTTTATTTTATTCTATTTCATCAATTTAATCCACCTACTACACCAACTTTGACTAATTTTGACTTCCTTGTCCCCCTATGGCCGGCCACCCTATATTTAAGGGTCAATTTGCACATTAAAGGCCTCCAATTAATATTCTATGGATATTAGGCACCTTTAGCTCATAAAATGGAACTTTCGCACTTTATGTGATTTAGTCCTTTTTCGCGATTAAGCATGCAATCGCTAAAATTAAAGCACCAAAATTTTCATGCACCTATATAGTCATACTATAACTCATAAAATAATATAAAAAATAAATTTCTCCGACCTCAAATTAGTGGTTCCGAACCACTGTTCCGACTAGCCCCTAAATTTAAATTATGTAATTTCTATTGAATAGGTTATCATGTGGTTAGTTCCAAAAGAACTATATTTAAATGCACTAGCTTGTGGCTATGGTTGAATGATATGCTTATGTCTTGTGTGATATGCATATGAAACAGGTGTGGAAAGGTAATGAAATAGTAAGCTCATACTTGAAGTGTAAAATGATGAAAAAGGGAATGATGAGTTAAATTGGTGTGTTATTTAAGTTAAAGAAAGTAAATGCAATGGAAAGTAATGAAATATAAATGAAACTAAGAAAAGTTGAAAGGGTTTAAAGTTTTATAAATCCTATTATGCTAGGGATGATATGTATATGTGATGCTGTGAATGTACTCACTTTGTGAGTTGTTGAATATGGTTTCATGAATCTTGCTGTATTGGTATAGGATTATTTTTTATAAGTATAAATTTCATATTTGAAATGGATTGATATGACTAAATTTTATACAAGCTTACTAAGCATTCATTGCTTACATAGTTATCTTTCTCTTACTTTACAGATTATCGGAAGATCGATCAAGTTGGAAGCTCGTCAGAGATCTATCACACTATCCAGCAATTATATAGGTAGATTTTGATGTCTTGGTTAAGGTTATAATGGTATATATAGGTGGACTTATGATTGATGATAAGTTGAATGTTAGTTGATGAGTTTGGCATGTATATGTCATTTTGGGTGATGTAGCCTTGGTACATTTGGTGCCTTGTTGATATGTGTTAATTTGATAATGTGTTATAGCATGGTTGAATGGCCCAAGTGATATATGATGAATTGACCTCAACATGGTCAAGATATTGTATGCTTTGGAAAGGTTTTGAATAGATGTGTATGATTGAAATATGGTTTATATACATGTTGATTGTTGGAACCATCTGGGTATGGTTAGATTTGTGTCATTTAGATGACCTTGATGGTTAGAGTTGATATGGTCATTTGAAGTTGTGTTTTGAATAACCACATTGGTATTTTTGAATGTAATTTTGGCATGTGGTCAATTATGGTATAACTTGATATAGAATTAAACTATATATATATATTGATGATTTATGGTAAAAAAATGTATAAGTTAGACATATGTATATTTGAGATTCATGATAACTATATGATGGAAGTTCAAATGGTGGATAAAAATGTATATTATAAATGTCCTTTTGATATGTTTGAATGTGGTGAATTGGTATAATTGTTATAGATGACATGTATGGTTATTTGTGCTAGATGTAAAATGGCATATTTGGTACTTTTGGTATGGAATTTGATAGGTAAACAAAGTGGTAAGTTATGACATAAGTTTAGTTATAAGTTAGTTGAACTTTTGGCCAATTTATGTATATGGATATACATGTTTAATGATTGTGATTGAGGTTCCTTTTAGGCACATTGGTTGTATGCTTATGTACCTTAATTGGATAGCTTGTTATAGCATGGTTTGGTGCACTTTGGAGTGCCTGATTATATGTGGAAAATTAGTTGTAGGTGGATGCATGTTTGGGGGAGAAAAATGGCTTGAAAGTGGACTATTTTTCGTCCACATGGGCAGAGACATGGGCGTGTGTCTCAGCCATGTGTGACACACGGCCAGGCAACACAGCCCTGTGTCCCTTGTAGCTTTCAAAAGGTTGCAAGTTAGGCTGTTGCACGGCCTAGCTGTAACACCCCTTCCCCGAGCCCGAAGTCGGGACCGGGTTTGAGGCATTACCTAACTAATCTCACTTGACATCTCAAAACGGGCTATAAAAATTTTGTTTAAACGCCTCACTTACACATACTCGGCCTAAGAGGCCCTAAACATACCCCCGAGAGGTATCAGAACTATTATGGGAACTTTTACGAGCTCAAGAAACCTTTCAAGAAAACAAGGGCCACACGCCCGTGTTGGTCTAGGGACACGCCCGTATGCCCCTAAGACATGCCCGTGTCTTCCACCCGTGGACGATCCTGACTAACTTCACACGGCCTAGACACGCCCGTGTCTTCCACCCGTGGTCGATCCTGACTAACTTCACACGGCCTTGACACGCCCGTGTCTTCCACCTGTGGTCGGTCCTGACTAACTTCACATGGCCTAGACACACCCGTGTCTTCCACTCGTGGTCGGTTTAAATTCCACAATTAATGTGCAGACTTCACACGGCCTGGGCACACATCCGTGTCCTTAGCCCGTGGAGCATACTGACTTGCAAACTTAGCAAGCAAGGGGACACACGGTCGATCCACACACCCATAGGGCTGACCGTGTGTCACACACGGCGTAGACGCACTCCCGCGTGTCTACTCATGTGGACAATTAGATGGCTATCTACCAAGCCTTTTGCCACCTTACATTGCACACATTCATACACCATCACATACACTTCACATATCATAAATTATAACTCTTGAATTATCATATTAATTCTATATATATAAAAAAAATGAGGTCTTCATCCTATACACGAGGGATAACTATTTCTGGTATAATTACAATCGACTTAAGCCATCATCTATGGCTATACACAACCGAACCATAAACTCTCTTAGGCCAACACATTTGGCTGTATCAACTTTAAAATACTATCCCTATACATGCCATAACTCATAAGGACTTGAAACCTCATACCAAGTGCCTACTCGATAGTGTGAAGACATCTCCGACGGTCTCCTTCCCGAGCCAATTAAGTTAACCTATAAGAGATAAGAAAGGAAGAGGAGTAAGCAATAATGCTTAGTAAGTTCATATACATATAATACATTCATTAATCATCCTCAACCACACATGTGTTATAACAAGAGTTACTTTTAAACTCATGGTTACCATTCAATCATTCATAATGCTCATCCATCTCATTTCTTATCACATTCTAACCATATCACGAGCTTAATGCTCACATTCATTAACATACATTAATGCACTTAACATCCCCTAGTCACATGATACAACACATCATAGTACACGTCACTCGGTGATTTTGCACTTTGCCCGCCATCAATCTTTAGTAGGGCGGTATCGCACATAGCCCACCGTCAATCTATAATAGGGTGGTATCGCACATAGCCCACCATTTGATACTAAATACGATGGTATCGCACACAGCCCATCGATAATTAATAATAAGGTGGTAACGCACATAGCCCACCATTTTACATTATTGGTAATGTTATCGCACACAGCCCATCACTAACAGTTAATAAGGTAGTATTGCACTTAGCCCACCCTTATTATACTTATAACACCCCTTACTCGACACCGTTGCCGGAGTCGAGCATGAGGCATTACTAGACTTTACTACTAATTTGGGGCATAAAAATTGAAACTGTCCATCTACGTCATGTTAACTAAATTGACTATAACTCAAGTTACGAAACTCAAAATTTAGATCTGTAAATTTTCCTAGAAACTAGACTAATATATATTCTTACTATAATTTTTCCAGATTTTTCATGTGGCCAATTAGTACAGTTTATTTATTAAAATTTCCCCTATTTCACTGACCAAGGGTTCCGACCTCTCTTAACCTAAATTCAAATATCTCATTGTACAATTTTCATATGATGTTCCCACTTGTTTATATTGAAAATATACTAACTAAGGAATCTAGACATATAAAATATAACTCATAATTCATTTTTTACAATTTTGAATGATTTTCTAAAGTCAAAACAGGGGACATCGAATACCATCTTGACCCTGTCTCACTAAAATTAAAATATAACAAAATATAAAATTCATTTGCCTACTATGTTTCTTTCATATAAAAGTAGACACAATAAGATTTAATTCCATGTCTTATTAACTTTCTAATTCCATTTTTCCTATTTTTGGTGATTTTTCAAATTCATGTCACTGCTGCTAACCAAAAACTGTTTCATTGCAAAAAAATATGGTTAACTAGTTTATAACATCTTTACTCCATTTCATTTAAACTCTATACATTAACCATACCTATATATACCAAAACCAAATCAACCAAAACCACAACCAAACATAATCATCAAGCCAAAATATAAATTCCAAGATTTACAAGATGGACAAGCCATTTTCGCATGGCTTATACAAATATATACAACTTCAAAACCAAACATAATATTTCTAGCCTATACATGCCATATATGTTTATAGTTTCAAACTTTTAAAATACCGAAATAGCGATCGATAGTGTGACGATGTTCCAAAACGATCCCCGAGCTCGTCGCTAACTTCCAAAATCTATGAAACAGAATAACAAAAACACACAAAGTAAGCTAACTTAGCTTAGTAAGCTTTAAGCAATTTAAACAATCTAATGATATAATCAACTCATTTTAAGCCAATCCAAATTTCATTATCATTATCAATCTTAACCTCAAATCTACAAATGAGATAAATAATACATTTTTACACACAAAATTTACCTTGGCCGAATGCTCATTTAATCAATATGACCTAATATTAATCAACTTTCAAGGCTAAAATGTCTTTATATGATCAAACATACACAAACGCATTTATATAAACTTAAGAACTATAATACCACATCTTGTACATATACCACTTAAATGGCCGATTATACATGAACACATATATGCCCATATCCAAAAATCAATTCCACAATATTCATACTATTTATTTACAAGGCCGAATACACTTACTAAAATTCACATAAAATCTTAAATTGTATCACATATAATTAGTAACAAATATCAAGTTACTAATTTACCTTATCTCAAACAACCAATAGGCTTACACATACCTGAACATTGAGCACATTTACCGAATTTAAATTCCACATCAGCAAGAATATTTTTTAAGCATACACTTATAATAATTCACTGGCATAAAGCCTGCTAGGCATAAAGCCCGATATCTTTCATCGGCACAAAGCCTGCTAGGCTTAAAGCCTGATATTATTCACCGGCACAAAGCCTGCTAGGCTTAAAGCCCGATGTCTTTCACCAGCACAAGGCTTGCTAGGCTCAAAGCCCGAATATCATATTTATAAAGCTGTCTCACAACCAATTCATATATCGAACTTTTCTTATACTTCATAATCTTCATTCGAACTTTCAAATATTATAACTCAATCGAACTAAACTTAAACATATTAATTCTATATTTATTCACATTCGGCTAACTCAATACTAATTCCACAATTTCCAAATCAGCATATTACTACATACATAATTTACAATGTTTAATTGCTTAAAGACTTACCTCGAATATCGACGGACTACAAAAACCGGCTATTCAACTATTTTCGCTTTTCCCCGATCCAAGTCCGATTTCTTTGGTTCTTGATCTAAATATATTCAAATTAAGCTCATTCAAACATATTTTCATTCAATTTAATCCAAAAACACATAAATTAGCATTTTGCACTTTATCCCCTAATATTTCACATTTTCTCAATTTAGTCCCCATTTCAAAACAACACAAAATACACAAAATTTCCTTAAACCCATGCTTGGCCGAATCTTCCATAGGTCCCTAGTAGCCTATTAATTTCATTTATTTCACATTTTAACCCCTCAATTAACAAATTTCACAATTTAATCCTTAATATGCATTTTTATCAAAAATCACTTAATTAACTATGATAATCTACCAACATTTATTTATTTTTCATCATCAAACAGCAAAAGCATCAAGCTTTCAACAATGGAAAATCACAAAATCATCATCAAATCTAAAAATTAAAACATGGGCTTGCTAGTATACGAAGCAACAATCTCAAAAATGTAAAAATTATCAAAAAAATGAACAACTATCATACCTTAATTAAGATTCAAATGGCCGAAACTTTCCTAGGTTTTTCTTTCTTTTTCTTAAGCTCACATTCGGCCAACATTATAAGATGGAGAAGGTGGATTTGTTTTCTTTTTCTTTTTATGTTATTATAACATATATTATAAATTTATAACTAGTTTACTATTTTAACCATATTATGTTTTAATTATAAAACATAATAATATGGACAAAGTTGTCCCATGCCGCCCACTATCTTCTAAAATGGGCTATTTGCCCTTTAAGGATCCCATATTAAAAAGCCACTATCAATATGGCACTTTACACTTTAGTTTGTAACTTTCGCATTTAACGCGATAACGTTCTTTTATTTAATTAAGCATGCAAACAATCAAATTTTTATACGAAACTTTCACACATGCTAATTTACATATAATTAACGCAGAAAATAATATTTAAATTATTTTTTGACTTGGATTCGTGGTCCCGAAACCACCGTTCTGATTAGGGTCTAAATTGGGCCGTTACAACTCTCCCCCTTAGGGATTTTCGTCCCCGAAAATCTTACTGGTGAATAGGTTTGGATAACGTTCTTTCATTGTATTCCATGACTCCCAAGTTGCCTCTTCAACTCCGTGCTTTTGCCACAGTACTTTAACTAACGAAATTTTCTTTTTTCTCAATTCTTTTATCTTACGAGCCAGAATACAAATCGGATCCTCTTCATATGACATATCAGGTTGAATCTCAACTTCTGTTGGACAAATCACATGTGAAGGATCAGATCGATATCTACGAAGCATCGAAACATGAAAGACATCATGGATCTTTTCTAGCTCGGTGGTAATCGCAATCACAGTAAGCAAGCGGCCGATCGCTCTGTAATTTCATACGGTCCAATCAATCTTAAACTCAATTTGCCTTTACGACCGAATCTGAGTACTTTCTTCCACGGTGAAACTTTCAAAAACACTTGATCTCCGATCTGAAACTCAATATCTTTACGCTTCAAATCCGCATATGACTTTTGGCGGTGCGATGCGACTTTCAAACTATCACGGATTACTGCCACTTTCTGTTCAGTTTCTTTAATCAAGTCAACCCCATGTATCTTATTTTCACTGAGCTCGGTCCAATACAATTCTGTACAATATTTACGACCGTACAAAGCCTCGTAGGGTGCCATCTTGATACTAGATTGAAAACTATTATTGTAGGCAAATTCGATCAGAGGTAAATATCTTTCCCACGTATCTTCAAACTCAAGGATGCAACATCTCAACATATCCTCAAGTATCTGAATGATTCGTTCGGACTGACCATCTGTCTGCGGATGAAAAGCTGTGTAAAAATGCAGTTTTGTACTTAAAGCATCTTGCAATTTCTTCCAAAACCGCGATGTAAATCTCGGGTCTCTATCTGAAACAATAGAAATAGGCACACCATGTAATCTCACAATTTGTGATACATATAACTCAGCAAGCTTATCGAGAGAAAAATCTGTACGAACTGGAACAAAGTGAGCTGATTTGGTCAATCTATCCACTATAACCGAAATTGCATCTTTCTTGCTCGGTATCATAGGTAATCCAGATACAAAATCCATAGTGACTCTGTCCCATTTCCACTCAGGTATCATGATCGGCTGAAGTAACCCAGAAGGTACCTGATGCTCTGCTTTTACTTGTTGACAGACTAAACATTTCAAAACAAAGTCAGATATGTCTCGTTTCATACCAGGCCACCAATAAAACTATTTCAAATCGTTATAAATTTTTGTGCTACCCGGATGAACAGACAACCGGCTGCTATGAGCTTCATTTAAAATCATCTGAATCAAATCTGAATTCCTCGGAACGCATATTCGATCTTTGAACTTCAAGCAGTCATTCTCATCAATTCGAAACTCTGATTCAACATTACTTTCACACTGAGCTCGTTTTGCCAACAAATCTTTATCAACTTTCTGGGCATCATCAATTTGTTGAACAAACAACGGTCTTGCTTTTGATTCGGCTACTATCAAACCATCATCAGACATAACCATATGCACACTCATTGCACGTAGAGCAAATAATGACTTTCGACTTAAAGCATCCGCAAAAACATTAGCTTTTCCCGGATGATAGTCAATCACTAGTTCATAATCTTTCAACAGCTCTAACCATCGGCGTTGTCTCAAATTCAAATCTTTCTGAGTCATCAAATACTTCAAGCTTTTGTGATCTGAATAAACATGACATTTCTCACCGAACAGATAATGACGCCATATCTTTAACGCAAACACAATGGCTGCTAGCTCCAAATCATGTGTCAGATAGTTTCTTTCGTGTGGCTTCAACTGTCTCGAGGCATAAGCTATGACTTTGCCTTCACTGGAGCTTAGGTAAAATGAACTTTCAATTGATCAAAACTTTTCTGACACTTTTCCAACCACTCAAACTTAATATCTTTCTGTAACAGCTCTGTCAACGGTGTAGTAATCATAGAAAAACCTTTCACAAACCGTCTATAGTAACCAGCAAGCCCCAGAAAGCTTCGAACTTTAGAAACATTTTTCGGTGGTTTCCAGTCAAGTATAGCCGAGATTTTATTCAGATCAACCCGAATACCTGATGCTGAAACAACATGGCCCAGAAAACTGACTTCACGCAACCAGAACTCACACTTACTAAACTTTGCATACAACTGTTTATCTCGCAAAGTTTGTAGCATAAGTCTCAAATTCTCAGCATGCTCGGTTTCATCTCTTGAGTAGATCAGAATATCATCTATAAACACTACGACAAACCGATCCAAATACTGTCTAAAATTCTGATTCATTAGATCCATGAAAATAGCAGGTGCATTAGTAAGTCCAAAAGGCATAACCAAAAACTCGTAGTGTTCGTACCTCGTCTGAAAAGCAGTCTTTGGCACATCAAAATCTCTGACTCACAACTGATAATAACCCGACCTCAAATCTATCTTTGAAAATACTGAAGCCCCTTTCAGCTGATCAAACAAGTCATCAATCCGTGGCAACGGGTATTTATTCTTTATGGTCATCTTATTTAGCTGTCGATAATCAATACACATTCGCATAGTTCCATCTTTCTTTTTCACAAATAAAATGCGCGCACCCGGGAGAAAACTTCGGTCGTGCAAAACCTCTATCCGTTAACTCTTGCAATCGTGCTTTCAACTCTTTCAATTCAGTAGGTGCCATTCTATACGGAGCTATCAAAATCAGAGTCATTCCTGGAACTAACTCAATACCAAAATCTACCTTTCGAATAGGTGGCAAACCCAGTAATTCTTCAGGAAACACATCCGAATATCCGCACACAACTGGTACAGTTTCAATCTTCTTTTCAGTCACTTTACTATCAAACACATAAGCAAAGTAAGCTTCATAACCTTTTCTTACATACTTCCGAGCTAACATCGACGATATTACTGCTGGTAACCCATTCAGATCATTAGATTCAATCCGAATAATTACGCTGTTCTGACATCTCAAATCAATGGTCTTTCTTTTGCAATTAACAACGGCATCATGCAAAGTCAACCAATCCATACCCAAAATTATATCAAATTCGTCAAAAGGCAACAACATCAAATCGGCTGGAAAATATGAATCTCGAATCATTAACGGGCAATTTTTACACACTTTGTCAACCAATACACACCGGCCCAAGGGGTTTGATTCTCGAATCACAAACCCAGTAGACTCAACAGGTAGAGTCTTACTGGATACTAATGTTTCACACACATAAGAATGAGTCGAACCAAGATCAATCAATGCAATAACGCTAGTATTATAAAGAGTGAAAGTACCAGTAATAACATCTGGGGAAGAAGCATCCTCTCGAGCGCGTATAGCATATGCTCTAGCAGGTGTACGAGCCTCAGATCGAACCGCTGTATCTTTTGTTCCTCTCTAACTGCCACCTACATTACCCGAATGCCTGGGTGGTCTGCCTCGCACTGACATGTTGCTCGGTCTTACATTCTGAACAGTGTTTTGCTCGGCTAACATCGGACAATCTCGGATAAAATGATCCATCGATCCACATTTAAAACAAGACCGATCATGTAATCTACAACTCCCAGAATGCCATTTACCACAGTGCTTGCACTCAACTCTATTCTGTTGAACATTGCCAACACTAGCTATTGAAGTGGCTCGTGAACTCACAGGAGGTCGGTCTCGTCTAGAAAAGTCCGAAGTAGCTTTATGTCGACTAGAATCATCTCTGAACTTCTTTGATACTGAGTGAAAAGTCTTACTCGATGATCTTTTACGGAAGTCTCTGGCTTCAATTTCAGCTTTTCTTTTCTCTTTTCCAAGCTCTTCGGCTTTACAGGCTCGCTCAACAAGTACCACAAACTCTTTAATCTCAAGTATGGCGACCAGTAATTTAATGTCTTCATTCAACCCATCTTCGAATCTTTTACACATGATAGCTTCGGTTGAAACACATTCACGAGCATATCGGCTTAGTCTCACAAATTTCCGTTCATACTCAGTTACGGTCATACGACCCTGCTTCAATTCCAAAAATTCTTTGCATTTTTGATCGATGAATCTCTGGCTGATGTATTTCTTACGGAACTCAGTCTGAAAGAATTCCCAGGTCACTTTCTCTTCCAGAACCACCGATACTAGTGTATTCCACCAGTGATATGCGGTGTCTCGTAGTAAGGATATACCACATTTTAAGCATTCATCCGGAGTACATGATAGCTCATCGAACACACGGATAATATTATCAAGCCACAGCTCAGCTCGTTCAGCATCATCATCATCATTAGCTTTAAAATCTTCGGCCCCGTGTTTTTTGATTTTATCTACAAGGGGCCTATTAAATCTCATCGGATCAATCATCGGGGGTACCATAGGTGTCGAAGATGGATTATTCGGGGGTGGAGTTTGTTGTGCAAAGTAGGATTAGTCCTGGATATCTTGTAAACCAATCATTCATCATTTGGTAGAAGGCTTGTCTAGCCTCCCCCTCTGGATTACTCGAATTAGGTTGAGAATCTATCGGCTCTATCCCTTGCGCGGGAGTAGGCGCTACACTCTCGACATCATCAGCTATGGCTCGATCGGGATCCATTACTATATGAAATCACATTTTCAAATGTCAAAAGTCATCACACTATCGCAGTATAAAATATGACATGTATAGCTAGACTCACACGCGCTACGTTAGTCCTAGAATCGACTAAACCGTAGCACTGATACCAATCAAATGTAACACCCCTTACCCGAGACCGTTGCCGGAGTCGAGCATGAGGCATTACTAGACTTAACTACTAATTCGGGACATAAAAATTGAAACTGTCCATCTGCGTCATGTTGACTAAATTAACTATAACTCGAGTTATGAAACTTGAAATTTAGATCCGTAAATTTTCCTTGAAACTAGACTCATATATATTATTACTATAATTTTTCCAGAATTTATCATGTTTCCAATTAGTACATTTTATTTATTAAAGTTTCCCCTATTTCACTGACCAACGGTTCTGACCTCTCTTAACCTAAATTCAAATATCTCATTGTACAGTTTTCATATGATGTTACTACTTGTTTCTATTGAATATAGACTCACTAAGGAATCTAGAAATATAATATATAACTCATAATTCAATTTTTACAATTTTTAATGATTTTATAAAGTCAAAACAGGGGACTTCGAATACCATCTTGACCCTGTCTCACTAAAATTCAAATATGACAAAATATAAAATTCCTTTGCCTACTCTGTTTCTTTCATATAAAATTAGACAAAATAAGCTTTAATTCTATATCTTATTCACTTTCTAATTACATTTTTCCTATTTTTGGTGATTTTTCTAAATCATGTCACTGCTGCTAACCAAAAACTGTTTCATTGCAAAAAAATATGGTTAACTAGTTTATAACATCTTTACTCCATTTCATTTAAACTCTATACATTAACCATACCTATATATACCAAAACCAAATCAACCAAAACCACAACCAAACATAATCATCAAGCCAAAATATAAATTCCATGATTAACAAGATGGACAAGCCATTTTCGCATGGCTTATACAAATATATACAACTTCAAAACCAAACATAATATTTCTAGCCTATACATGCCATAAATGTTCATAGTTTCAAACTTTTAAAATACCGAAATAGCAATCGATAGTGTGACGATGTTCCAAAACAATCCCCGAGCTCGTAGCTAACTTCCAAAATCTATGAAATAGAATAACAAAAACACACGAAGTAAGCTAACTTAGCTTAGTAAGCTTTAAGCAATTTAAACAATCTAATGATATAATCAACTCATTTTAAGCCAATCCAAATTTCATTATCATTATCAATCTTAACCTCAAATCTACAAATGAGATAAATAATACATTTTTACACACAAAATTTACCTTGGCCGAATGCTCATTTAATCAATATGACCTAATATTAATCAACTTTCAAGGCTAAAATGTCTTTATATGATCAAACATACACAAACGCCTTTATATAAACTTAAGAACTATAATACCACATCTTGTACATATACCACTTAAATGGCAAATTATATATGAACACATATATGCCCATATCCAAAAATCAATTCCACAATATTCATACTATTTATTTACAAGGCCGAATACACTTACTAAAATTCACATAAAATCTTCAATTGTATCACATATAATTAGTAACAAATATCAAGTTACTAATTTACCTTATCTCAAACAACCAATAGGCTTACACATACCTGAACATTGAGCTCATTTACCGAATTTAAATTCCACATCAGCAAGAATCTTTTTTAAGCATACACTTATAATAATTCACCGGCATAAAGCCTGCTAGGCATAAAGCCCGATATCTTTCACCAGCACAAAGCCTGCTAGGCTTAAAGCCTGATATTATTCACCGGCACAAAGCCTGCTAGGCTTAAAGCCCGATGTCTTTCACCAGCACAAGGCTTGCTAGGCTCAAAGTCCGAATATCATATTTATAAAGCTGTCTCACAACCAATTCATATATCGAACTTTTCTTATACTTCATAATCTTCATTCGAACTTTCAAATATTATAACTCAATCGAACTAAACTTAAACATATTAATTCTATATTTATTCACATTCGGCTATCTCAATACTAATTCCACAATTTCCAAATCAGCATATTACTACATACATAATTTACAATGTTTAATTGCTTAAAGACTTACCTCGAATATCGACGGACTACAAAAATCGGCTATTCAACTATTTTTGCTTTTCCCCGATCCAAGTCCGATTTCTTTGGTTCTTGATCTAAATATATTCAAATTAAGCTCATTCAAACATATTTTCATTCAATTTAATTCAAAAACACATAAATGAGCATTTTGCACTTTAGCCCCTAATATTTCACATTTTCTCAATTTAGTCCCCATTTCAAAACAACACAAAATACACAAAATTTCCTTAAACCCATGCTTGGTCAAATCTTCCATAGGTCCCTAGCAGCCTATTAATTTCATTTATTTCACATTTTAACCCCTCAATTTAGAAATTTCACAATTTAATCCTTAATATGCATTTTTATCAAAAATCACTTAATTAGCTATGATAATCTACCAACATTTATTTATTTTTCAACATCAAACAACAAAAAAATCAAGCTTTCAACAATGGCAAATCACAAAATCATCATCAAATCTGAAAATTAAAACATGGGCTAGCTAGTATACGAAGCAATGATCTCAAAAACGAACAACTATCATACCTTAATTAAGCTTCAAATGGCCAAAACTTTCCTAGGTTTTTCTTTCTTCTTCTTAAGCTCACATTCGACCAACATTAAAAGATGGAGAAGGCGGATTTGTTTTCTTTTTCTTTTTTATGTTATTATAACATATATTATAAATTTATAACTAGTTTACTATTTTAACCATATTATGTTTTAATTATAAAACATAATAATATGGACAAAGTTGTCCCATGCCACCCACTATCTTCTAAAATGGGCTATTTGCCGTTTAAGGATCCCATATTAAAAAGCCACTATCAATATGGCACTTTACACTTTAGTTTGTAACTTTCGCATTTAACGCGATTACGTCCTTTTATTTAATTAAGCACGCAAACAATCAAATTTTTATACGAAACTTTCACACATGCTAATTTACATATAATTAACACAGAAAATAATATTTAAATATTTTTTTGACTTGGATTCGTGGTCCCGATACCACCGTTCCGATTAGGGTCTAAATCAGGCCGTTACAATACTTTTACGGATATTTATCCACATACATTTCACTATTTTAAATGTTCACCCGGGAACATCCACACACACTATCATTCTTAATTTGATTCCTAACATGATCATTCACATTCACGAATTGCATTAATAATTATAACATATGCAATCAAGGTGTATTGTTTACTCATAACTCACCATGATTTCCTCATATACTAAATTCACCTCAAGTGAGCTCTGGGCACGTACCTGTACCTTTCATAGTATTACCACATACTTTCTCATTTCAACATACTCATTGATTTATTCACTATATTGAAGAACACTTATGAGCCTCATATACGTATAGTATCTTATCAACATCATACCCTCAATAGGGTCTCACATGAATTATTATATCGATGCCATGTCCCGGACATGGTCTTATACGATTTCTCACATCTAGGACATATTCCGATATGGTCTTACACGGGACCTTTATTATCACTATATTATGCTATTTGCGCTCCCACTAGTCTTAAATTAAATTAATACTTTCATTTCTTGACACCCCGTCAAAACGTATTTAACGTATACATGGAGGCAACAAAAAATACATACAACATCAAAATATTAAATACTTCACTTAGAGTTGCATAATTTAGCACATGAACTTACCTCGATATCGAAAGGGTAGAAAGGGACCTATTTGTCCATATGTCTCTTTTCTCCTATTCTAGGTCCAAATCCTGTTTCCTTTGATCTAGAACAATAGAATTTACTCCTTTAATCACTTATTAATCATAATACAACATAGTCTACAATTAGGAAAAAATGACTATTTTGCCCTTATACTTTGGCAAAATTACAATTTTGCCTCTAGGCTCGTAAATCACTTTTCATCACATTTTCTTATTAAACAAGCCTAGATGAACATTTAATCCTCTTATAACTATTCACAATTCCAACTATTTCATGCATTAATGAATAAATTACAACATTTGCATCATAGTTCTAATTAGGTGTTTTCATAATAACATCTTTCACAAAAGTTGTTTCTCATCTTCCCAACATTCATTTTCTTCCATAAAAACTCAGAAACCAATATAAAATCTCTCATGGCAAGTCCCTATACTTTCAACCATATTGCAAATTAGTCCCCTCAATAGCTAGCTTAAGCTTTGAGGACTCCAAAAGTACAAAAATTATCAACTAAAACCATCAAAATCACTTACTTGTAGAGAAGATGAGTTGCTGAAATTTTGAGCTTCAAGAACCCCCATTCTTGCTGGTATTTTCGGTGGGAGAAGAGAAGAAAATAAAAATATGATAGCCTTTTGCTTATTTCATCTTATTTTATTCATTTAGTCAACAAAAGTCACCAACTCTTGTCAAAATTTCAATTCCTTGTTCCCTTGGCCGTCCATCTCTCTTGGGAAGGTGTAATTGCACTTTAAAGACCTCCAATTTACCATATATAGCTATTTGGCACCTCTAGCAAATAAAATAGAACTTACATACTTTATGCGATTTAGTCCTATTTCGCGATTAGGCATGAAATCGTTAAAATTAAGGCACCAAAATTTCCATGCATCCTTATAAACATGTTATAACACATAAAATAACATGAAAATAATTTTCTCTAACCTCAGATTAGTGATCCCGAGATCACTATTCCGACTAGCCCCTAAATCAGACTGTTACACTAGCATACGGCTTGGCACATGGGCGTGTGAGGCCATTTCGAAGGGTACATGGCCTAGCACACAGGCGTGTGGCTTGGCCATGTGACCCAAGTCAGTGAGTTACACGGGCACAGACACGGGCTGGAATAGGGTCGTGTGTCCCTATTTCAAATGCCCACTCGGCCTGGGACACGGGCGTGTGACCCTTACAGTTTGAAAATTTTCATCTTTCTCAAAAAATTCTAAATGTTTCCGATTTAGTCTCGATTTGTTTCTAATGTGTTTTTAGGGCCTCGAGGGCTCGTATAAGGGACAATATGTATGTTATTGATGGAATTTGCTATGACTGATGTTGTGAAGTAAATGATTTATAATTTTGATAGTTTTGAAATGTAAACTCTGGTAATGCTCCATAATCCTATTCGGCGACGAATACGGGTTAGGGGTGTTACAAAGTTAAAATGTTAGGGGCAAAATAGTAATTTTGCAATAATATGAAATATGGACTGAATTAAATAATAGAAGTATTAAATGGACTGAATTTGTATATTTAGATCAAGATAGACCACGTACGGACTTAGATCGAGGAAAAGCTAAAGCCTCGAATTAATCGACTTCATTTTTACGCTCTAATTGTTGAGGTAAGTTCGTATGAATAAATATCATTTCAATGTTATTTTCAAATATATGTTAATATTTTAGTTGTTATGTAATTGAATGATGATTATTTAACAATGCCATGATAGATATCGAGTCTCGATTGAACCTTAGGAATTCGTAGGATACAAATGACTTGTCATTAAGGATTTCATGTTTTGGGTGCTGGTCTTGAATGTCCTACCAATGGCTGAGGTCCTGCATTTGTTGGGGATACTCCACAGCTTGTGTGAGTAGCATCGTGTAGCTTACATTCTGACCCACAACTCATGTGAGCAGGCCCATTTCATAGCTCGTGTGAGCAATGATGTAAAGGAAAGGTTACGGTTATATGTTTAAGCACACTTCGTGTGAGCTTTCCCGAGTATCTGATGATATTTTAAGTGGTTCAACGGGCATGGAAAGGAAAGGCATGGTAAGTGTTCAAATGAATTATATAATGTATTCATAAAAAGGAAATGATGAATTCAAATGAAGTATGTTCATGTACAAATGGCTTACCTTATGTTTAATTCAAGTGGTTTATGTTTGAATGCACTAACTTGTGTTGGTGATGGTGCTTAGGCTTGTGCCAAGCTTCTGGTTGGATTACATTATGCTTATTCTTAATGTTTTATATTGAAATGGTAAGTTATGTTTCATTGTAATAGCCTATTTTCAGTGAAATCGAAACAGTGGTTTCAGGACCACAAATCCGATCCGAAAGTAAAGTTTATTTTTATTTTATTATATGGTCCATATTATGATAGACATGTCGTGTGAAAATTTTGATACGAAAATTTTATCGATTAAGTGCTTAATTTCGAGAAGGACTAAGTCGCATAAAATGAAAAAGTTGAATTCTAGTAGCTATAAGGATTAAATAGCTATGGATTTCAAACCTAGAGGTCCTTTATGGTAATTAGACCATTAAGAAAGGTATGTAGATTTTCTTGGTGACTTATCCATGGAAATATAGAAAAAAGGGCAAGAACTAAATTGGAAATTGAAATAAATTAATTAATTAAAAGATGATAAAAAGAAATATCATCTTATTTTTGTCATCTTCAACCTTAAAAATACATGGAAACCTTAGGAGAGAGAGAAGAAACTTTCAAGGCCTAATTGGGTAAGTTTTCTTGTCCCGTTTTTAGTAATTTTGATATTTTTGAAACCTGGATAGTCTAATTTGTCTATTTGGGGGATTAATTTGAAAAGTTATCAAAGTATGGAAAATGGGTCATGGATGTATGTGCTGAAAATTAGAAATTTATGGTAGAAAATGAAAGGTTGTTAATAGATAAACAACTTTTACAAAGTGACTTTTGATGAAAACATGATTTAGGGACTAAAATGTAAAGTTTTAAAATTTGATGAAAAATTCTAAATTTTTACGAATACATGTACTGTAAATTTTGTAATGGGATTTGGTTAGGCTTGGAATAGGGAGTAATTTGCACAAGTTCCATTTTCCAAGCCTAGGGACGAAAATGGAATTTATGGAAAAGTTAGGGGCAAAATGGTAATTTTGCCTAGGACGTAAATGGAGTCCCAATGAGTATAAAATGTATGAAATTGAAGATTGAAGCTATTTATATAGATCCGGACAACTCAAATTCGAGGTAAATCGAGGAAAGGAAAATGTTTCAGATTAGTAGATTTAATACGCGAACAAGTGTCGAGGTAAGTTCGTGTAACTTAATCAGGCATGTAAATATGTTTAATTGAATGTTGTGCTTGTATGGAATGTGACTTATATTGATGTGCATTACTTGAATGCTATAATGAGAAAATTAATACATTCTTGAAAATGGTGAAAAATGGTTATGTTCCAATTGAATATTGAATTCCGATGAATATATGTGCTTTCCCGTAATGGATAAGGTCCTGCATTTGTTGCTGACGGATTTAGCTCGGACGAGAAATCCTATTGACCTCATTATAGAAAGGATTTAGCCTAGACGAGTAATCCTAATATAATACCTCTCAAGTATACGTTATGATTAGGGTTTAGCCTGGACTGGTAATCCTAATCGAGCTCCTCTAAGTATACGTTATATAAAGGATTTAGCCTGGACTGGTAATCCTGTTATACGATATGTGGCTCGAGAGTGTGTTCCTTGGTTAATTTCCCTAATGGGTACCCCTGAGTAAGAATTGACGGATTATCGAATAGTACACCTGAGTGTACTCCTTGAGCATCCATCGAAACTTCAATGATTCAACGGACACAACTCTTGACACGGCATGAGGATTATAAGATGAAATTATAATGACTTGAACGAATATTGCTTGATGAGCTCATCTATGTTGACTTGATTGATATAAAGATTGTGGTGACTAACATGTTTGATTGAGTGCATGTGTTTAGGTAATATTGCTAATGGATGGAAAACATGATATTGTATGCTTAGACTTAATAAACGGGGTTGGTAAGTTTAGTTTCCGTTATACGAACTTACTAAGCATGTAATGCTTACTCCGTTGTTATTTCCCTATTTTATAGTGCTCAGAAGCTTACGGAGGTTGGAGATCATTGGAGCATCGTCACACTATCAACTAGTCATTTTGGGTATACTTAGTAAAATCGATTTGGTATAATGGCATGTATAGGACAACTTGGCCATAGGTGGCTCGAAAATGATGTTTTGTAACCTAGCCATTGGAATGGCTAGTAATGGTTCATTTTGGTATGACTAAGTAGGTTATTATGATATATATACACATGTGTTATGTTAAGTATATGGGATCAAATGTGGTTATTGCATAAGTTAAACCACGGTAAGTTTGTAAACACTTGTGCTTGGAATGGTATGCCTTGATGAATGATGGAACTTGTTCAAGTTGAATGCTCAAATTGGTTGGTATTGGATGCATGTTTCAAGTGCAGGTCTTGGGTGTGATTTTGGGTGAAAAATGAAGCTAGAAATGGCTTTATTTTGTCCACATGGCCGAGTAAATGGGCGTGTAGTCAGGCCGTGTGTCCCCTGCACCTTAATTTTGAGAAACAGAATGCTCAGAATTGAGCACACAGGCAGAGACACGAGCACGTGTCTCAACCGTGTGTGCTACACGGCCTAGAACATGAGCGTGTGTCTTGGCCGTGTGAAACCTGCACCTAATTTCAAATTGAATTGATTAACCACAAGGCCTAGCACACGGGTGTGTGGCATGGCCATGTGCACAAGTCAGAGAGTTACTGTAACACCCCATACCTGAGTCCGAGGCTCAGACCGGATACGAGACATTACTATGCTTGACTTACTTAATCATGACATTACGGGCTATAAAATTTCGTTCCGAAATTAAAACTTCTCATTCTTAAACAAATCGTACATTTCATGGGCCTACGAGGCCTTAAACTCGTACTGGTAAACTTTCGGAACCTTATTGAAAAAATTTTCTTTGAAACAGGGGTTACACGCCCGTGTAATATAAGACACGCCCGTGCATAGGCATACACGCCCATGTCTTCAGATCGTGCCTAAAAACTCAGTATTCTGCCAATTTCCACACGGCCCTGGCACGCCCGTGGACCTAGACTGTGTACTACATCTTGATATACTGACTTATTTCACACGACCGGGGCACACGCCCATGTTCTAACCGTGTGTCGTGCACGGCCTTAACACACGGCCATGGGATTAATCTGTGGTCTATCCTTACTTATAAGACTAAGGTGCAGTTTACGCACAGCCTAGACACACGCCCGTGTGTCTAACCGTGTGGGCACTTAGAGGCTATATACCAAGCCAATTGCCATCCTGAAATTAAGATCCAATTCATACTCATTTTCAACAAATCAATACTACATCATTCATGAATAATACTACATGTTTCATTGATAATTATAAACATACACACTTGGCCAATCACTTAGCCATATACAAAAGAATAACAAACTTAATAGCCTATACTTTGGCTCTTCTTAAAACATTTACTCAAAATGCAATGCTACCTATACATGCCATAATTAATAAAACAACTTGGCTATACCAAAATAGCAATTGATAGTGTGCTCCGAGCTCCGATGACGGTGATCCTCGATATTAGCTTGGCGGGACTACATGGAAAGAAAGAATGAAAGACATAAGCATTTACTTAGTAAGTTTGCATAATACACATAGCAACATTCTTACTTAATATAGACCATTTGATATAAACAATGGCATCATAAATTCAGCTATATAAAGCTTACTTACTCATACTTGATTCTTACATAACTCATGAAACTTACTAGTCTCATACTTGATAGGCAAACAAAGTACCTGTATCACTAGATCACATTGATTAGCATACTTGAACTTAATACTCATAATTTCTAATTCATCATTCATAACATGAATAATATTCTTTTTCACTTGATAATAACCTTACTTACTTAGCTTTCTTATTATCTCTTTGGAGCTTAACTCGTTTGCCCGATGAATTTATATGAGTAACCGATGATACTAAATCTCATCTAAATTTCGAGGCCATGACTTAACATGGACTTATACGAAGTCTTTCTTGTTCTCACCAATGCCATGCCTTAACTTGGACTTATATGGGATCTCTTTCTCTTGATAACTTTTCAATGCCAAGCTTGCCTTGGTCTTACATGATAACTTGTTCAATGCCAAGCTTGCCTTGGACTGACATGATAACTTATTCAATGCCAAGCTTGCCTTGGACTTACATGATATCTTACTCAATGCCAAGCTTGCCTTGGACTTACATGATAACTTATTCAATGTCAAGCTTGCCTTGGAATTACATGATATCTTGCTTGCTTGCCGATGCCATGCCTCGGCTTGGTCTTATACGGACTTTCTTGTTTCATGTGGTAGATCGAGTATCCTAAGTTATTCAACTTCAATCGGGCTTTCTCATGCTTGATCTCATTAATTTCTTTGTTTAACATAACATTAAACATTTTTCATAATAACATTGTACATTATACTAAGCAATTCAATGATATAAATCATAAAGCTTAGAAATCATACAAACTTACCTCAATATACAAAATGTAGCTAGGTATGCAATTTAGTCCTCGACCTTATTCTTGCCTCGGTTTTGATCTGAGCTTTGTTTTTCTTGATCTATAGTCATAAAAAGATCATTTAATATTCACATTGACTAAATTGACCCTTTACACATACTTGGGCAAAATTACTATTTTGCCCCTATACTTTCTCATATTTGCACTTTTGCCCCAAGGCTCCTAAAATAATTTTCATTCAACTTTCTTATACTTTATGCTTAGCTGATTCATTTTCTCTACTATGACAATCCTCAATTCTCACTATTTCTACTATGTATGAACAATCTCATAACTTTTACAAACTAGTCCCTATGCTCATTTTTCATGAAATTCACTTAGAAAAAGATGTTTATCTAACACAAACTCTCATAAACTCCCATAAAACATCCTTTAACAAGCATACCATTCATGGGTAGATTTTTGAACATGCATTTTAGGAATAGCTAATTCAATATACTAGAACTTCAAAAATACGAAGAATATTAAAAACGGGGCTAAGATGAACTTACTAGCAAGCTTGAAAGATGAACAAACCCTAGCTATGGGTTCTTTGAAAATTTCGGCAATGAGGAAGAAGATGATAGTGATTTTTGTCATCTTTTTCTTTTATTAATCATTTAATAGACAAATGACTAAAATGCCCTTCTCTTAAAAATTCTCTATTTAACTAACTCATGTCCAATTTAGTCCAAAAATTATGATTTGGGAAAATTGCTATTTAAGGACTTATAATTTCTATTCTAAAGCTATTTCATACAAAATGCTTCTAGAAACTCATATTTTGCAACTTTTGCAATTTGGTCCTTTTTTGACCATTCAACCTCAATTTAGCAAAATTGCTTCATCAAACTTTCACACTAACATGCAAACATGGAATGAACCTTAAAAACTCATAAATTTACCTCTGATTCGTGGTCTTGCACCACTATTCTGACTAGGCCCTAAATCGAGCTGTTACAATTACACGGGGTCGAACACGGCCTGTAGCACGGGCGTGTCCCAGGGTTACACAGGCGTGTCCCTTGGACCACACAGGCGTGTGAGCCCTGCACCTTAGAAAATTTTTTTAATTTTGCAAAAAAAATTCTTAGAGGTCTGATTGAGTCCCTACTCGTTCCTGATCCTTGTATTGGGCCTCGAGGGTCCATTTAAGGGATGTTATGAATAATCTCGGTTAATGAATAGTAACTCGTATGAATTATTTGTAGATGTTTCTGAATGTTTCGGTAATGCTCTGAAATCCTGTTCCGGTGATGGACACGGGTTAGGGGTGTTACATTTAATGGTATCGGAGATACGGTTTAGCCGATTCTCAGATTTAATGTAGCAAACACGAGTTTAGCTATATATGCCATTATATAAATTGTGATAGTGTGATGACTCCTGATCATTTTAAATGTGTTTTTCATATAGTAATGTCATCCAACCGAGCTAGAGCTGAATCCGAGGAAGCAAAGAGCAATGCTTCAGCTTCAGTTCAAAGAGTTACGTCTGCGTCTGGCAGTGAAAGGCCAGTGTCTGAGGGCCGAAGTGAGGAGGCAAAACAAGCCTTCTTTCAAATGATGAATGAATGGTTTACTCAGTACTTAAGAATAAACCCTGATGTACAACGACCTCCCCTACCTACTCCTCAACCAATTCCTGAGGTACCAGCGGGTGCTGAACTCGTTAGAATTGGTAAGCCTTCGATAGATAAAATCCGCAAGCATGGGGGGAAGAATTTAAAGCTACCGCAGATGATGATCCGGAAAGGGCTGAATTTTGGTTGGAAAATACCATTCGGTTTTTTGATGAATTATCCTATACACCTGCCGAATGTCTGAAATGTGTAGCATCTCTACTGAAAGATACAACTTACCATTAGTGGAATACCATAACTTCCGTTGTACCGAGAGAGAACGTTACATGGGAATTCTTCCAAGATGAATTCAGGAAGAAATATGTTAGTCAGAGATTCATGGATCATAAAAAGAAAGAATTTTTAAAAATCAAGCAGGGAAACATGACTGTATCCGAATATGAACTGGAATTTGTCCGGTTGAGAAAATATTCCAGAGAATGGGTTCTAACCGTGGCTGAGATGTGTAAACGCTTGGAAGAGGGTTTAAATGAAGATATCAAGTTATTGATTGGAATTCTCGAAATAAGGGAATTTGCGGTGTTAGCTGATCGAGCACACAAAGTTGAGGAATTGAGTAAAGAAAAGAAACAAGTTGAAAGAGAGGCTCAGGTTTTTGGAAAAAGAACTATGAGTAAGTCAGAATCATTTGCTTCTAAGAAATTAAAGAAGTATTATGATCGTGTGACCACCTCTACGGGATATTCTGGAAGAGAGCGGGGCTCTCAAAGTTCTAACCCAAGGTCTTCATCTCCATTTGTGAGTAGCGTGGGTAGTGTTGGTAATCCCAGACCGAAGTGTAAACATTGTAACAAATTTCATCATGGGGAATGTCAATCTAGAAGTGGACCCTGCTTTGGATGGGGTTCACTTGACCATTTTCTTAAAGGTTGTCCAGAAAGAGTTGAGAAAGAGATAGAACTAGCTCTAAAGCATAGTAATCCAGTCTCGAGAGGCAGACCACCCCGTCATCCCGGCAGTGTTGGGGGTAGTCGAGGAACTACCAAGGATAAAATTGTAACAACCCAATTTAGGGCCTAGTCGGAATAGTGGTTGCGAGACCACACATCCGAGGATGAAATAAGTGTTTTATGATTTTTATGAGGTCTATGACATGTTTGCATGATTGTGTGAAAATTTCATGAAGAAATTTTAAAAATTAGTGATTAATTTATTCATTAGGACTAAATTGCAAAGATTGGAAAATATGATATTCTAGAAGTTTCAAGTATGAGATAGTATTAGAAAAATTATTTGAGGTCCTTATTTAGCAATTAGACCATTATATTTGATGATGGACAAAAATAGACATGGGAAGGAAAAATCTCAAGAAAGGGCCTTAAGAGCGTTTTGTCATTTGGCTAATAAGTTTATAAAAAGGGAAAAAGAAGTCAAAATTAGTGTTCATCTTCTTCCCTTAAGTGCCGAAATTTGCAAGGAGCCATAGCTAGGGTTTCTTCAACTTTCAAGCTTGATTGTAAGTACCTCCTAGCCCCGTTTCTAATGTTCTTCGTATTTTTGAGATCCTCGTAGCTCATTTTAGCTATTTCTAGCTATATTTTGAGCTAGAGTTCATGTTCAAAAATTTACCCATGTATGACATACATGTATTTTGATGTTTAATGGAGGAATATGAAAGTTTGATGTATAATAAACATCTTTTTCTAAGTGATTTTCAGGGAAAATTCATAAAAAGGCCCTAATTGTAAAAATGATAAAATGTGTAGTAAAAATCAGTTTTGAAGGAAAATATGAGCTACTATAAGCTTAAGGTAGGTTCGGCTAGGCTTGGGTAACCAAGGAAATGAGAATACTTCATTATACGAGCCTAAGGACCATTTTGTAAATATGAGAAAGTATAGTGACAAAATCATAATTTTGCCAAAGTATGATTCATGGTTCGATTTAGTCAATTTGATCATTAAAAGAGTGAAATTTTTATTATAGATCAAGAAACATGAAGTCCGGACCGAAACCGAGGAAAGAACAAGGTGGTGGACTAAATCGAACAATTACACACATTTTGATAACGAGGTAAGTTTGTGTGTAATAAATCGACATAATGTTATTATGCTTTTAAGTGCTTGATATCATGAGAAATGTATAATATTTTTATGAAATTAGTTAATGAAGTCCCGATGAAAGTATGATGAAATTTTATAAAGTTAAAGTCCCGGTTGAACCTTAGGAATGGAAAGGATACCATTGTCATGACATGAGATTAAGGAGGTCCCATATAAGACCATGTCTGGGACATGGCTTCAGCATCGAATTGAGATCCCGTGTAAGACCATATTTGGATATGGCATCAGGCATCGAGTAGTAATTCCGTATAAGACCACGTCTGGGACGTGGCTTCGATATGAAATCGTATAAGACCATGTCTGGGACATGGCATCGATAGACGATCTCGTATAAGACCATATCTGGGATATGGCATCGGCATCAAGATGTGATCCCATGTAAGACCATATCTTGGATATGGCATTGGCATCGTATTACGAGTATGACGAGTCTGACTATCTTTCAATATTCCAAATGGTTCAACGGGATAAAGAGCTAAGTTTATGTTCAAGATGTAAGAGTGCTAAAGTTATGTGATGAAGTGACACAGGAACATATGAGTAATATACGAGAAATGAGTCCGATATGTGATATGAGATCGGTAAGAGTAAGCATGAGTAAGTTATGTCAATGTGCTTGAGAAATTGTGTTATTACTCGATGTAATGTATGGACGTTACCATATGCCTTTATGTTGCTATTTATTTCATGCAAACTTACTAAGCTTTATGCTTACCCCTTCTCTTTTCCCTTTCCTTGTAGTATCGCCAAGCTAGCTCGGGGATCGTAGGGCATCGGAGTTTGGTTCACACTATCAAGCTATTCTTTTGGTATAGTAAAGTTGATTATTTTGGGTATGTCATGTATAGGAACTTGGTCATTTTGTTATATGTCATATTGGTTAACCAAGGTGTTGGCTATTAATGTTACTCAATTCATTTTGTAAATGGTTATTGAAGTCGACCAATACTAGCTAAGTTATTTCTATCCAATGGTGATAAATTTCATGAAGTGCAAGTTTGTGTTATTGATTGAGAATTGTGTAAGGAATATGCATGATTAAGTAGGTTGATACTAAGGTGTGAATGACTTAATAGTATATGATAGGAAGGTATTATTGTCAAGTTAAGTGTAGCATGAAATGGTATGAATGTGGTTTCTTTTTCAGGGTGGCATATGGCTTGGTAAATAGCCTTATAATTGTCCACATGGGTAGACACACGGGCGTGTGTCTAGGCCGTGTGTGACACACGGTCAGCCCCATGGGCGTGTTGGTAGGCCGTCTGTCCCCTGCATCTAATTTGCAAAAAATTTAGTTCGTTACACGGTCTAGCACACGAGCGTGTGACATGCCACACGGGCGTGTCACTCCTCTCACACGGGCGCGTGGCCCTATTTTGAGTAAAAAAAATTAGTGTTAATAAATGTCTGGTTTCATCCCGAACTAATCTATATATATGCTTCGGGTATAATAGACCTATAATAGGGACATTATGAGTACAAATGAAGGGTTCTTAAGTATGAATGAAAAGTTATGGTCCGATAATGTATGTTAAAGCCTGTTAAGTACGGTACTGTTTCGTACCCTGTTCCGATTACGGATACGGGTAAGGGGTGTTACATTTAGTGATATCAGAGCTACGGTTTAGTCGATTCTCGGACTAACGTAGCGTAAGCACGAGTCTAGCTATACATGCCATACGTATGAGTATTTATATAATGATAGTGTGACGAATCCTGACAACTTAAATTATGTTTTCATATAGTAAATGGATCCAGATAGAGCAATGTCAGATGATGTAGAAAGTAACGCGCCGGCTCCATCCCAAGGATGGTGCCGAATGAAAATGAGAATAGACCAACGAATGTGAGTTAGAGAGGAGGAGAAGAGGCTAGGGAAGCCTTTCTCCATATGATGAATGCTTGGTATACGGAGTTCGTTCGAATGAACCTGAACACGCAACCGCCTCTTCCTCCACCTATTCCTCAGCCTACCCTTACAGCTCCCCAAGTTGTAGAATTGGTAAGAAGGAAAAAACCCCCTGTTGATAGAATCCGGAAACAAGGAGCTGAAGAGTTTCGTGCTAATAAAGATGATGATCCGGAAAGAGCAGAGTTCTGGCTTGAAAATACCATCAGGGTATTTGATGAACTGCCATGTACACCTGAAGAGTGTATGAAGTCTGTTGTGTCTCTTTTAAGAGATTCGGCTTACTAGTGGTGGAATACCCTTGTTTTGATTGTACCAAGGGAGAAGATTAATTGGGAATTTTTCCAAGAAGAGTTCCGAAAGAAATATATTAGCCAAAGGTTCATCGACCAGAAAAGAAAGGAATTCCTTGAGCTGAAGCAAGGACGAATGACGGTAACTGAATACGAATGTGAGTTTGTAAGGCTCAGTAAATACGCTCGAGAGTGTGTATCCACTGAAGCCATTATGTGTAAAAGGTTTGAGGACGGGTTAAATGAGGATATCCGATTATATGTTGGTGACCTAGAACTAAAAGAATTTGTTGTGTTAGTAGATAGAGCTTGCAAGGACGAGGAGTTGGCCAAAGAGAAAAGAAAGGCTGAAATCGAGTCTCGTGACTCGAGGAAGAGACATTTGAGAAAGTCATTTCAATCCTCATCCTAGAAATCAAGAGAGTTTACTACTCGATCAACCCCTTCAGCTGGGTTTTCAAACAGAAGTAAGGGTAAACAGTATTTTGGGTCTAAAGCTCAGACCACTTCGGTTGCTAGTGTTGGTAACGCTCGACCAAGTAGACCAGAATGTCCACGGTGCGGAAGATGTCTTCCCGGTGAGTGTTGAACAAATAAGAGAGCTTGTTTCAAGTGTGAAGCCCCAGATCATTTTATTAGAGATTGTCCTGAGGTGGTTAAAAAAGAGAAATCTCAGAGTGCAAGATTGGGAAGTACTGCTAGAGGAAGGTCACAGAGAAATCCGGGAAGCGGAACGAGTAGTAAGAACATACCTAGAGAGCAGACTGCAAGATCTGAGGGTAGAGCGCCTACGAGGACTTATGCTATTCGCACTCGCGAAGAGGCATCATCCCCTAATGTGATCACGGGTACATTTTCTCTCTATGATACTCATGTTGTTGCTTTAATTGATCCGGGATCTACCCACTCGTATATTTGCATGAAATTAGTATCTAGCATGAACAGGCCTGTAGAATCTATAGAATTTGTGATAAAGGTGTCAAATCCCCTAGGCAAATGTGTATTAGTTGATAAAGCATGCAAAGATTACCCTTTGATGACTAGTGGTCATTATTTTCTGGAAAATCTCATGCTATTGCCATTTGATGAATTCGATGTAATTCTTGGTATGGATTTGTTAACTACTCATGATATGATAGTAAATTGTGGAAGGAAATTTATTGAGTTAAAATGTGAAAATGGGAATGTTCCTCGTGTTGAATCAGATGAACATGACAGATTGCCTGTAGTGATTTCTCATATGTCTGCCCAAAAATATGTAAGAAAGGGATATGAAGCTTATCTTGCCTTTGTGACGAATGCCAAAGAGACTGAGTTAAGAATTGAATCAGTGCCCATAGTATGTGAGTATCCAGATGTATTTCTAGAAGAATTGCCAAGGTTGCCTCTGGTTAGAGAGATTAAATTTGGCATTGAATTAGCCCATGGTACTGCCCCTATTTTGATTGCTCCGTACAGGATGGCTCCGGCCGAGTTTAAAGAATTGAAGACCCAACTGCAAGAGTTGACGGATAAAGGTTTTGCAATACCAAGTTATTCCCCGTGGGGTGCTCCCGTATTATTTGTGAAGAAGAAAGATGGTTCCATGAGGTTGTGTATAGATTATTGGTAGCTTAATAAGGTAACCATAAAGAACAAGTATCCCTTGCCAAGGATTGATGATTTGTTTGACCAATTGAAGGGAGCCATTGTGTTTTCCAAGATAGACTTGAGGTCTGGATATTATCAGTTGAGAGTCAAAGACTCAGATGTGCCGAAAACTGCATTTCGGACAAGTTATGGTCACTATGAATTTTTAGTCATACCTTTCGGTTTAACTAATGCCCCTACTGTGTTTATGGATTTAATATATCGTATCTTTCGGCCATATTTGGACAAATTTGTTGTAGTCTTCATTGATGATATATTAATTTACTCTCGTGATGAAAACGAGCATCCTGAGCATTTGAGGGCAGTCTTACAAATTTTACGAGATAATCAGTTGTATGCCAAGTTTAGTAAAAGTGAATTTTGGCTTAAAGAAGTCGGATTTTTGGGGCACATTGTCTCGGGAGATGGAGTTAGAGTTGACCTCAGTAAGATTTCAGCAATTGTGGATTGGAAGCCGCCAAGGAACGTATCCGAGGTTAGAAGTTTTCTGGGCCTAGCTGGTTATTACAGATGGTTTGTTAAGGGATTTTCCATGATAGCTACTCCGATGATGAGGCTATTGCAAAAAGAAGTGAAGTTTGAGTGGACAGAAAAGTGCCAACAAAATTTTGAGAAATTGAAGGCATTGTTGACTGAGGCTCCAGTTTTAGTACAACCCGAACCAAGAAAATAATTTGTGGTCTATAGTGATGCATCCCTGAATGGATTGGGCTGTGTACTCATGCAAGAGGGCAAGGTGATAGCTTATGCCTCTAGAAATTTAAATCCGTACGAGAAGAATTACCCGACTCGTGATTTGGAGTTAGCTGCCATTGTATTTGCGTTGAAGATTTGGAGACACTACTTGTATGGTGAGAAATGTCAGGTATTCACTGATCACAAAAGTCTAAAGTACTTGATGACTCAAAAGGAATTGAACCTAAGGCAACGAAGGTGGTTAGAGTTAATAAAAGATTACGAGTTAGTATCGACTACCACCCGGGAAAGGCGAATGTGGTCGTCGATGCTTTGAGTATGAAATCTTTGTTCGCATTAAGAGCTATGAATACACGGTTGGCCTTATCAGATGATGGATCTATTCTAGGTGAGTTGAGAGCTAGATCGATGTTTCTCCAAGAGATTTGTGAAGCTCGAAAAGGCGACAGTAGTTTGCAAGCCAAGAGATTTCAGTGTGAGCCGAGTGTTGAGTCAGACTTTCGAATTAGTTCTGATGGATATTTAATGTTTCGAGGTAGGGTTTGTGTACCGAAAGATGATGAGCTTATTCGAAAAATTTTGCATCAGGCACATAGTAGTTGTCTGTCTATTCACCCAGGTAGTACAAAGATGTACAATGACTTGAAGAAATGGTATTGGTGGCTGAGTATGAAGAAAGATATTTCCGAGATTGTATCGAGATGCTTGATTTGTCAACAAGTGAAAGCTGAAAACCAAGTACCTTCGGGTCTACTTCAGCCTATTATGGTTCCCGAGTGGAAGTGGGATCGTATTGATATGGACTTTGTGACGGGTTTGCCTTTAACACAGAAAAATAAGGATGCTGTATGGGTTGTGGTTGATAGACTTACAAAGTTAGCCCATTTTATACCAGTACGCATTGACTATTCGCTTAATAAGTTGGCGGATTTGTATGTGTCAAAAATTGTGAGACTTCACGGAGTACCGTTGTCGATTATATCAGATAGAGATCTGAGATTTACATCACGATTTGGGAAAAAGTTGCAAGAAGCCTTGGGCACAAATTTGAGCTTTAGTACAGCTTTCCATCCGCAAACCGACAGACAGTCGGAAAGGATAATTCAGATACATGAAGACATGCTTCGATGTTGTGTTTTAGAATTTCAAGGTAATTGGGAAAAGTACTTACCATTAGTAGAATTTGCCTACAATAACAGTTTTAAGTCGAGCTTGAAAATGGCACCTTATGAGGCATTATATGGGCGTAAGTGCCGAACGCCCCTGTATTGGACTGAACTCAGAGAGAATCAGATTCACGGGGTCGATTTAGTCAGAGAAACAGAAGAGAAGGTAAAAGTGATTCATGATTGTTTAAAAGCTGCTTCTGATAGGCAAAAGTCCTACGAGGATTTGAAATGAAAAGAGATTGAGGTTCAAGTTGGTGATAAGGTATTTTTGAAAGTGTCACCATGGGAGAAAGTTCTCAGATTTGGCCGGAAAGGCAAGTTGAGTCCGCACTTTATCGGACCGTATGAGATTACCGAGAGGATAGGACCGGTAGCCTATCGTTTGGCATTGCCATCTGAGTTAGAAAAGATTCATGATGTATTCCACGTGTCTATGTTACGTCGCTACCGATCAGACCCTTCGCATGTGATTGTACCGATAGAGGTTGAAATTCAACCGGACATGACTTACGGCAAAGAGCCGGTTAAGATTTTGGCAAGAGAAGCTAAACAGTTAAGAAATAAAAGTATAGCCCTTGTAAAAGTACTATGGAAAAGACATGGGGTAGAAGAGGCTACATGGGAGCCTGAGGAGGCCATGAGAAACCAATATCCCAACCTTTTTACCGGTAGATTTTCGGGGACGAAAATCCCTAAGGGGGAGAATTATAATAACCCAATTTAGGGCCTAGTCAGAATAGTGGTTGCGAGACCACACATCCGAGGATGAAATAAGTGTTTTATGATTTTTATGAGGTCTATAACATGTTTGCATGATTATGTGAAAATTTCATGAAGAAATTTTATAAATTAGTCATTAATTTATTTATTAGGACTAAATTGCAAAGATTGGAAAATATGATATTCTAGAAGTTTCAAGTATGAGATAGTATTAGAAAAATTATTTGAGGTCCTTATTTAGCAATTAGACCATTATATTTGATGATGGACAAAAATAGACATGGAAAGGAAAAATCTCAAGAAAGGGCCTTAAGGGCATTTTGGTCATTTGGTTAATAAGTTAATAAAAAGGCAAAAAGAAGTCAAAATTAGTGTTCATCTTTTTCCCCTAAGTGCCGAAATTTGCAAGGAGCCATAGCTAGGGTTTCTTCAACTTTCAAGCTTGATTGTAAGTACCTCCTAGCCCCGTTTTTAATGTTCTTCGTATTTTTGAGATCCTCGTAGCTCGTTTTAGCTATTTCTAGCTATATTTTGAGCTAGGGTTCATGTTCAAAAATTTACCCATGTATGACATACATGTATTTTGATGTTTAATGGAGGAATATGAAAGTTTGATGTATAATAAACATCTTTTTCTAAGTGATTTTCATGGAAAATTCATAAAAAGGACCTAATTGTAGAAGTGATAAATTGTGTAGTAAAAATCATTTTTGAAGGAAAATATGAGCTACTATAAGCTTAAGGTAGGTTCGGCTAGGCTTGGGTAACCAAGGAAATGAGTATATTTCATTATACGAGCCTAGGGACCATTTTATAAATATGAGAAAGTATATGGATAAAATCGTAATTTTGCCAAAGTATGATTCATGGTTCGATTTAGTCAATACGATCATTAAAAGAGTGAAATTTTTATTATAGATCAAGAAACACGAAGTCCGGACCGAAATCGAGGAAAGAACAAGGTGGTGGACTAAATCGAACAATTATACACATTTTGATTGTAACATCCCAAAAATTTGAGTATTATTTGTGTTGGCTCGGGTATGAATTTTTGTGTGTTAGCATAGTCTTGTGAAGGCTTGATTCTATTTAGGAAGATAGAATAATTTTTAGTATGGTTTATTTAATGAAGTGGATTAAGTGAGCTTAGCACTTAAGTTAATTTAAGTGTTAATTAAAGCATAAGAGGAGTAAGTGGCAAGTTGGTTAAGGAGCTTGAAGGTCCGAGTATCATGGAAAGCATTTTTGAAGACTTTATTTTGTGTTCTAGCATTGATGGACGGTCAACCATTGTTTATGATAGGTTGGACTTTCATCTTTTGGCAAGTTGAATTTTTGTTTAAGGAAAGCTTGAAATTGGGGATAAGAATCTTAAGGTTATGGAAGGTTGGGGAGACATAAGGCTTGGTTTTAGGATGATGTTTTGGAAGGTATTCCTAGGCCTTTAGTGGATGTATGTGGACGGGCATGGGTGTCTAAGGGGTGGCCAGAATGTGATAGGTAGCTTGGGGGATAGTTGGCCAATTTTTGTCATTTGAACATCTTTTTGCAATTATTTTTTTTTCCTCTCCAAAAACTTTCCTGCTTGGCCGAATGTGTCTTGTGCATTTTGGTGCATTTTGCTTTTGATTTTAGCCTCATTTTGTTGAATCAAATCATACCATTTTCCTTTCTTTCATTTGCTCTTTTGAAACCTAAACTACAATCTATCTTTGTGCATTTTTGTGCACTTTCTTTTTAGGCAAAGAAGTGTTTGGCGAATCTCTCCCACATCTCTCTCTTTTTCTTTCTTTCAATATTATTCAAATCACATTTTCCTTTACACTCTCTTGGCTGAATCATTCTTCATCTCAAATCCCATTTCTTTTTCATTTACTCAAAGTTAAAACACCCATTTACATTTTATTTCTTCTTCTCTTTTTATAGCCGAAACTCTCATATTCTTTTGATTTATTTTTGGCCGAATATTCAAGGGTAGGACTTCACTTGATTTCTTCAATCGGTTTTGGTAATAGGTAAGTGTTCATGGCCGATTTTATTATTATTTCTTTTCTCTTTTCTAAGTCATTTTCTTGTGGACAAAAGCCGAATCTTTGGGCATTGTTAGCAAGGTTCTAACCATTATAGGAATCGATTATTCATTTAGGCTTTTTGGGGACTTCGGAAGCAATCGATCTAAGTTTTCTCTAGCGATCAAAGGTTGGTAAGTCAAGTGGTAAGAAATCTTGTCGATTCATTATTCTTTTGTAACACCCCAAACCCGGACAAGACACCACGTCCGAATCTGGTATGCTACGGGGAAAACGTTTTGGGAAAACTAGATTGTTCGTTTAAAAGTGGAGTGAAAACACAGTGTGTTTGAAACAAATTTGAGTAGTCTTGTTTGGAAAACAGTTGATGTATTTGAAACCCGGAGATTTTGAAAACTTGGCTAGAATTCGTAGTTAAAACAAGTTAAAACCATTTAAAACCTCCTTAGTTTCTTAGTGATACACAAAACGCTTCTAGACTTAAATGAACTACCAGTTTGGTTTGGGAACCAGTTGTATTTGATTGTCAAAAAGACTTAGTGTGATACCCGATGGTATAGTTTAAAAACACGTCGCGTTATAATTTTGAAAACATTATCTTTCCAGGTTTTAGTAAAATTTATTCCGGCTTATTTTGTTAAGGCATATTAAAATCAGCTTAAAATATAAACAACATAAAACATAACTTTAAAGGCCTTTTACAAACCGAATAATAAAAAAACCACAAATAAAAGTAAATAACCAAAGTACCCAAAATATAGAGTCCGAGTAAAGACTTTATTCAAAGATGGCATAAGCACCTCGAGTCCATCCCGGCTCCAAGTCCGCGTCTACGAGTCACCTGAAATGTCAAAGGAGAGGGTGAGTCGAGTGACTCAGTGTGTAAATCCCGCTCCCAACGAATCAACATGCTAACACACATCATACATAGCAACATGATTAATGCAACCCGAACCTAACCATCCATATCGCCTTTTCTACCCCGTGTGGTACCAAACCACGGTGGTGCCAAACCACTGTGACATATAGTCACAAGGTGCTACCAAAGCACTGGTGTCCCAAAGACACAATATCCGTCAATGTGCTACCAAAGCACTGGTGTCCCAAAGACACAGTTGTGCTACCAAAGCACTGGTGACCGAAGTCACAAATCCAATGATGATGGGGCCAACCCATCGTGTGTTACCAAAACACTAGCGGGACGATCCCATAACTCAAGTGGGGCCAACCCACGGTGGTTAAACCACGAGGACAAGTCGCAATGAGGTGCCAAACCTCTGGTGTCCCAAAGACACAATGTGCTACCAAAGCACTTTGGTGACCGTAGTCACAATCGGTGATGGGGCCAACCCATCGTGTGTTACCAAAACAACGGCGTCAATCCCGTATAATCATCTGTGGGGCCAACCCACTGTGGTACTGAGCCACTGGGACGAGACGCTGAGGTACCAAACCTCTGGAGGTGCCAAACCTCTGGTGACCCAAAGTCACAAAGTGTGCTACCAAAGCACTGGTGCTCGTCGACACAATACATCACTTGCTCCCTCCTCTCGTATCACCCATCAACATGCCAAACTCATGTAATCATGAATATCATGCTATCATGCATATCATACTATCATGCATATCATGCCAATATGGCTAATCTCATACCCCATGTCACATATCCATAACCATGGTATCATACGAGATCATCAATAACTCATAATAATAGCAGCGACTTACGAGTCCAAACTCGTACCCATGAGGGTATCATAATAGTCACCACTGTTTCATTAGTCATTGCACGAGTTATTAACGATATTACTAAATATAAGTGTGTTAGTATACACACACGATAGCTCTGAGTCTAAAATCCCAACGAGCGATCTATGACCCTCGATTGCTAACTCCTACAATCGGCCAAACATAGGGGTTAGGCACTAAGACCATTCGGCCAAAAGACATCTAAACCCAAGGGGTTAGTTCCAATCCTTTACCTTGAAGGTGATTTGGTTTCCTACCAAATCCGAGCCCACCGGTTCCTCTTGTGACAATCGGCCACCCCTAAAATAATAAAAATCCCACCTTAATAATTTGGCTTAACAAGACCAAAGAGAATGGACTAATAGTAGCCATTACCATCACTTACCAAACAGTCAATCGAAGAAAGGAAGGCTTCACTTGTCTCCTCTAATAATCCCGATGTCCTATAATGAAAACGATTTACACAAAAGATTAGCACTCAACAACCAATAACGGAATCGGTCCTTACTCACCACCATACAAAAAGACGAGAGAAAGCGGAATGGCCATTCGGCCAAGCCCTTACGATTCCAGCGATTGGAAACCAAAGACCCAACCAACCACCAATGTTCGGCCAACAAAACAAGGGGAGGGAATCGGCAAAGACCTTGAACCACAAGGGAGAAAAAAAAGAGATTCGGTATTGATGTTTAACACCCACCTATGTACGGCTTTCAAAGGTGAGAAAAGGAGTGTAAACAAGAGAAGAATTAGAGATTACTGACAACAGGTTTTGAGGAGAACAAAAGAAAGCTTGGCAAGTTGATATGGGTTCGGCACACAAAAAGATGGACAAGAAGAATGGAGAAATCGGTTGGGAGAGGAATGGTAAGTTTCGGCACTAGTGTTTTTCAAGAAGAGAGAAAAAATGAAAAGAGTTTTGGAGGATGGATTTGGCTACCAAGGTTTCAAACACAAGAAAAGAAAGTTGAGAGGAATAAACAATTTCGGTCAAAGAGAAAAATGAGAGAAAAGCTTAGAGTTTGGTTTGTTTTGACAAAAGAAAGAAAACAAAAGTGTGTGGCCTTACCAATTGTTTCATTGCCGAAAATCACCCAAAGTGCCAAGGTACATTCGGCACTACTCCACAACACACTACCTAGCCGTCCACCTTCCCCAAACCTCTCCAAAAATCGGCCAAATCCACAAACAACTCCCATCCACTCCTTTGAATTGAGTGGACCAAGTCACACTCCTAAATTCACTCCCTACCTTTCATTTGAAAGGTAAGACTTGGTCCAAGGTAGTGTTTGATTTGGCTTCTACCACTCCACCATGCCGTCCCAAAAAACAACCCAAAATGGGAATCCTGCTGCTCGAACAACTGGACCTCCACCCCTTGGTGTTGACGCCATACCAAGCTCCATGTGGCGCATGCTCTGCCACTCTGCCACCCTTCTTTTTGTGCTCTGAAATACCAAAAATAACTTAAAAACCAGACTTCCTCAACCCCTACACTTAATACCCAAAACCAAAATTCTTCCATTACCTCGGGCATACACCTAGGCTATAATTAAGTCCCTAAAACATATAAATAGCCACATAGCACACTACAAACATGCAATATCATGCAACACCAAAATAGCCCCTAACAGGGATATTACGGTTCTACCCCCTTAAAAATAATTTCGGCCCCGAAATTACACGATCAAAAGAGTTGCGGGTATTCTTTGTCTCATCGTATCCTCGGGTTCCCACGTCGCTTCCTCTACGCCATGATTCCGCCAAAGCACCTTAACCAACGGCACGGACTTCCTCGTAGAACCTTTACATCTCGATCAAGAATGCATGCGAGTTCTTCTTCCATAGTCAAATGCGGATTCACCTCGATCTCTTCCACTTTGCTACCACATGCGACGGATCTGAGCGATACCTCCGAAGCATTGAAGCGTGAAAGACGTCATGAATCGACTAAGCTCTGCTGGCAACTCAAGGCGATCGCTACCGGTCCAACCCGTCTCAAAACCTTATACGGCCCAATAAACCTCGGACTAAGCTTGCCTTTCTTTCCGAACCTCGAACTTTCTTCCAAGGCGAGACCTTGAAACACTCGATCCCCAACAGCAAACTCTATACCTCTTCGCTTAAGATCGGCATAAGACTTCTGCGGTGCAGAAGCTTCCTTCAATCGAGCCCGAATCAACTTAACCTTGTCCTCGGTCTCGGCTACCAACTCGGGTCCCAACAAGCGGCGTTCACCTAACTCCGTCCAACACGTGGGTGAGCGACACTTCCTACCATACAACGCCTCATACGGTGCCATCTTGATGCTCGCTTGGTAACTGTTGTTGTAGGCAAACTCAGCTAATGGTAGAAACTCCTCCCAACTACCTCTGAAATCCAGGACACAACCCCTCAGCATGTCCTCTAAGATCTGAATAACCCTTTCTGATTGACCGTCAGACTGCGGGTGAAAAGCCGTGCTAAAATCCAAACGAGTACCCAGAGCCTGATGCAATGCCTTCCAGAACCTCGAAGTAAACCTGGGATCCCTATCCGAGATTATCGAAACTGGCACACCGTGCAACCTCACTATCTCTGACACATACAGCTTTGCTAGCTTCTGAAGTGAGTAGTCAACCCTCACCGGAATAAAGTGAGCTGATTTAGTCGAGACGATCCACCACTACCCAAATCCAATCCTTCTTGCTTGGCGTAGCGGTAACCTTGACAAAATCCATGGTTATCCTTTCCCACTTCCATCGAGGAATCTTTACAGTGAAAAGCAAACCCGACGGCACAGCGATGCTCGGCCTTGACCTGCGACAAGTCGGACATTTTCCAACAAACTCCGTCACCTCTTTCTTGAGACCGAGGCCACCAAAAGCGCTCTCTCGGATCCTTGTACATTTTGCTACCTCCGGGATGCATAGCATGAGGATCGCTATATGCGTCTGAAGAATCTTACGCCTCGGCTCAACATCTTTAGGCATACAAGCCTTACCACGAAAACACGAGAACCTCGTCACTAGACAAGTGTAACCCTCCAAACCATCATTACGCACTTGCAACCTTCGTGCACCCGAACCTCATCCTCTAATCTGTTTCTCTCGACTGCTCAACCCAAGTAGGCAACTTGCGGCTCGCCAAAATACTCCGTCGTCGTACAAGCTCAAATGGGCAAACAACGCTCTTAAGTCCGAAACAACCTTACGGCTCAGCGCGTGCGCCACCACGTTAGCCTTGCCGGATGATACTCAATAGAACGATCGTAATCTTTCGACAACTCAACCCATCTCTGTTGCCTCAAATTCAAATCCTTACGAGTCGGTAGATACTTCAAGCTCTTATGATCCGTGTAGACTATTGATCTCTCTCCATATAAGTAGTGCCTCCAAATCTTTAAAGCGAAAAACTACGGCCGCTAGCTCCAGATCATGCGTCGGATAGTTGACCTCATGTGGCCTCGGTGCCTAGAAGCGTAAGCCACTACCTTACCTTCTGCATCGGCCACACAACCCAATCCGTATGTGATGCATCGCAATAGGCGTGTACTCCTTACCGGCCTCGGGTTGAATCGAGCCGGAGCCTCGGTCAAGATCTTCTTTAACTTATCGAAGCTTTCTGTTGTTTCTCGGTCAAACAAGCGGAACCTCTTTCCTTAACAACTTAGTCATCGGTACTTGCTATCAACGAGAAACCCTCGACAAACCTTCCGGTAGTATCACGCCAAACCAGAAAACTACGAATCTCGACCCGCACGACCTAGGTGGCTTCCGGTCCAAAACGACCTCAATCTTACGAGGATCTACTCGAATACCCTCTGCTGACACTACATGACCCAAGAACGTCACTTCCTAAGCGAACTCACACTTACCGAATTTAGCATAGAGTTGCTTTTCCTCGAGAATCTGCGGCACCACCCTCGGATCGCATCATGCTCTTCCTCGACCTTGAGTATACTAAGATGTCGTCTATAAAAACCACCACGAACCGATCCGGATCTTCTTTGAAACACCCTATTCATCATATCCATAAGCGCTGCCGGTGCGTTAGTCAACCCGAATGGCATTACGAGAATTCGTAGTGCCCATACCGAGTCCGCTTATTTGTTTTATGGATATCGGCCTCCTTAACCTTTAGGCGATGGTACCCGGATCTCAAGTCGATCTTCGAGAATACCGCGGCACCCTTCAAATTGATCAAACAAGTCATCTATCCGTGGCAGCGGATACTTGTTTTTAATCGTCGACTTGTTCAATTGGCGGTAGTCTATGCACATCCGCATCGTGCCATCTTTCTTCTTAACAAAGAGTGCCGTGCACACCACGGCGAAACACTTGGCACGATAAAACCTCGATCCAATAACTCCTGGATCCGAGCCTTAAGCTCCACCAATTCCTTTGGTGCCATCCTATCTGGAGCAATAGACACCGCGATCCGGGTAACAGATCAATCCCGAACTCTACCTCTCGATCGGCGGCAAACCGGAAGCTCCTCGGAAAAACATCGGCAAATTCCTTAACGATGCGAACCTTCTCAACAGCGGACTCTTTAGCCTCCAAGGCATACACATGAACCACATCGCATCACGACCCTTCGACCATCTTCTCCGCTTTGAGGCGGATATCACATTTGATAAGTAATCCCTCCTATTACCTATCATAGCCACCTCATCACCGTCAACCGTCTTAAGAACCATGCGCTTGGCGCGCAATCCAACCGCCGGTACTTAGCCAACCAATCCATCCCAAGAATCGGATCGAACTCCCCAAGCGGCGGTTCCATCGGATCGGCGACAAACACTACCCCTTGGAGTTCTAGGGGTACCTCTCTAAACAGTTTATCTACTACTACTGAGTGACCCGGAGGACTAATCACGGTCATCCGCCTAGAAGATATCTCGAGTCTAAGTCCATTGTCTCTACTATACTCACGGCAACATAAGAGTGCGTAGAACCCACATCGATTAAAGCGGTATAAGGAGTACCAAAAATCAAAAACGCGTGCGGTTATGGCGTCCGGTGCGTCGCCCTCCTCTCGGCGTCTCGCGGCATACACAATCCGGTGCCGCTGGCCTCGAACTACCGCACCTCGCGGGTGCTCCACGGCCCCGACCGGATCCATAACCACCTCTGCCATTACCACGGCCCCTCTGCGGTGGCGGTCCATTACCTACGGGCCGATTACGGCCGACTCTCGGTGAATCCACGGCCATCCTACGCGGACAATCCCTAATGCGATGCTCGAGAGAACCACACTCGAAGCAACCTTTACCTCGAGTCCGGCAACCACCCCAATGAGATTTCCCTGCACCGATTACATGCGGCGGTCCTTGCCTAGCGACAACAAACCTAGCGGTGATTACGCCCACTCGGTCTAGCCCTCTTACGCGGATTGCGGGACGAACGAGAAGACCCAAAGCTCCTCTTAAGCCTACTCCTGTCCATGCTCGCCTCGCGACTCCTTAACACCCTCACCACCTTAGCCTTCTCAACTAAGACAACAAACTCGCTCTGGCGAGGAGCAATCAGCGACCTCAACTCGTCTCGCGGACCATCCTCGAAACGAACACACCTCTCATGCTCGGTGGCCACAATGCCCTGGCATACCTACTCGGCCAGGAACTCGGCCTCGTACTCGCATATGATTTACTCCACGAACAAGCCTCGAAATGCCTTTCTCACGGGAGTCGATATAACTAGCCCCGATGTACTTCTTTTGATATGCGGCTGCAAAATAATCCCATGTCAAATCCTCGGTTGCCACCTTTGTCCGTCTGTGAGCCACCAGCGATATGACTCATCCGGAGAAGCGTCGATACCCTTGACTTCTCTTACGTGCGTCAAGTCGGATCATCCATGATCCGCTCGGTTGCCTCCAACCAATATTCGGCCGATGCTAGGAGCAACACGAAAACACCTCGGAAGAATTCGGCTCAGATTGGCGGTCGCTCGAGAACCGATTTCCTAACTCTGCACCACCACTAGCCCGGCTACCCTTTCCAACACTCGCGGCGCCGCTGTGACAACTGCGTCGTCTCCGTCGATCTTGGAACTCACCACCTCCGGTGGTGGCGGAGCCGGTATCTCATTTTACGAACCACCGCCCGGATCCTACGGGCTCGAAACCGTCATTCTACCCCTACCTCTACCACGAGTGTTACGACCACGTCCGCCTCGAGTGCTCATGCTAAATCTTTCTCGTGTCGATTAAAGAATTTTATGCATCGATATTTATTCCACTTGTTTTAAAAAGCAAGTCTTATGAATATTAAAGAGGATTTGTTCTACATAAGTTTCACAAAATCCTATCGGTTTCAATCTCTAAAGTAGTATACTCTGCTACTCATCGAGATCATATAACATCCAATCAAATCACAAAGAATAGTCAGGGTACTTACAGGCGAACAGTCTTAGGAGACTCGGTGCCATGCCTTTCAAACCATTTGTATTTAAACCCAAAACACTTAAGACATCTTTTGAGTACATTTTGGGCTTGAGGCCCACAAATAGAGCCTTTGAACTTGGCTCGATGCCAAAAATGTAACACCCCAAACCGGACAAGACACCACGTCCGAATGCGGTATGCTACGGGGAAAGCGTTTTGGGAAAACTAGATTGTTCGTTTAAAAGTGGAGTGAAAACACGGTGTGTTTGAAACAAATTTGAGTAGTCTTGTTTGGAAAGCAGTTGATGTATTTGAAACCCGAGATTTTGAAAACTTGGCTAGAATTTGTAGTTAAAACAAGTTAAAACCATTTAAAACCTCCTTAGTTTCTTAGTGATACATAAAACGCTTCTAGACTTAAATGAACTACAAGTTTGGTTTGGGAACCAGTTGTATTTGATTGTCAAAAAGACTTAGTGTGATACCCGATGGTATAGTTTAAAAACACGTCGCGTTATAATTTTGAAAACATTATCTTTCCGGGTTTTAGTAAAATTTATTCCGGCTTATTTTGTTAAGGCATATTAAAATCAAACTTAAAATATAAACAACATAAAACATAACTTTAAAGGCCTTTTACAAACCGAATAATAAAAAAAAAACACAAATAAAAGTAAATAACCAAAGTACCCAAAATATAGAGTCGAGTAAAGACTTTATTCACATGGCATAAGCACCTCGAGTCCATCCGGCTCCAAGTCCGCGTCTACGAGTCACTGAAATGTCAAAGGAGAGGGTGAGTCGAGTGACTCGATGTGTAAATCCGCTCCCCAACGAATCAACATGCTAACACACATCATACATAGCAACATGATTAATGCAACCCAAACCTAACCATCCATATCGCCTTTTCTACCCGTGTGGTACCAAACCACTGGTGGTGCCAAACCACTGGTGACATATAGTCACAAGGTGCTACCAAAGCAACTGGTGTCCCAAAGACACAATATCCGTCAATGTGCTACCAAAGCACTTTGGTGTCCCAAAGACACGGTTGTGCTACCAAAGCACTGTGACCAAAGTCACAAATCCAATGATGATGGGGCCAACCCATCGTGTGTTACCAAAACACTAGCGACGATCCCATAACTCAAGTGGGGCCAACCCACGGTGGTTAAACCACGGGGACAAGTCGCAATGAGGTGCCAAACCTCTGGTGTCCCAAAGACACAATGTGCTACCAAAGCAGCGGTGACCGTAGTCACAATCGGTGATGGGGCCAACCCATCGTGTGTTACCAAAACACTGGCGTCAATCCCGTATAATCATCTGTGGGGCCAACCCACGTGGTGCTTGAGCCAGCGGGGGCGAGGCGAGGTACCAAACCTCTGGAGGTGCCAAACCTCTGGTGACCCAAAGTCACAAAGTGTGCTACCAAAGCACTTTGGTGCTCGTCGACACAATACATCACTTTGCTCCCTCCTCTCGTATCACCCATCAACATGCCAAACTCATGTAATCATGAATATCATGCTATCATGCATATCATACTATCATGCATATCATGCCAATATGGCTAATCTCATACCCCATGTCACATATCCATAACCATGGTATCATACGGATCATCAATAACTCATAATAATAGCAGCGACTTACACGAGTCCAAACTCGTACCCATGAGGGTATCATAATAGTCACCACTGTTTCATTAGTCATTGCACGGGTTATTAACGATATTACTAAATATAAGTGTGTTAGTATACACACACGATAGCTACTGAGTCTAAAATCCCAACGAGCGATCTATGACCCTCGATTGCTAACTCCTACAATCGGCCAAACATAGGGGTTAGGCACTAAGACCATTCGGCCAAAAGACATCTAAACCCAAGGGGTTAGTTCCAATCCTTTACCTTGAAGGTGATTTGGTTTCCTACCAAATCAGAGCCCACCTGATTCCTCTTGTGACAATCGGCCACCCCTAAAATAATAAAAATCCCACCTTAATAATTTGGCTTAACAAGACCAAAGAGAATGGACTAATAGTAGCCATTACCATCACTTACCAAACAGTCAATCGAAGAAAGGAAGGCTTCACTTGTCTCCTCTAATAATCCCGATGTCCTATAATGAAAACGATTTACACAAAAGATTAGCACTCAACAACCAATAACGGAATCGGTCCTTACTCACCACCATACAAAAAGCGAGAGAAAGGCGGAATGGCCATTCGGCCAAGCCCTTACACGATTCCAGCGATTGGAAACCAGCACCCAACCAACCACCAATGTTCGGCCAACAAAACAAGGGGAGGGAAATCGGCAAAGACCTTGAACCACAAGGGAGAAAAAAAAAGAGATTCGGTATTGATGTTTAACACCCACCTATGTACGGCTTTCAAAGGTGAGAAAAGGAGTGTAAACAAGAGAAGAATTAGAGATTACGGCAACAGGTTTTGAGGAGAACAAAAGAAAGCTTGGCAAGTTGATATGGGTTCGGCACACAAAAAGATGGACAAGAAGAATGGAGAAATCGGTTGGGAGAGGAATGGTAAGTTTCGGCACTAGTGTTTTTCAAGAAGAGAGAAGAAAATGAAAAGAGTTTTGGAGGATGGATTTCGGCTACCAAGGTTTCAAACACAAGAAAAGAAAGTTGAGAGGAATAAACAATTTCGGTCAAAGAGAAAAATGAGAGAAAAGCTTAGAGTTTCGGTTTGTTTTGACAAAAGAAAGAAAACAAAAGTGTGTGGCCTTACCAATTGTTTCATTGCCGAAAATCACCCAAAGTGCCAAGGTACATTCGGCACTACTCCACAACACACTACCTAGCCGTCCCACCTTCCCAAACCTCTCCAAAAATCGGCCAAATCCACAAACAACTCCCATCCACTCCTTTGAATTGAGTGGACCAAGTCACACTCTAAATTCACTCCCTACCTTTCATTTGAAAGGTAAGACTTGGTCCAAGGTAGTGTTTGATTTGGCTTCTACCACTCCACCATGCCGTCCCAAAAAACAACCCAAAATGGGAATCCTGTTTGCTCGAACAACTGGACCTCCACCCCTTGGTGTTGACGCCATACCAAGCTCCATGTGGCGCATGCTCTGCCACTCTGCCACCCTTCTTTTTGTGCTACTGAAATACCAAAAATAACTTAAAACCCCACTTCCTCAACCCCTACACTTAATACCCAAAACCAAAATTCTTCCATTACCTCGGGCATACACCTAGGCTATAATTAAGTCCCTAAAACATATAAATAGCCACATAGCACACTACAAACATGCAATATCATGCAACACCAAAATAGCCCCCTAACCCGGGATATTACATCTTTAATGGATGTAAAGCCAAAGGCTATGGTGGATAAGGATTGTGGTTGGACGAATGACCTTTGTTCATAATTTTAGTATTGGCCGATTGTAGGACAAGGTGTTCTAGTGCGGTAGATTGGATTCGGGAGTTAGTTCTTGCGTTGGTGAATGGTGTGTATCTTACACACTTTATAACTTGGTTTATATATGTATATTTGTGTGTTATATAACTAATCATATTATGAAAGTGGGTAAATCGATGAGATCTGGATATGATACCATGATGGTATGAATGAAGATTCGGGTAAGTCCGTTTCAATATGTTGTTAATACATGTGGATTGAAATCATGATCTACGATTTGTGATATATTCGTTATGAGTTACATATCAAAGTTTATTGACATGATTTGTTTATCTATTGCATTGGTATGGGCAATATGAGAGGAGGGGGAAGATTGATTCATGTCTTCGGACACCAGAGGTTTGGTACCTCCAGTGATTTGGTATCACATTCGTGTCTTCGGACACCAGAGGTTTGGTACCTCATAGCGACTCGTCCCTGTGGTTAATACCACCGTGGGTTGGCCCCACTTTTGAGATATGGGATCGTCGCGGTGATTTGGTATCACACGTGGGTTGGCCCCACAACCGGATGATTCGTGTCTTCGGACACCGATGGTTTGGCACCACCGGTGATTTGGTATCACATTCGTGTCTTGGACACCGAGGTTTGGCACCTCATAGCGTCTCGTCCCCGTGGTTAACACCACCGTGGTTGGCCCCACTTTTGAGATATGGGATCGACGCCGGTGATTTGGTATCACACGTGGGTTGGCCCTACGGATGGATTATTTGTGACTTTGGTCACCAAAGTGATTTAGTATCACATTTATATCGTGACTTCGGTCACCGTGGTTTAGCACCACCAGGTGGTTTGGTACCACACGGGTAAAAAGGAGTTATGGATGGCTAGGTTGGGTGCATTATACATATATGTTGCTTTGTTATAATTTGTGTAAGTATGTGGTATTTACCCGGAGAGGAATATGCACTGAGTCTTGGTGACTCACCTTCTCCCTTATCTTTTCAGGTGATTCGTGAGATCGCGGATATGGAGCCGGATGAACTCGAGGAGGCCATGCAATAAAGTTTGGTTTTACATGAACTTCCATTTGGGTACTTTATTTTAATTTGGTTTTCATATTTTATGGATTTGTAATAAGGCCTCTTTAATTATGGTTTTGAATTATTTATATGCTTTGGGATTTATTCTAAACATGTTTAAGTATATCACTTGATTAATTTAATAATTGAGCTCAAAGTTTTCTAAACTATAAACTCGCAATGGTTTTAAAAATCTTACCATCGGGTAATATGAATAGTTCGATAGAAAAATTACAAGTTAAGTGTTTACAACAAATTAAGTGATTTCCAAAATTCAAGTTTCTATACTCAATTGCAAACGGATTTTTAAAGTGTAATTCAAAGTAAATATCAGTTTTAACTTAATTTTGACAAATAAAGAATTTCAAAGAGTTTTTCACAAAATTTAATTGTTAATTCGATTTTTTTCAAAAATATTTTCCTTAGTGACATACCGTGATCGATTCGTAGGCGTATTGGCCGGGTTTGGGGTGTTATAAATTGTATCGAGCCAAGTTCAAAAGCTCATTGTGGGCAGAGGCCCAAAATGTTTTAAAGAATGGATTTTAAAATGTTTTGTTGAAAATTATATGGTTGGAAAGGCATGGCCTCGAGTCTCCGACATCAATCCGGCTTCGTAAGTACATCAAATTGTTGATTTTGATGATATGATATGATGATGTTGGCATGATCAGTATAGTAGTAGGAACTACTCTAGAGACCCAAACTATAGGTTGAATGTACAAGCGAAACAACTTCTTATTAAAATTATTCATAAAAGCTGTGCTTTAAAGAAAGTGGAATATTGACTAATGCATAAAACTTTTTAATCGGATAAGTCGAGACTTTAGACATGAGTACTCATGGTCGAGGTCGTATGATTAAGTGGGCGCGATCGGGGTAGGATGGTCGTATGCGAGCGGTGAGTCCTGGTCAAGGATCCGAAAATGAGGTACCACTACCTCCACCACCAGATTGGAGTTGAGCAACGAGGATCAAGCGGGGATGACGCAGTTGTCTCGAGCGATCTTTGCGAGTTCTTGAGAGGGTAGCTAGAATAGGTGGAGGCGCGGGAATTGAATCCGTATCTGGCGACTTGAGCCAATAGAGTGAGGTATTTAGAGGTGTTTGAGCGTGGCTCCTAGTGCGGTGAATATTGGCTAGAGGCGACGGAGCGAATCATGGATGATTTGGATCCGAATCTTGAGGAAAAGTCGAAAGGAATCGTGCTCGCTTCTTCGGGATGAGTCATATCGGTGGTGGCTCACGATCTGAGAATGGTGCTTTGCGGCGGAGGATCTCACTTGGGATTATTTCAAGGCGTATGATCGTGGAAATCGTTGGGTCTAATTACATTGATGTGCGGCGTAAGGCATTTACGAGTTTGATCCAAGGTAGTAAGTGCGTGTCGAAATATGAGGCGAATTTTTAAGATCGAGCCGGTATCTTTGGAGGTATTGTGGCATCGAACACGGCGATGTGTTCGATTCGAAGATGGTTTGAGGGACGAGTGAGATTGTTGATTGCTCTACATCGGGCGCGAGTTTGCTTTGCTTTGGTTGAAAAGGCTAAGATAGCCGAAGGAATCAAGGAATCGCAAGGCGCAGTTACGACCGGAACAAGCGTAAGAGAGGTTACGGATCATCGGGATCGACCGCAATTCTCAAAGAGGGCTAGGCAAAGTGGGCGAATCGATGCAGGAGGCACATTCATCGATGTCGAGGACCAGCCGCGGTGTAACCGATGTGGAAATATCATTGGGGCGAATGTTGGACCGGAGGGAAAGGATGTTTCGAGTGTGGCTCATTGGATCATCATGTGAGAGACGTCCCACGTAAGCTAGCCGAGAATCGGTCGGAGGGTCAAGGTCGTGCTCAATTCGAAAATGAGGGACCGCCACCACGAGAGGTCGTGGTAATGGTAGAGAGGTAATGGTTACGTCGAGGCCGCGGAGCATCTGGCGGAGGTGCCGGCAACACCGAGGCAAGACGGCTGGTTTGGTGTATGCAACGAGACATCGAGAGGAGGCGGCGCACGGGCGTCATAACCGATGCGTTCTTAATCTTTGGTGAACCATATCTGCTTTGATAGATGTGGGTTCGACACATTCGTATGTTGCCGGTAACATAGTAGAGACTATGAATCTAGACTCAGAGACTACTTCTAGGAAGATGACACTACTTAGTCCTCCGGGTCACTCTGTAGAAGTAAATAAGCTTTATAGAGATGTATCCCTAGAACTCCAAGGGTAGTGTTCGTAGGCGATCCGATGGAATTGCCATTTGAGGAGTTCGATCGATGCTTGGGATGGACTGGTTGGCCAAGTACCAAGCAAGTTTGGATTCTTGTTGCTAAGCGCATGCTTTTGAAGTCGATTGAGGCGAAGAGGTGGTCATGATAGGTAATAGAAGAGATTATCTATCCAACGTGGTATCTGCGTTGAAAGTCGTGAAGTTGGTTAGGAAGAGGCCGAGAGGATTCGTGGTCCATGTGTGTGCATTGGAGGCTAAGGAGTCTAATGTGGGGAATGTCCGCATGCGTAAAGGAATATGTTGACGTATTTCTGAAGAACTTCCGGACTACCTCCGGACCGTGAAGTTGAATTTGGTATAGATCACATTGCAGGAGCAGCGCTAGTGTCTATAGCTCCGTATAGGATGGCACCGGAAGGAATTGATGGAATTAAAGGCCCAAATTCGGGAGTTGTTGGATCGAGGTTTCATTCGACCAAGTGTTTCGCCATGGGGAGCGCCGGTACTTTTTGTCAAGAAGAAAGATGGTACGATGCGGATGTGTATAGACTACCGCCCGATTGAATAAGTGACGATCAAAAACAAGTATCCTTTCTTGAGGATAGATGACTTGTTTGATCGACCTAAGAAAATGATTTTCTCAAGATTGATTTAAGATCCGGATATCATCGGCTAAAGGTGAAAGAGGCTGATATCCATAAGACGGCATTTTGTACTCGGTACGGGCACTACGAGTTTTTGGTGATGCCATTTGGGTTGACTAACGCGCCGGCAGCATTCATGGACATGATGAATCGGGTATTCCTGCAGTTTTTGGATCAGTTTGTTGTGGTATTTATAGACGATATTTTGGTATACTCAAAGTCGAGGAGGAGCATGATGCGCATTTGCGAGTAGTGTTGCGGTTCTCCGAGAGGAAAAGCGACTATCGCCAAATTTAGTAAGTGCGAGTTACGGCTTAGGAGGTGACTTTCTTGGGTCACGTAGTATCAGCTGAGGGGATTAGAGTGGATCCTCGAAAGATTGAGGCAATGTTGGATTGGAAGCCGCCTAAGTCAGTGGCTGAGATTCAGAGTTTTCTAGGTCCAGCGGGGTATTACCAAGATTTGTAGAGGATTTTCTTTGATAGCGGCACCTATGACCAAGTTATTGAGGAAAGGAGTTCCATTTGTGTGGACCGAGAAGCGACAAGGAAGTTTCGACAAGTTGAAGAAGATTACGATCAAGCTCCAGTTTTTGATTCAACTTTGAGCGAGCAAAGAATTCACGGTTTATTGTGATGCATCGCATACTGGTCTGGGATGTGTGCTAATGCAAGAAGGGAAGGTAGTGGCTTATGCATCTCGGCAGTTAAGACCATATGAGGCTAATTATCCGACGCATGATCTGGAATTAGCTGCATTGGTTTTCCTTCTGAAGATTTGGAGACACTATTTGTATGGAGAGAAGTCGATAGTCTACACGGATCACAAGAGTCTTAAGTATCTTTTGACTCAGAAGGACTTGAACTTGAGGCAGCGTAGATGGATCGAGTTGTTGAAGGACTACGATTGTTCGATCGAATATCATCCCGGCAAGGCTAACGTGGTGGCAGACGCGTTGAGCCGTAAGGTTGTATCGGATTTAAGATTGATGTTTGCTCGACTTAGCTTATATGATGATGGGAGTCTTTTGGCAGAATTGCAAGTCAAGCCGACTTGGTTAGATCAGATCAAGGAGAAGCAGTTAGAGGATGATGGTTTAAATGATCGGAGGTTGCGGGTTGAAACAGAGGTTTAGAGGAATATAGTTTGTCCAAATGATGGAGTACTTGTGTTTTAAAGGGAGAGCTTGTATGCCGAAGGATGTTGAGTTGAGGCAAAGGATTCTTCGGGATGCACATAACAGCCCATATGCTATGCATCCTGGAGGAAGCAAGATGTATCGGGATTTAAGAGAGCAGTTTTGGTGGCCAGTGCAGGCGTGAGGTAACGAGTTTGTGGGTAAATTTACGGCGTGTCGTAGGTCAAGGCGGAGCATCGACTACCGTCTGCAGGTTACTTCGACCAGTGAAGATTCCACGATGGAAGTGGGAAAGGATCACTATGGACTTTGTTAGTGGATTACCTCTTACGCCTAGTAAGAAGGATTCGATTTGGGTGATTGTGGACCGTCGACTAAGTCGACTCATTTCATTCCAATGAAGGATGGATTATTCGCCTGAAGTTAGCTAAGTTGTATGTAGCGGAGATAGTGAGGTTGCACGGTGTACGGTGTCGATCATCTCGCATGAGATCCTAGATTTACGTCGAGGTTTTGGAGAGCGTTACATCGGGCTTTGGGTACGCGGTTGGATTTTAGTACGCATTTCATCCACAACTGACGAGGCGATCGGAAAGAGTTATTCGATTTTAGAGGATATGTTGAGAGGTTGTGTATTGGACTTGAGAGGCACTGGGGAAGAGTTTTTACCATTAGGCGAGTTTGCATACAACAATAGTTACCAGACAAGCATTAAGATGGCACCATATGAGGCGTTATATGGTAGGAGGTGTCGCACACCTACTTGGCCGGACGAGTTGGGTGGCGTCGGATGTTAGGACCAGAGTTGGTTGCGGGACCGAGGATAAGGTAAAGATGATTGAGGCTCGTCGTGCAAGGAAGCTTGGGATAGACAAAAGTCGTATGCCGATCTCAAGCGGAGGGATATAGAGTTTGCCGTGGGTGACAAAGTTTTTACGAAGGTCTCGCCATGGAAGAAAGTGTTAAGATTTGGGAGAAAAGGCAAGTTAAGTCCAAGGTTCATTGGACCGTATAAGGTGTTGAGGCGAGTGGGACGGTAGCCTATCAGCTCGAGTTGCCATCGAGTGAGTTAGATTCACGATGTGTTCCATGTCTCCATGCTTAGACGCTATCGTTACGATCCATCGCATGTTGTGGCGAGAGGAAATAGAGGTGAGTCCAGATCGGACGATAGAAGAAGAACACATGCACCCTAGATCGAGATGTGAAAGTTTTGCGTAGGAAGACAGTTCCTTTAGTGAAGGTTTTATGGCGGAATCATGACGTGGAGGAAGCTACGTGGGAACCGGAGGATGTAATAAGGCAGCAGTATCCTCAACTCTTTTGATCAGGTAATTTCGAGGACGAAATTTTTTTAAGGAGGGTAGAATTGTAACATCCCAAAAATTTGAGTATTATTTGTGTTGGCTCGGGTATGAATTTTTGTGTGTTAGCATAGTCTTGTGAAGGCTTGATTCTATTTAGGAAGATAGAATAATTTTTAGTATGGTTTATTTAATGAAGTGGATTAAGTGAGCTTAGCACTTAAGTTAATTTAAGTGTTAATTAAAGCATAAGAGGAGTAAGTGGCAAGTTGGTTAAGGAGCTTGAAAGGTGGCTTGAGGTTAGAGGTTCGAGTATCATGGAAAGCATTTTTGAAGACTTTATTTTGTGTTCTAGCATTGATGGACGGTCAACCATTGTTTATGATAGGTTGGACTTTCATCTTTTGGCAAGTTGAATTTTTGTTTAAGGAAAGCTTGAAATTGGGGATAAGAATCTTAAGGTTATGGAAGGTTGGGGAGACATAAGGCTTGGTTTTAGGATGATGTTTTGGAAGGTATTCCTAGGCCTTTAGTGGATGTATGTGGACGGCATGGGTGTCTAAGGGGTGGCCGAATGTGATAGGTAGCTTGGGGGATAGTTGGCCAATTTTTGTCATTTGAACATCTTTTGCAATTATTTTTTTCCTCTCCAAAAACTTTCTGCTTGGCGAATGTGTCTTGTGCATTTTGGTGCATTTTGCTTTTGATTTTAGCCTCATTTTGTTGAATCAAATCATACCATTTTCCTTTCTTTCATTTGCTCTTTTGAAACCTAAACTACAATCTATCTTTGTGCATTTTTGTGCACTTTCTTTTTAGCAAAGAAGTGTTTGGCCGAATCTCTCCCACATCACTCTCTTTTTCTTTCTTTCAATATTATTCAAATCACATTTTCCTTTACACTCTCTTGGCTGAATCATTCTTCATCTCAAATCCCATTTCTTTTCATTTACTCAAAGTTAAAACACCCATTTACATTTTATTTCTTCTTCTCTTTTATAGCCTAAACTCTCATATTCTTTTGATTTATTTTTGGCGAATATTCAAGGGTAGGACTTCATTTGATTTCTTCAATCGGTTTTGGTAATAGGTAAGTGTTCATGGCGATTTTATTATTATTTCTTTTCTCTTTTCTAAGTCATTTTCTTGTGGACAAAAGCCGAATCTTTGGGCATTGTTAGCAAGGTTCTAACCATTATAGGAATCGATTATTCATTTAGGCTTTTTGGGGACTTCGAAAGCAATCGATCTAAGTTTTCTCTAGCGATCAAAGGTTGGTAAGTCAAGTGGTAAGAAATCTTGTCGATTCATTATTCTTTAATGGATGTAAAGCCAAAGGCTATGGTGGATAAGGATTGTGGTTGGACGAATGGCCTTTGTTCATAATTTTAGTATTGGCCGATTGTAGGACAAGGTGTTCTAGTGCGGTAGATCAGATTCGGGAGTTAGTTCTTGCGTTGGTGAAAGGTTTGTATCTTACACACTTTATAACTTGGTTTATATATGTATATTTGTGTGTTATATAACTAATCATATTATGAAAGTGGGTAAATCGATGAGATCTGGATATGATACCATGATGGTATGAATGAAGATTCGGGTAAGTCCGTTTCAATATGTTGTTAATACATGTGGATTGAAATCATGATCTACGATTTATGATATATTCGTTATGAGATACATATCAAAGTTTATTGACATGATTTGTTTATCTATTGCATTGGTATGGGCAATATGAGAGGAGGGGGAAGATTGATTCGTGTCTTGGACACCGGAGGTTTGGTACCTCCAAAGATTTGGTATCACATTCGTGTCTTCGAGACACCGGAGGTTTGGTACCTCATAGCGACTCGTCCACCGTGGTTAATACCACCGTGGGTTGGCCCCACTTTTGAGATATGGGATCGTCGCGCGGTGATTTGGTATCACACGGGGTTGGCCCCACAACTTGATGATTCGTGTCTTGAGACACGGTGGTTTGGCACCACCGGTGATTTGGTATCACATTCGTGTCTTCTGGACACGGAGGTTTGGCACCTCATAGCGTCTCGTCCCCGTGGTTAACACCACCGTGGGTTGGCCCCACTTTTGAGATATGGGATCGATGCGGTGATTTGGTATCACACGTGGGTTGGCCCCACAAATGGATTATTTGTGACTTTGGTCACCAAAGGATTTGGTATCACATTTATATCGTGACTTCGGTCACGGTGGTTTGGCACCACCACCAGTGGTTTGGTACCACACGGGGTAGAAAAGGAGTTATGGATGGCTAGGTTGGGTGCATTATACATATATGTTGCTTTGTTATAATTTGTGTAAGTATGTGGTATTTACCCGGGAGGGAATATGCACTCGAGTCTTGGTGACTCACCTTCTCCCTTATCTTTTCAGGTGATTCGTGAGATTGCGGATATGGAGCCGGATGAACTCGAGGAGGCCATGCAATAAAGTTTGGTTTTACATGAACTTCCATTTGGGTACTTTATTTTAATTTGGTTTTCATATTTTATGGATTTGTAATAAGGCCTCTTTAATTATGGTTTTGAATTATTTATATGCTTTGGGATTTATTCTAAACATGTTTAAGTATATCACTTGATTAATTTAATAATTGAGCTCAAAGTTTTCTAAACTATAAACTCATAATGGTTTTAAAAATCTTACCATCGGGTAATATGAATAGTTCGATAGAAAAATTACAAGTTAAGTGTTTACAACAAATTAAGTGATTTCCAAAATTCAAGTTTCTATACTCAATTGCAAACGGATTTTCAAAGTGTAATTCAAAGTAAATCTCAATTTTAACTTATTTTTGACAAATAAAGAATTTCAAAGAGTTTTTCACAAAATTTAATTGTTAATTCGATTTTTTTCAAAAATATTTTCCTTAGTGACATACCAGATTCGGTCATGGCGTATTGACCGGGTTTGGGGTGTTACATTGATAACGAGGTAAGCTTGTGTGTAATAAATCGACATAATGTTATTATGCTTTTAAGTGCTTGATATCATGAGAAATGTATAATATTTTTATGAAATTAGTTAATGAAGTCCCGATGAAAGCATGATGAAATTTTATTAAGTTAAAGTCCCGGTTGAACCTTAGGAATGGAAAGGATACCATTGTCATGACATGAGATTAAGGAGGTCCCGTATAAGACCATGTCTAGAACATGGCTTCGGCATCGAATTGATATCCCGTGTAAGACCATATATGGGATATGGCATCAGTATCGAGTAGTAATTCCGTATAAGACCACGTCTGGGACCTGGCTTCTGTATGAAATTGTATAAGACCATGTCTGGGACATGGCGTCGGTATACGATCTCGTATAAGACCATATCTGGGATATGGCATTGGCATCGAGATGTGATCCCATGTAAGACCATATCTGGGATATGGGATTGGCATTGTATTACGAGTATTACGAGTCTGAGTATCCTTCAATATTCCAAATGGTTCAACGGGATAAAGAGCTAAGTTTATGTTCAAGATGTAAGAGTGCTAAAGTTATGTGATGAAGTGACACAGGTACATATGAGTAATTTATGAGAAATGAGTCCTATATGTGATATGAGATCGATAAGAGTAAGTATGAGTAAGTTATGTCAATGTGCTTGAGAAATTGTGTTATTACTCGATGTAGTGTATGGATGTTATCATATGCCTTTATGTTGTTATTTATTTCATGAAAACCTACTAAGCTTTATGCTTACCCCTTCTCTTTTCCCTTTCCTTGTAGTATCGCCAAGCTACCTCGGGGATCGTAGGACGTCGGAGTTTGGTTCACACTATCAAGCTATTCTTTTGGTATAGTAAAGTTGATTATTTTGGGTATGGCATGTATAGGAACTTGGTCATTTTGTTATATGTCATATTGGTTAACCAAGGTGTTGGATATTAATGTTACTCAATCCATTTTGTAAATGGCTATTGAAATCGGCCAAAACTAGCTAAGTTATTTCTATCCAATGGTGATAAATTTCATGAAGTGCAAGTTTGTGTTATTGATTGAGTAATGTGTAAGGAATATGCATGATTAAGTAGGTTGATACTAAGGTGTGAATGACTCAATAGTATATGATAGGATGGTATTATTGTCAAGTTAAGTGTAGCGTGAAATGGTATGAATGTGGTTTCTTTTTCAGGGTGGCATATGGCTTGGTAAAGAGCCTTATAATTGTCCACATGGGTAGACACACGGGCGTGTGTCTAGGCCGTGTGTTACACACGGTCAGCCCCATGGGCGTGTTGGTAGGCCGTGTGTCCCCTGCGTATAATTTGTGAAAAATTCAGTTCGTCACACGGTCCAGCACACGAGCGTGTGACATGCCACACGGGCGTGTCACTCCTCTCACACGGGCGCATGGCCCTGTTTTGAGTAAAAAAAAATTTAGTGTTCGTGAGTTTCTGATTCAGTCCCGAACTAATCTATATGTATGTTTCGGGTTTAATAGACCTATAATAGGGACATTATGAGTACAAATGAAGGGTTTTTAAGTATGAATTAAAAGTTATGGTCCGATAATGTATGTTAAAGTCCGTTAAGTATGGTAATGCCTCGTACCCTGTTCCGATGTCGGATATGGGTAAGGGGTGTTACAACAACAGTTAGATCTGAGGCATGAGCACCTGCAATGACATATGCTATTCACGCCGGAGAAGATGCCTCTGCGCCAGACGTCATTACTGGTACATTTTCTCTGCTTGATACTGATATTACTGCATTGATTGATCCTGGTTCCACATATTCTTACGTATGCACGAACTTAGCGACTGTTAAAAATTTACCTGTTGAATTCACTGAATTTGTGGTTAAAGTTTCAAACCCCCTGGGCTAGTGCGTTATGGTGGATAAAGTTTGTAAGAATTATCCATTAATGGTAAAAGGTTATTGCTTTTCGGTTGACTCGATGTTATTGCCAATTGATGAATTTGATGTGATTTTGGGAATGGATTGGTTAACACGATATGATGCAGTGGTGAATTGTAAGCAGAAATATATTGTATTGAAATGTGAAAATGGTGAATTACTTCATGTTGAATCTGATAAACTGGATGGATTACCTAATGTGATTTCAGCAATATCAACACAAAAATATGTCAGAAAAGGTTATGATGCTTATCTCGCATATGTGTTGGATACTAAAGTGTTTGAGTCAAAGATTCAGTCAGTGCCGGTTGTATGTGAATTCCCTGATGTATTCCCAGAAGAATTACCTGGTTTACCACCGGATAGAGAAGTAGAATTCTCCATAGATCTTGTTCCGGGTACAACACTATATCTATAGCTCCTTACAAAATGGCTCCTACTGAATTGAAAGAGATGAAAGTACAGTTGCAAGAGTTGATTGACAGAGGATTTTCTCGACCTAGTTTCTCACCTTAGGGTGCTCCGGTTCTATTTGTAAAGAAGAAGGATGGATCGTTGAGGTTGTGTATGGATTATACAACAAAGTTACAATAAAGAACAAGTACCCATTACCTCGAATTGATGACTTGTTTGACCATTTAAAAAGTGCCACTGTATTTTTGAAGATCGATCTCCGTTCTGGTTACTATCAACTACGAGTAAAAGATTCAGATGTGCCAAAGATAGCTTTTAGAACCAGGTATGGACACTATGAGTTTCTTGTGATGCCATTCGACTTGACAAATGCACTTGCAGTGTTTATAGATCTGATGAACATAATTTTCAGCTTGTATTTGGACATGTTTGTGGTGGTATTTATGGATGATATTTTGGTTTACTCCCAAGATGAAAATGAACATGCTGGACATTTGAGAATAGTGTTGCAAACTTTGCGAGAGAAATAATTGTATACCAAATTCAGTAAATGTGAATTTTGGCTACACGAAGTTAGTTTTCTTGGGCATATAGTTTCTGGTAAAGGTGTCAGAGTAGACCCGAATAAAATTTCAGCCATTGTTAATTGGAAACCACCGAAGAATGTGTCAGAAGTCTGAAGTTTTTTGGGACTAGCTGGTTATTATCGGAGGTTTGTAAAAGGTTTTTTAATGATAGCTTCTCCGATGACCCGTTTGTTACAGAAAGATGTGAAATTTGAGTGGACTGAGAAATGCCAGCAGAGTTTTGATAGATTAAAAGCTTTATTGACAGAAGCTCCTGTGTTAGTTCAGCCAAAACCGGGTAAGGAATTTATAGTTTACAATGATGCGTCATTGCATGGTTTAGGCTGTGCTTTGATGCAAGAAGGTAAAGTAGTAGCCTATGCTTCAAGACAGCTAAAGCCACATGAAAGGAACTATCTGACACATGACCTTGAATTGGCAGCCATAGTGTTTGCATTAAAAATCTGACGGCATTATTTATTTGTTGAAAAATGTCACATATTCACTGATCATAAAAGTCTGAAATATTTGATGTCGCAAAAAGATTTGAATTTGAGACAGCGCAGATGGCTTGAGTTATTGAAACATTATGATCTTGTTATTGATTATCATCCGAGAAAAGCCAATGTGGTTGCTGATGCTCTGAGCAGAAAATCCATGTTTTCCTTGCAAACTATGAATACTCAATTGTCATTATCTGATGATGGTTCAATTATAGCTGAGCTAAAAGCTAGACCAACGTTTTTGCAACAGATCTTTGAAGCTCAGAAAAATGATAGTAAGCTGCAAGCAAAAATGATACAGTGTGAATCGACTCCTGATTCAGAATTTCAGATCGAGACTGATGGTTGTTTGTTATTCAGAGGCAGAATGTGTGTACCGAAAAGTTCAGAACTAGTACAGAAGATTTTGAGTGAAGCTCATAATGGTAACATGTCTATTCATCCTGGTAGTAATAAAATGTATAATGATCTGAAAAAGATGTATTGGTGGCCTGGAATGAAACGTGATATTTCTGAGTTTGTATCTAAATGTTTGATATGTCAGCAAGTAAAAGCTGAACATCAGTTGCCTTCTGGACTATTACAGCCGGTTACGATACCGGAATGGAAATGGGAAATAATTACTATGGACTTTGTATCGGGGTTACCCCTGTCCCCAAAGAAGAAATATGCCATTTGGGTAATTGTTGATCCGTTGACAAAGTCGGCACACTTTATTCCGGTACGTATGGATTTTTTCCTTGGACAGATTGGCTGAGTTATATGTTTCTGAGATTGTTAGATTGCATGGAGTACCTGTCTCCATTATTTCAGATAGAGATCCTCGGTCTAAATCTCGATTCTAGAGCAAGTTGCAAGAAGCTCTAGGTACTCAGTTGCCCTTTAGCACTGCATTTCATCCCCAGACAGATGATCAATCTGAACGGGTAATACAGATCTTGGAAGATATGCTTCGATGTTATGTACTTGAGTTTGAAGGTAACTGGGAAAAGTATTTACCTTTGGTTGAATTTGTTTATAATAACAGTTATCAGTCTAGTATTAAAATGGCACCATATGAAGCCTTGTATGGTCGCAAATGTAGAACTCCATTGTATTGGACAAAACTCAATGAGAAAAAGTTACACGGAGTTGACTTAGTCTGTGAAATCGAGGAAAAAGTGAAGGTAATTTGAGACAGTTTGAAAGTAGCCTCTAATCGAAAAAAGTCTTATGCTGATCTGAAACGAAAAGAAATATAATTTCAAGTCAGCGACAAGGTATTCTTGAAAGTATCGCCTTGGAAGAAAGTTCTCTGGTTTGGTCGCAAAGGAAAACTGAGTCCACGGTTCATTGGACCATATGAGATTATAGAAAGAATTGGACCCGTTGCATACCGGTTAGCTTTACCACCATAACTTAATTGGATTCATAATATTTTTCATGTGTCTATGCTACGACGGTACTGTAAACGAAAAAATATATAGGATTTTTCCTATATAATTTATCACCTTTTTACTTAAATTTGTTGTTAAAACTAAGTAATTGTTTAATAAAGTAATAAAATATGTGAAAATATGAAATTAGGACATAGAAATTATTAAAATGTGATTTTATGCTTTATTATATTGTTTTCACGTATAAAATGGCTTATTTTATATTAAATTGAGCATATTATATTTTTAAGACATAAAGTGGGCCATGCATGATTAAATTAAATAATAATGAAGCATCTCGATTTTGGGCCTGTCAGAATAGTGGTTTTGAGACCACAAATTCGAAGTAGAAATATTTATTTTATGAGTATTTTGAGGCCTATGGCATGATTGCATGATTGTGTGAAAATTTCGTGTAGAAATTTTATGCATAAAGTGTCCAATTTAATAATTAGGACTAAATTGAATGAGTTGCAAAATATATGTTCTAGACGCTTTGAGCATGAAATTGCCATGGATTTTTAATTAGAGGGTCTTAAATAGCAATTTGACCAATTTCTATTTTTATGGACAAAAATGGACATGTATAGGAAAAAAATTCAAAGAAAGGCTTTAGAGGCATTTTGGTCATATGGTTAATAAAAGAATTAAAACGGAAAATAAGTCAAAAATCTTGTCCATCTTCTCCATGCTTGGCCAAAATTCTCAAGAACACCATAGCTAGGGTTTCTTCAACTTTCAAGCTTGATAATCAAGAAAAACGGAGTCCGGACCTAGACCGGGGAAAGAAAAAGATTTTTGACTAAGTCAAATTAGTTGTTCATATTTTGTACCGAGGTAAGTTCGTGTGTAAATAATGAAACTTTATATTATGCATTTAATATTTGATATTGCATGAATTGTTTATTTATTGTTATGAGTACATTTTACGAAGATTCGATGTGGTAAAATTCCCGGTTGAACCTTAGGAATAGATAGGATACAAATGTCATGACATTAGGGTTAAGTGTTATTTCGTGTAAGACCATATCTGGGATATGGCATCGATATGTGATTTCGTGTAAGACCATGTCTGGGACATGGCATCGATATGAGACATTGTGTAAGACCATAGCTGGGCTATTGGCATCAATATGTGATCCCATGTAAGACCATATCTGGGATATGGCATTGGCATCTTACTAAGTATATGAGATTTCCCGGGTATTTTTTAGTATTCTAAGTGGTTCAACAGGTAATTTAAAGATTATGTCAATGATATGAAAGACTATGATTATGTTATGAAGTGATACAGTTACGTATGCAAAACTCATGAGAAATGAGCTCGGTTTATGATGCATTATTGGTAAGAATGCAAATGAGTAAGTTATGCTATTTGATGGTTATGTGCAAAGTTATAATATGCTATGTGTATGTTACTACATGTTTAATGTTTCTTATTATTTACATGCAAACTTACTAAGCTTTAAGCTTACCCTCCTTCCTTTCTATTCTTTATAGTATCGCCAAGCTAGTTCGGGGATTGAATGACGTCAGAGACTCGATCACACTGTCAATTGGAACGTTTGGGTATAGTTAGTCTCAACATTTTGAGTATGGCATGTATAGGGACTTGGTCTTTTTGTTATATGTCATATTGGTTTAGCCAATTGTGTTGGCTTATGATGATATTTGATTCATTTTGTATAAGGCCATGAGATGTGGCTCATAATGAATATTTTGTTGTAAACCTATTCATATATCCATGCATGTACCAATGCCATTATGATATGGCCTATGGTTATTGGTAGTTGAATGATGATGTGTTGCATGTGGTTATGGATGTTTGATGATGGTGAAGCACTTAGTTACGCCATGTTAAGTGCCTTGAATTTATATATCTATATTTGAATTGGTGTGGTTTTGATGTTGTGTAGGTTGGTGCAAGTATGGGTGGCAAAAAGGCTTGGTAAATAGCCTTATTTTGTCAAAACGGGTAGACACACGGGTGTGTGTCTAAGCCGTGTGTGACACATGGCTTGCCCCATAGGCATGTGTTATGGCCATGTGTCCCCTGCACCCTAATTAATGCAAAATAGAATGCCCGGTATTAAACACACGGGCATGAGACACGGCCGTGTGTCTTGGCCGTGTGAGAGACACATCCATAGGACATGGGCATGTGCCCAGGCCGCGTGAAGTCTGCACTTAATTTTTGGAATTTAATTCACCACACGGCCTAAGGACACGGGCGTGTGCCTTGCCCGTGTGACCTTATTTGGTTGATGACGTCATAAATAGAATGTCCCCTATTTTGGACACGGCCTAAAGCACGGGTGTGTGATATGCCACACGGGCCTGTCCCTTCACCCACGAGGGCGTGTGGCCCTGTAACATGAATTTTCTTTTCTAAGTCTCGTAAAAATTTCCAGAGTTCTTGATTTAGTCCTGAATCACTCCTAATGTATGTTTTGGGCCTCATAGGCTCGTTTAAGGGACGATAGGAATGTTTATGAAAAGTTTTAAATTTGAGTGGAAATTCATGTCTCTTTTTTGTATGAATGCTTGCATATAAGTCTGGTAACGCCTCGTACCCTAATCCGACGTCGATTACGGGTAAGGGGTGTTACAAATAAAATATAAACTTATATTTAAATATTCATTTTTAGATATTTCATTAATAATTTAGGTTATAATTAATTATTTAAATTGGATAAATTTTATTCTTTGGTCCTCTAATTTATTGATTTATTTTGGACAGGTCTGATAGCTTTGTTTGATTACAAAATTATCCAAATTGGAGACCAAGTCAACCCAATTTTTGGCTACACTTGGCTATCCACATAAACCATTTTTTGGTTTAATTGCACAAGGTCCTTGCAATGTTGAAGAAATTAGAGATTTACCTGAAGATTTGCACTTGACCGAGTCTCAGTCCTGAGTTGTTGTGGCACTTAAATTGAGTAAAAATAAAGCAAAAATCAGCTCAATTTTCTCAATTTATGGCCGACCACCCTTTGAAGATGCTTGAAGAGATGGAACCTCCTATTTTTAGCAAACTATCCCCCTCTCCTCACCTATAAATAAGACCCCCTCATTCATTCATTCATCATTCATCATCCCTCATCCTTCATCATTCTCTCTTATCTCTCAATTCTCTTAGCATTTTCCATTCCCCACACCTAGCATCATCTCTTCATAGAGATTTTAGCAATTAAGCCTCTTAAAGAGCCCTTGGTCGGCCACCTTGGAGAGCCATCAATAAAGGAGCAAAGTGAATGAGCGAAGGAGCCTAGTCAGTCAGAGTCTTGGGTGACAGCCACTTTGATTTGGGTTTAATCTTTCCATTCTTTAATTTAATCTGAAAATGTTTGCTATGTGTTCTTTGTTCTTGTTTACAACAATGTTAGCTTAATTTAATTTAAGCTAGGATGATTGCTTTGATTGAATAATATTTATTTGATTCATGCTTATAATGCTTGTGCCTCAATCGATCATGTTTTCAATTAAACTCAAGTCTGTATTTCGTTCATACGTGATTGAAATGCACCTGAATTAGCTGAGCGATCCTGACCAGACGATGGCTAGTGGACACATAATTGAAATGTGCATGCTCAATTCAGATCCTAACTGATTAAATTGCAGGTTGCATAACAACTCGACCAAGCTCATTTATCGCATAGTTTTTAGATTTGTGTGATTAAACTGTTTCAAACCTAACACGTCCTGTTACCTCACACGAATGCTAAGAAACCCTTAGTAAATAAGGATCAGTAAAATGCGTATTTACTAAGTAAAGGATTCCGAAAGGACCTCATGTGGTTTCCAAACTCATGAAAGATCGAGTTGCCATGGAATGTTTTTCCTAATGTTATTAAGCATGTTGATAATAAATTGAGTTTAATTAAAGTAATTGTCCTAGTTTATTTATGTTATAATTGCTGCAAATTGTGTTTAATTTTGCTAAAATCTATTTCATTCATATAGTTTGCATATTTAGGATAATTTGCATTAGGGATCATTGCATTTAGTTTAATATATTTAATTTTAATCATCATTTCTCAATCATATTGTGTTTTTACTTACCAAATTGTTAATATAATTTTACAAATTAAGTGACTTAGCACAAATACAATCCGTGTGGAGACGATAACTCTATACTTACTTATTACTTGATAACAACTGTGTACACCTGCACAAACCTACACGTTACAAGTTTTTGGCGCCGTTGCCGGGGATTGTTAACTGTTGCCATAATCAATTTTTTCTATGAAATTTTTTACTTCTAATTTGGTTTATTTCTAACATTACTAACTTATTCTTTTTAATTTTTTGATTTTCTTTTGAGGTGTTTATGAGCATAGATCGAATTATCGATTTACTCCCTGTAGACCTCGAAATTGAGTGAACTTTCAGACAAAGAAGACGTGGAGAAACAGCTCAAAGTCAAGTCGAGATGGACCTTGGAAATCAGAATCAAGACCAAGGTAATGAAGCCGATCATGTACGAAATCCCATCCTCATTACCAATGATAAGGATATATGCATCAGACAATATGCTGTGCCACTTTTCAGTGAGTTAAATCCAGGAATTAGAAGGCCAGATATTGAGGCAACCTAATTTTAATTGAAACCAGTGATGTTTCAAATGCTCCAAACGGTGGGCCAATTCAGTGGTATGCCCACGGAAGATCCACATCTCCACCTTCAATTGTTTATGGAGGTGAATGATTCATTTAAGATAGCTGGTGTGACTGAAGACGCACTGAGGTTGAAGTTGTTTTCGTACTTGTTGCGAGATCGAGCACTAGCATGGCTCAATTTATTGCCACCAAGTTCCATATCTACATGGCAAGAATTAGGAGAGAGATTTTTGGTTAGGTATTTCCCGCCTAGCAAAAATGCTAAGTTGAGGAACGAGATCACAACTTTCCAACAATTGGATGACGAGTCTTTGTATGAGGCTTGGGAGCGATTCAAGGAGTTACATCGTAAGTGTCCTCATCATGGGATTCCGCATTGTATCTAGTTGGAGACATTCTATAATGGTCTCAATGCACATACAAAATTGATGGTAGATGCTTCTGCTAATGGTGCAATTTTGTCTAAGTCTTATAATGAGGCTTATAAGATCGTCGAGAGGATCGCGAGTAATAACTATCAATGGCCAAAAAATCGAATAGCTCCAGGAAGACGTGGAGCCGGAGTTCATGAAGTTCACGCCCTCACTTTATTATCAGCTCAGGTATCATCTATTTCCTCTATGTTAAAGCAGTTTACCGCTAATAGTTGTAATAATTTTGTAGGTCGGCCACCAAGTCCGTTTGAAGTAGTTTCTTGTGTGTACTGTGGGGAAGGCCATTCTTTTGAGAATTGTCTATAAAATCCCAAGTCAGTGTACTATGTAGGGAACCAACATCAAAATAGGAGTGGACAAGGACCCCAGTCCAACTTCTACAATCCTTCATGGCGTAATCATCCTAACTTTTCTTGGAGCAACTAAGGAAATGGACCGAACAACAACTTATTGCAGCATAGACCTTTAACAGCCTGGTTTAGACCCTAGTCGGAACAGTGGTTTTGAGACCACAAATCTGAGATCGAAAAAATATTTTAATATTATTTTTTGTGTTTATTATATGTGTGTTAGCCTGTGTGAAAGTTTAGTGTGAAAATTTTATTGACTGTGTGTTGAATTATGAAAAGGGGCTTAATCGCATAAAATGAAAGTTTGATGGTTAATTGTGAAAGTATCAAATTGTTGATGTCTTTATAATGTAAAGCCCTTAAAAGGAAATTAGCCCATTATTTGGGTAAGTGGACGGCAATGGTCACAAATGACCTTGTGTGCATATGTTTTATGCATTTAAATTAAAGGTTATTTTTGTACAATGATAATTATGTATAATTAATAAAACTAAAAGCATGAAATAGCCATCATCTTCTTCTTTGTTTCACCGAAATTAGAAAGAAAGAATAGGGATAAAACCTTTGAAGCATTCGGTCATAGTTCAAGCATAAATCAGGTATGTGTTTTTGATCGATTTTTGATAATTTCTACGTTTTTGCAATCGTTGCTTCGTATACTGTAAAACCCATGTTTTAATTTTTAGAATTGATGATGTTTTTGAAATGAGACTTTGATGAACTCATGTGATTTGTGATGTTTCATAGTGAAATATAAAAAAATATGTATATGATTATCATAGTTTACCTTTGAGTTTTGATGAATTTGAGTATTTTGGAGTAAATTGAGAAAATAATATTTTGAGGGACTAATTTGTGAAATAAATGAAATGTATGGATTTATATGAGTATAGTGTGTATTCAGCCAAGCATGGGTAAAAGCAAATTTGGTGTATTTTGTGATTTTGTGAAATAGGGACTAAAGTGTCGAAATGTGAAAATGTGAGGGCTATTTTACAAAATGCCCTAAATAAGTGTGTGTGGACTTAATTGAATGAATTGGTAATTGAATGAGTTGAATTTGAATGTGTATAGACCAAGAAAAGAGAGGTTCGGATCGAGATCGAGGCAAAGACAAAATGCTCGATTAATTGATCGTTTCGATATTTCGATGTCCGAGGTAAGTTCGGACATAATACGTGTATTTAACTATGTTTAATGTTATGAAATGAATAGTATGATATTATTGAATTGTAAATGCTATGTGAGGAATCGAGTTATGTGGCACTAAGTGTGCGTATTTGGAAATGTGATCGAGATGATTAGCACTGTGTGTGCGAAATAATATAAGCTTCGGCTTTGTGGTTGGCACTGTGTGTGCGATACCGATTTAAGATCGGTTTGCTATAGATGCACTAAGTGTACGATGTTAATTAAGCTTCGGCTTTGTGGTTGGCACTGTGTGTAACATCCTGAATTGGGGCCTTTGCATTTTATGTGTTGTGTGTGAATGTTATGTTTATCATGCTAGTTTAGGGTATTTTAGGGTCCAAGAGTGACTTAGGAAAAGTCGGAGTCTTGGTGGGAATTTCATTTTTAAGCACTTTAGGGGAGGAGCTTGTTGAAATGGGACTTAAGGGATTATGTTGATGTGTGGTTGACACAAGTAAGGTGCTGGCAAGGTGGCAAGGTGACGCCACATAAGGGTTGGAAGGTGACACCACAAGAGTAGGGGAGGGAGCAAGTTCAAGTCGCGAAGAGCTCATTTTGGGATTCTTTTTGGCGTCAGGGAGAGCAGAGGCAGAGGTTGACTGGGACACTTTAGGATAGAGGGTAGACTGAGTCAAATAGTTTGAATGGATGGCAAGGAGGAAAAAGTAGAGTTTAAAACATTTAAAATATTTCAAACGAGTGATCAGGAGAAATTTGTGGAGGAAAAGAAGGGATGGACATCTGAGCATTGTGTTGGCCAAATTTCAAACACTAAGGTGAGGGGGGATCGGTTTTAGAGTGGCTTAGGTGTGCCGAAATTCTTTTTGTTCATTTTCGACATTTAGGGTCTTCATCCATTCTCTTTTTCTTCTTTTCCAAGTGTGAGCCGAAACCCTCTTAAGCATTCCTTCTCTTTACATTTTTCTGCCATGGCCGAATATCCTATGATCTTCATTCTCTCCTCTATTCTTTCCCTATAAGCCGAATCCCCGTAGATTTCTCTGCACCATCTTTTCTATTGATCTTCTTAAAGCCGAAACTCCCACATCTCGTCTATATACCTCTTTGTTTAATTTGCGATTCTTTCATCTTCTTCCCTAACCTTTGCCGAAATTCTTCTTCTAGGGTGCTAAGTGCCGAAATCTATTAGGATTAGCTGAATCTTCTGTATTAAGGTAAGTGACGTTTTCTTCTATAATTCACCTTTCTCTTTCAATTTTTGGAAGCCAAAGCCAAAAGGCTAATTTGCTTGGTAAGGTTATCTTTGGATTAATGTTTGACCGTTCTTGTGTTCTCTTTTTGGGGCGTCACGTCAGGAATCGAAGTAGATCAAATCGTCTAGATCCCTAAGCTGGAAATCATGAGTTTCTGAACCCTATCACTTTTGGGATTTCAAGGTAAGGGTGTTCTCCTTAGACTTATTAAACCCGTTATCGTATTATTACCTTAACCCAATGTTATGGTTTAACAACCATATGTCATGATGGTAGCGACTGACAAGGTCTTTTGATGGAATCAAGTACCGATCAGGCAAAGGAGGGGATTGGACCCGTGAACTCAATCTCTAAGTTTAAGAAGCAAGTGGTGTCAGCAGTCCGAGACTGGCCACCGGGTTGTGGGCCGGCTTCGGAGCGGAGTACCAGACAGATAGCAGTGGTTTCCATTAGTGATAGTGTCGACATAGAAAGCGTCGTATTGCGTGTTATCAGGTGTGCAATTATCACACTATTCCCTTAATTTTATATATGTATGTGTTATGCTTGTAAGTCGAGAATAGCGGCAGTGGTGGGTGAATTACCTATGTTGGGTAACCGGTAAACCAGGTTAGTATACTACGTTCATTAACAATCGTGGATAACTTGTGGTGGATGCATATGAGTATGATATATATATATGTCTTATCATGTTGCCTACCTGTCATATTATGTTGCATGTGCATGGGGTATTGGGTTATAAATGATGTGAAAGGGGAAGTGTATATATATATATGGGTGACTTCGTCACAGTTGATGATGGCCTCGAGCCTCATTGTGGATATGGTGATTTAATCGCGTATGGATTCAGTGGCTAGACCACTTATGTGGACTTTGATCAGTGTGTCTGTTAGCATGACTACCAAAGAAGTGTGTAGCGGATGAAGGGCTGATTGCAGAAATCCCCAGGTGTGTATGAGGATGGATGTACGGAGCGGTGTGTAGAGGATGGATATTAGGTTGGGTTGGGCTATCATACTTGTTATTGTGCATGATATAATTTTTCGATGATGATATGGGGCCTAAGCCCACTTGTGGAATCTTGTAGTATAATTGCACACTGAGTCTGGTGACTTACCCTATTTTCTTAACACAACGCAGGTAGCTCATGACTCATTGGACCGGGTTGGAGTGGACTCAAGGTGGCCATGAAGGAGTTATTTTAGTAAACGTTACTTTAAACTACTAGTTGCTATTTTCTTTTGGGATATTTTATTTAATATGTAATAAGGCCACTTTGGATTTTGGTAAATTTTGGATTTTTAAGTTGGTTTTATCATTTAATCTTTATTTAAGATATGACTTTACTATATATTAACATGGGACTTAAAATGGAGCTTTCAAAACTTGGGTAACATAAAAACAACCGTTTTTCTCTCAATAGCAAGAATAACAAACAGAACTTAACCCAATTCAGAAATTCTCCCTCATTTGCCAACCACTGTTTTCAAAACATTACCTAAAGCGAGAGGTTTTCAAACTTATGGTATTTTTTTTGCATCAAAAATAAGAATTCATTTTTACACATTTTCCCTAGTAACATGCTAGATCCTATTCGTAGTGTTTGGGTCGGGTTTGGGGTGTTACAATTTGCATCGTCGAGCCCAGGGCTTTAAACTTGGCCTTGGGTTTTAGGGTCACAACATTTTCAAATTATATATTAAAGTTAGTCTAAAAGGAATTTTTCATGAAATGGTCTCGTGAAGGAATGGCACTCGAGTTCCCACCCGAGTCCACTGTAAGTCTTATTTTCATAAATAAATTGTATGAGGTGGTTATATGATGCATTGTTGTGGATGTTAAATTTTAGAATATTTACTATAGAGGCAGAAACCTTTAGGGATGTATGTGTTTTATGAAGGAACAACTTAAAATTCTATGTCATAAAACTATTCGTTAATAAACAAGTGGAAAGATATGCTGACTCATAAAATTTATAACCAGAGTAAGGGCGGAGCGTTAGCTATGAGTACTAGGGGACGTGGACGTAATGTGCATGGACGTGGTAGAGGCAGGATTGCTGTGTCGAAACCAGTAGGGTCTGGTCATGGGTCAGGGAATGAGATGCCGCTGCCGCCAGCCGCAGAAGCAGAGTTTCAGGATCAAACGAGTGGAGATGATACGGTGTCTCAGGTAATGCTACGAGTTTTGGAGAGAGTTGTGGGGGCAGGCATGGGTACTGGGGCCCGAAAATCTGTGTCTGAACGACTCCGAGTGAATGGAGCCGAAATATTTAGGGGTGTCTCTGGGGTAGCTCCAAATGTGGCTGAGTATTGGCTAGAGGCGGTCGAGAGAATTATGGATGACTTGGACTGCTCAGTTGAAGAGAAGCTGAAGGGCACGGTTTCCCTACTTCGGAATGAGGCCTACCAGTGGTGGCTCACCGTCAGAGAGGGTACTCCGGCAGATCGAGTAGATTGGGATTTCTTCAAGATGAAGTTTCAAGGAAAGTACGTTGGGGCCAGTTATGTGGATGCTCAGAGGAAGGCATTCCTGAATTTAGTTCAAGGGGGTAAGACGGTAGCTGAGTATGAGGCTGAATTTTTGCGATTAAGTCGGTTCGCCCGATGGATTGTTACAACCGATTACGAACGCTGTGTGAGATTCGAAGATGGGCTACGAGATGAGCTGCAGTGTTGATAGCTCCTCAAATGCGGAGAGGACTTTGCTATTTTGGTGGAGAAAGCTAAGATAGCTGAGGAAGTAAAGCAAATTGAGAAGAAAAATAGGGATAAGGACAGAGGCAGGAATAAGAGGAGTTATGGACCGTCAGGATCATCGGGAGGTTTTCAAAAAAGGCCTAGGGTTGAGGGACTTATTCGCGTTACTACTCCGGCTGCTGTGGGGCAATTTCGACAGTGTGCTCATTGTGGGAGATCACATGCGGGGGAGTGCTAGGGAAGAAATAAGGAGTGCTTCAGGTGTGGGTCAAAGGATCATTTGATTAAGAATTGTCCGCAAGACATAACCAGGGCTTAGATGGTAGGTCAGGGGTATGTGTAGCCAGGAAGGGGTGGTCAACAGATGCCGAGGGGTCGTGGTCCGAACCGAGGATGGAATGGTTTTAGTCGGGGTCGTGGAACAGGCGGGCGGAGGAAACAGGGGTGCGAGGCTAGATAGGCTTGGGTTGGTTTACGCGGCGGGCGTCGTGAAGAGGATGCACCGGGACGTTATAACGGAATGCGTTTCTTATTTTTGGTTTACCCTTTCTGCACTAATTGATGTTGGGTCGACTCACTCCTATGTTGCTAGTATGGTGTGCGGAACTTTGAATATGAATCCACGAAACGCCTCAGAGAGATAAGCGTACTTAGTCCTTTAGGAAATCGGTAGTGGTAAATAAACTCTTTAGGCGTGTGCCTTTAGAGGTTCAAGGGTCGATTTTCCGGTGACTTGATGGAGCTTCCATTTGGAGAATTTGACTTGATCTTGGGCATGGATTGGTTGGTGCGATATCGTGCAAACTTGGATGTCTTTGCTAAGCGCATGACGTTAAAGACTCCAGGGATGATGAAGTCTTGGTGATAGGTGAGAGGAGAGACTACACAAGTTGCCTATGGGGTTGTTCTGACCGATGAAGATTCCACAGTGGAAGTGGGAGAGAATCACTATGGACTTTGTTAGTGGGCTACCCCTTACGCCTACTAAGAAAGACTCAGTATGGGTGATCGTGGATCGGTTGACAAAATCCGCTCATTTCATACCTGTTCGTGTTGACTATTCTCTTCAAAGGTTGGCTAAGCTGTATGTGGCAGAAATTGTGAGGCTGCATGGGGTACCAGTGTCAATCATATCAGATAGGGACCCTAGATTTACGTTGCAGTTTTGGAGGGCATTGCATCAGGCTTTGGGCATAAGGCTAGACTTTAGCACGGCGTTTCATCCACAGACGGATGGCCAGTCTGAAAGGGTAATTCAGGTTTTGGAGGATATGTTGAGGGGTTGTGTCATTGATTTCAGAGGTAGTTGGGAAGAATTCTTACCGTTGGCAGAGTTCGCGTACAACAACAGTTACCAAGCTAGTATTCAGATGGTGCCGTATGAAGCATTGTATGGTCGGAAGTGTCGTACTCTAACTTGTTGGACTGAGTTGGGTGAGCGTCAGATGTTGGGCCCAGAATTGGTTGCTGAGATGGAAGAGAAGGTTAAGTTAGTTAGAACTCGGTTGAAAGAAGCATCCAATAGGCAGAAGTCTTATGCAGACCTGAAACGGAGGGAGGTAGAATTCGCGGTGGGTGACCGGGTCTTCTTAAAGGTTTCATCGTGAAAGAAGGTGTTAAGGTTTGGACGGAAGGGTAAGTTAAGTCCCAGGTTCATCGGGCCCTATCGAGTGCTGAAGCGTGTGGGACCAGAAGCCTATCAGCTCGAGCTACCTTCAGAGCTGAGTTAAATCCACAATGTATTTCATGTTTCTATGTTAAGATGCTACCGTTCGGATCCAACTCATGTTGTGTCGATAGAAGAGATTGAAGTAAGGCCTGACCTATCTTTCGAAGAGGAACCAGTTTGAATTTTGGATCGTGATGTCAGAGTGTTGCGTAGAAAGACAATCCCGTTGGTTAAGGTTCTGTGGCGTAATCACAGTTTCGAGGATGGCACGTGGGAACCCAAAGAGTCGATGCGACAGCAATACCCTCATCTCTTTTGACCAGGTAATTTCGTGGCCGAAATTATTTTAAGGGGGTAGAACTGTAACATCCTGAATTGGGGCCTTTGCATTTTATGTGTTGTGTGTGAATGTTATGTTTATCATGCTAGTTTAGGGTATTTTAGGGTCCAAGAGTGACTTAGGGAAAAGTCGGAGTCTTGGTGGGAATTTTCTTTTTAAGCACTTTAGGGGAGGAGCTTGTTGAAATGGGACTTAAGGGATTATGTTGATGTGCGGTTGACACAAGTAAGGTGCTGGCAAGGTGGCAAGGTGACGCCATATAAGGGTTGGAAGGTGACGCCACAAGAGTAGGGGAGGGAGCAAGTTCAAGTTGCGAAGAGCTCATTTTGGGATTCTTCTTGGCGTCGGGAGAGCAGAGGCAGAGGTTGGTAGGACACTTCGGGATAGAGGGTGGGTGAGTCAAATAGTTTGAATGGATGGCAAGGAGGAAAAAGTGGAGTTTGAAATATTTAAAATATTTCAAACAAGTGATCGAGAGAAATTTGTGGAGGAAAAGAAGGGATGGATATCTGAGCATTGTGTTGGCCGAATTTCAAACACTAAGGTGAAGGGGGATCGGTTTTAGAGTGGCTTAGGTGTGCCGAAATTCTTTTTGTTCATTTTCGACATTTAGGGTCTTCATCCATTCTCTTTTTCTTCTTTTCCAAGTGTGAGCCGAAACCCTCTTAAGCATTCCTTCTCTTTACATTTTTCTGCCATGGCCGAATATCCTATGATCTTCATTCTCTCCTCCATTCTTTCCCTATAAGCCGAATCCCCGTAGATTTCTCTGCACCATCTTTTCTATTGATCTTCTTAAAGCCGAAACTCCCATATCTCACCTATATACCTCTTTGTTTAATTTGCGACTCTTTCATCTTCTTCCCTAACCTTTGCCGAAATCTATTAGGATTAGCCGAATCTTGTGTATTAAGGTAAGTGGCGTTTTCTTCTACAATTCACCTTTCTCTTTCAGTTTTTGGAAGCCAAAGCCGAAAGGCTAATTGGCTTGGTAAGGTTATCTTTGGATTAATGTTTGACCGTTCTTGTGTTCTCTTTTTGGGGCGTCACGTCAGGAATCGAAGTAGATCAAATCGTCTAGATCCCTAAGCTGGAAATCATGAGTTTCTGAACCCTATCACTTTTGGGATTTCAAGGTTAGGGTGTTCTCCTTAGACTTATTAAACCCGTTATCGTATTATTACCTTAACCCAATGTTATGGTTTAACAACCATATGTCATGATGGTAGCGACTGACAAGGTCTTTTGATGGAATCAAGTACCCGTCGTGCAAAGGAGGATTGGAACCGTGAACTCAATCTCTAAGTTTAAGAAGCAAGCAATGTCAAGTGATCAGAGGAGGCCGCCATCGGGTTGTGGGCGACTTGGAGGAGCGGAGTAGCGGATGATATAGTAGTGGTTTCCATTAGTGATAGTGTCGAAATAGAAAGCATCGTATTGCATGTTATCAGGTGTGTAATTATCACACTATTCCCTTAATTTTATATATGTATGTGTTATGCTTGTAAGCCGAGAATAGCGGCAGTGGTGGGTGAATTACCTATGTTGGGTAACCGGTAAACCAGGTTAGTATACTACCTTCATTAACAATTGTGGATAACTTGTGGTGGATGCATATGAGTATGATATATATATATGTCTTATCATGTTGCCTACCTGTCATATTATGTCGCATGTGCATGGGGTATTGGGTTATAAATGATGTGAAAGGGGAAGTGTATATATATGGGTGACTACGTCACGGTTGATGATGGCCTCGAGCCTCATTGTGGATATGGTGATTTAATCGCGTGTGGATTCAAAGGGCTAGACCACTTATGTGGACTTTGAGCGGTGTGTGTGCATCGGCATGACCGCCAAAAAGAGGTGTGTAGCGGATGGAGGGTTGATTGTAGAAATCCCGTGTGTGTATGAGGATGGATGTACGGAGCGGTGTGTAGAGGATGGATATTAGGTTGGGTTGGACTATCATAATCAAGTTATTGTGCATGATATGATGTTTCGATGATGATATGGGGCCTAAGCCCACTTGTGGAATCTTGTAGTATAATTGCACACCGAGTCCAGTGACTCACCCTATTTTCTTAACACAACGCAGTAGCTCATGACTCATTGGACCGGGTTGGAGTGGACTCGAGGTGGCCATGCAGGAGTTATTTTAGTAAACGTTACTTTAAACTACTAGTTGCTATTTTCTTTTGGGATATTTTATTTAATATGTAATAAGGCCACTTTGGATTTTGGTAAATTTTGGATTTTTAAGTTGGTTTTATCATTTAATCTTTATTTAAGATATGACTTTACTATAAATTAACATGGGACTTAAAATGGAGCTTTCAAAACTTGGGTAACATAAAAACAACCGTTTTTCTCTCAATAGCAAGAATAACAAATGAGAACTTAACCCAATTCGAAATTCTCCTCATTTGCAAACCACTGCTTTTGAAACATTACCTAAAGCGAGAGGTTTTCAAACTTACTGTATTTTTTTTGCATTAAAAAAAAATTCATTTTTACACCTTTTCCCTAGTAACATGCTAGATCTGGTCGTGGTGTTTGGGCCGGGTTTGGGGTGTTACACTGTGTGTGCGATACCGATTTAAGATTGGTTTGATATAGATGCACTAAGTGTGCGATGTTAATTAAGCTTCGGCTTTGATTTGGGCACTAAGTGTGCGATTGAATCGAGGAAATGATGAAAGTTGATCGAAATGAAATATTAAGCATTGAGTAGTATATATGATCGATAACTAAGTGTTGGCTAAGGTACGTTCGGAACCTATGTGGTTGATGAAATTATAAATGAGTTTATGGAAGGTTAATTGAGCATATTAGCTTGGATGGTATGGTAAATGTGATTGTGAATTGATCTATGTGATGGATTGTTTTTGGCATAATGTAATGGTATTAATGAGCAATATGTATTATTGTTACGAACTTACTAAGCTTTGAAAGCTTACTGTGTGATTTGTTTCTCTGTTTTACAGTGTCAGTAAAGCTTGCTCAGATTCAGGGATCGTCAGCGGCTCTATCACACTATCGGCTAATTATTTTGGTACTTTTGAAACGATGTGCATAAATGTGGTATATGGCATGTATAGGCTAGTTGTTGTAGTATATTTTGTAATGTTGAACCTTGCCATGTGACATGGCTAGATGGATGAATATGGATTTTGCTTATAAATAGGCTATGAAATGATGAATGAGTTATGAAATGGTGAGAATGAAAATGGTATATTTTGTACTTGAATTGGTTGATGAGAAAGGAATTTTAAATGTGAAATTTGTGGCATGATTAGATGATGCATAATTATAGGATTTGAGTTGAGAATATGGTGTTTAGAAATGTACTTATTTGAGTAGGAATTGAGTATAAGATTGGATGGTATTGCTGATGATTAATTGGTGCTTAAAATGGTATATTTTGATTGTATTTGAGGCATGATTTGGTAATGGTTTGATGCATATAGGTGATTTAATATGTGGGAGGCAAGTTTGGCCTTGAAAATGGCCTATAACTGCCCACACGGTTGAGCACACGGGCGTGTGGCTCGACCGTGTCATTTAAGTTTGCCAAGTGAAACAAGTTAGTAGCGACCACGGGCTAGACACACGGGCGTGTGACTGGCCGTGTGGTGCAATTACGAGTCCACCACGGGTGAGGCACACGGGCGTGTCTAAGGCCGTGTGGACAAGTCAGTATGTATGCCCTGTTTTGATACGGCTAGGACGCACGGGCGTGTCCGGGGCCGTGTGAAGCACACGGCCTACCCACATAGGCGTGTAACATCTGTAGAATTGAAAAATGTTTTAATTTCCAAGAATCTTTGTATGTATTAGGTTTAGTCCCGACCTCTTTCTAACACGTGTTTAAGGTCTCGTAGACCTCGATAAGGGACTATATGATTGTATTTGAAAATGTTTGGTTGGTGATTGACTTTTTGTTTATTGAATGGATGTTAAATGTTCCGAATGTTCAGTAATGCCTCTTAACCCTATGCCGACGACGATTTCGGGTTAGGGGTGTTACAAGACCCAACCAATCTCAAGGGTTTAATCAGTAAGCTCCAAAGCCACCTCAACCTGAGGCAACAAACAGTTTGGAGAACTTGTTGAAAGAGTACATGGAAAAGAATGACGCTTTGATCCAAAGCCAAGCAGCAACACTGAAAAATTTGGAAAACCAAATGGGTCAGTTAGCTACGGAGCCTCGTAATAGACCGCAAGGAACCTTGTCGACCAATACTGATAATCCAAGAAATTTGGGTAAAGAACATATCAAGGCAGTGGCATGCGAAATGGTAAAATTCTGGAACCCCGATTGATTGATGTCCAAGATGAGCCCGTTGAGAAGAATCAACTAGCTGTTGAAATTCCTACACCAAAAGAGTCGAAATCTGCAAAGACTAACAAGGTAAATCCTAACTTAGTGAATTAAGATACTTTAACATCTTCTTTGGATGCAGATTTACCTACTCAGAAGAGTTGTCTGATTCAACCGAAAGTTCCATCACCTCCATATCCGCAAAGATATCAGCAACACAAGCAGAAACAAGAGGTGCAATTCAAGAAGTTTTTAGATGTTCTGAAGGAGTTACACATCAATATTCCGTTGGTGGAGGCTTTAGAACAAATGCCGAATTATGTGAAGTTTATGAAGGATATACTGTAAAAGAAGAAATGACTGAGTTAGTATGTGACTTTTGCCTTGAGAAAGGAGTGCAGTGCGTTCTTGCAGAACAAATTGCCACCGAAATTGAAGGACCCAGGAAGCTTTACTATACCCTGTAACATTGGTGAATCTTACTGTGGTAAAGCTTTGTGTGATTTAGGAGTGAGTATCAACTTAATGCCTAAGTCTATTTTCAAGATGCTAGGGATAGGTGAAGTAAGACCTACAACTGTGACGCTTCAGCTAGCGGATCGATCTTTAGCATGTAACAGCCCGATTTTGGGGCTAGTCGAAACAGTGGTTTCGAAACCACTAACCCGAGGCTAGAGAAATTATTTTAATATTATTTTACGTGTCATAGCATGATTATATGAGTGCATAAAATTTTGGTGAATTAATTTTAGTGATTGCATGCTTAATTGCGAAAAAGGACTAAATCGCATAAAGTGCAAAAGTTCTATTTTACAAGATATATGTGTTAAATAGCTATAGAACCTTAAATTGGAGGTCCTTAATGTGCAATTAGACCTTTCTAATGTTGATAGCCGGCCATAGGGACAAGAAAATTTAATTTGGTCAAGATTTGGTGGATTAAGTGACTTAATGGAAATAAAATAAAATAAAACATAAAAAGCTATCATCTTTTTCTTATCACCTTCTTCCTCCACCGAAAATACCAACAAGAATAGAGGTTTGGAAGCTTGAAATTTTCAGCAACTCATCCTCCTTACAAGTAAGTGATTTTGGTGGTCATTCTTGATAATTTTTTTACTTTTGGAACCCCTAAAGCTTAAGCTAACTAATGAGGGGACTATTTTGCAAAATGGTTGAGAATCTAGGGTTTTTCCATGTGAGTATTTATGTTGATTTCTGAAATTTTATGGAAGAGAATGAATCTTAGTTGTTAAATAAACAACTTTTTTGTGAATGGAGTTTCCATGAAAACACCTAAAAGGACCTTTTTGTAAAGGTTGTAAAATAGGTGGTAAATGTGTGAAATAATTGAAATTATGAGTTTCCATAAGAGGGAATATGAATTTACTAGGCTTGGGTGTGTGAAAAATGAACACATTTCATTTTACGAGCCTAGGGGCAAAAATAGTAATTTTGTGAAAGTATAGGGGCAAAATGGTAATTTTGCCAAAATAGGAATTTTTAAGTAATTTGAATAATTTGGTTATTTAATAAGCTAAATATGTCATTATAGATCAAGAAGAGCGTGGAATCAACCTTGACCGAGGAAAAGGCAAGGTTTCGAACTAAATCGCAAATTGACATATTTTGTATCGAGGTAAGTTTATATGTAAATGATACATTCTTTTTACTTATGATTTTAAATATAAATGTATTATGTGAAATGTGGATGAATATTGTTAATAATTATTAATTGATAGAAAGTGAGGAAATTATAAATGAATACCGTAATTATTGCTATTGGTGGGCTATGTGCGATACCACTGTAATTATTGTTATTGGTTGGCTATATGCGATACCACCGTAATTATTGTTATTGGTGGGCTATGTGCGATACCACTATAATCATTTTTATTTGTGGGCTATGTGCGATACCACTATAATCATTTTTATTTGTGGGCTATGTGCGATACCACCGTAATTATTGTTATTGGTGGGCTATGTGCGATACCACCATATTTACTATTATTGGTGGGCTGTGTGCGATACCACCTTGTTATTTATTAGTGGTGGGCCATGTGAGAAACCACCCTATATTTGGTATTATCCCGAATGTGTTTATCGAGAAACTTTGGATTAAATGAGATTTTGTGGGAATGTGTGATGATGAGTGCAAGGTATTAGTGTATGTAAATGTGAGCAATGTGTATGTTGTGTATTTGGAATGTGGTAAGATTTCGAAAATGAGTAAGTACAATTGCAATGATCTAAATTATTCTTGATTAGAATGTAACGTTCTTGATTGATATGTATATGGTATGATGTTTATTTTTTACATATAGACTTACTAAGCTTAAAGCTTACTCCCTTTTCTTTCCCCTTTGTTTTATAGTATCGACAAGCCAGCTCGGGGAATGGAGACCGTCAAAGGATCACCCACACTATCTACACATTTGGTATATTTAGAGTATTCTTTTTGAGTATGGCATGTATAGGGTTTTGGTCTTTTGGGTTTTATGTCATATTGGTTTAGCCAAATGTATTGGCTTGTGATGATATTTGATTCCTTTTGTATAAGTCCATGAATTGTGGCACATAATATTTATATGAATGTAAACCTATTCATATATGCATGTATGTGTCAATGCCATTATGTTATGACCTATGGTTATTGTTGGTTGAATGATGATATGTTGCATGTCTTATGGATGTTTAGTGTGGTTTTGATATTGTGAAAGTTGGTACAAGTTTGAGTGGCAAAAAGGCTTGGTAGATAGCCTTATTTTGTCCACACGGGTTGAGGCACGGCTGTGTGTCTCAACCATGTGGCAGACACGGTCATAAGACATGGGCATGTGTCCAGAGCGTGTGAAGTCTGCACCTGATTTTAGGAATTTAATTCGCCACACGGCCTGAGGATACGGGTGTGTGCCTTGGCCGTGTGACCTTATTGAAATGATGACATCATAAATAGAATGTCAAGGTTTTCACACACGGGCTAAGACACGGACGTGTCATGACCGTGTGAGGGACAAGGGGTGTAGACACGGGCATGTGCCAAGCCGTGTGAAAACCCCTGTAGGTTCGAATTTGAGAAATAAATCCACACGGGCTAGGAATATGGACGTGTGTGATAACACAGCCTGCCCACACGGGCGTGTTCCTTTCCACACGGGCATGTGGCCCTGTTTTGAGTAAAAAAATTTCTTAGTGCTCGTAAGAATTCGGATTAGTTCTAAACTACTCCTTATATTTGTTTTGGGCCTCGTAGGCTCGTTTAAAGGGTGATATGGATATTTAAGGAAAGTTTTAAATTTGAGTGGAAAATTATGTATCGGTTTGTATGATTGCTTGCTTGTAAGTGCAGTAATGCCTCGTGCCACGATTATGCCTGATACAAGTAAGGGGTGTTACATAGCATATCCCGATGGAAAGATCGAGGATGTTTTGGTAAGAGTCGATAAATTTATTTTTCCTGCTGATTTCATTATCTTAGATTTTGAAGCAGATAAGAAAGTGCTGATCATCCTTGGGAGACCTTTCTTAGCCACGGGAAGAACGTTAATTGATGTGCAGAAAGGTGAACTCACCATGCGAGTTCAAGACAATCAGGTAACCTTTAACATTCTTGAAGCGATGAAATTTCCTGATCCCACAAAAGAGTGTTCAGTAATGGAAGAGATAGAAACCTTGGTTTCTATGGAAAGTAATTTTGAAGAAGTTCCATTGGAGAAAGCCTTAGATCTTGACCCTTTGGAGGATGAAGAAGGTGAAGAAAACATGGCTTTGATGGAAGCCAATCCGAGAAATTTTATTCAATCCACACGGTTTGAACTGTTGGAGATAGAAGTCAGAGAATTTGTGCAACCCAAGTTGTCAATTGAAGAACCACATAAACTCGAACTAAAGGTACTTCCTTCCCATTTGAAATATGTTTGTTTAGGTGACTATTCCACTTTGCCTGTGATTATTTCAGCAGAATTGGCGAAAGATCAAGAGGAGCAACTAATTGCTGTTCTAAAGAAATTTAAGAAAGCAATTGGTTCGACCATAGCTGATATTCGAGGTATAAGCCCTTCTTTTCGCATGCATAAAATTATTTTAGAAGAAGGTGAAAGAGCTCGAATTGATGGGCAAATGAGGCTCAATCCTATTATGAAAGAAGTTGTGAGAAAGGAAGTGATCAAATGGTTAGATGCAGGAATCATCTATCCTATTTCAGATAGTTCGTGGGTAAGTCCGGTGTAGTGTGTGCCGAAGAAAGGTGGAATCACGCTTGTTGAAAATGAGCATAACGAGTTGATTCCAACGAGAACTATTACTATTTGGAGAATTTGCATTGATTACAGAAAGTTGAATAAAGCCACTCAGAAGGACCATTTTCCGTTGCCTTTTATGGATCAGATGTTAGATCGACTGACAGGTAATGAATTCTATTGTTTTTTAGATGGCTATTCGGGATATAACCAAATAGTTGTAGCTCCGGAAGACCAACATAAAACAAAATTTACTTGTCCATACGGTACGTTTGCTTTTAGGCGAATGCCTTTTGGTTTACGCAATACACCTACAACATTTCAACGATGCATGATGGCAATATTCACTAATATGGTTGAAAATTTTGTTGAGGTTTTCATGGATAATTTTTCTGTTTTTGGTAACACTTATGATATTTGTTTGATTAATTTGGCTAAGGTGCTGAAGAGATGCGAAGAGACGAATCTAGTCCTTAACTGGGAAAAATGCCATTTTATGGTTAAGGAAGGGATTGTCTTAGGGAAGAAAATCTCAAAGAGAGGAATTGAAGTCGATAAAGCAAAGGTGGACGTAATTGAAAGATTATCGGCCCCAATTAATGTGAAAGGAGTTATAATTTCTTAGGCCATGCCGGTTTTTACCGAAGGTTTATCAAAGATTTCTCGAAAATTTCTAAACCGTTGTGTTTGTTGTTAGAGAAAGATACAGTGTTTGATTTCAACAAAGCATGTTTGGAAGCTTTTGAAGATCTAAAAAAACAGTTAATCTCAGCCCCAATAATCATTACACCTGATTGGAACTCACATTTTGAGTTGATTTGCGATGCCAGTGATTATGCCGTTGGAGCTGTGATAGGTCAAAAAAGAAACAAAGTGTTTCACCCTATTTACTATGCAAGTAGAACTTTGACGGGAGCCCAACTCAATTATACGGTAACCGAAAAGGAACTCTTTGCTATAGTTTTTGCTTTTGACAAATTCCTCTCATATCTTATAGGTACCAAAGTTACAGTATTTACTGACCATGCGGCCATTAAATACTTGCTCACGAAGAAAGATGCGAAACCGAGGCTAATTCGTTGGATACTTTTACTCCAAGAATTTGACCTTGAGATCCAAGACAGAAAAGGTGTTAAAAATCAAATAGCTGATCATCTGTCGAGGTTGGAGCAAGATGAGGTAACTCGATCATGTGTGCATATCAACGAGAACTTCCTAGATGAACACTTATTTGAGGTAAGCTGAATTCATGAAACACCTTGGTTTGCTGATTTTGCCAATTATCTTGCATATGGAATAATTCCTCGAGAAATGACATACCAACAAAGGAAAAAATTCCTTCATGGTAGTCGGTATTATTTTTGGGAGAATCCGTTTTTATTTAAACAGTGTACAGATAATATAATACGAAAGTGTGTAGCTGAAAGTGAGATTGCTGAGATCTTGTATCATTGCCATTCATGTAACACCCCTAACCCGTATCCGTCGCCGGACTAGAGTTATGAGGCATTATCGCACTAGACTCAGATCATCGTAGGCATTTATAGCAATTCATACATTTATCAGATCCCAAAATCGCATACTCAACTTCTCAATATCCAACTAATAATTCATACCAAAAATCCAGATTAAATCAAATAATCACTCAACTCAAAGTTTACATGAATTCATTTGCATACATATAAATGAATCTAAGATGTTTATACGGTACATACATCGCATACCTATATGATCATATATTACATTTGTGATATAAAAGAACAGTTCTTAACATACTAATTTCGTCTGCTTTAAAAACAAATCATCATACATATATCATTTTATTTCATTACCAGAATATCATATAGTCTATAATCATTTTAAGCATTTTGAACATAAGTAACAAATACAAATACACATAATTCAAATGACCAAATAGAATAGTTAAAATTCGTATATTGAACTAATAAATAACTACCTATTCGGTTACCTTCATTATTTCTAACCAAATTTAATCATACAAATTTCCTATATATATAAATCTAAACCAAAAGTTCCACATTTATCAATTTCAAGTGTTATTGCACATTTTTTCCAAAGTGAGATTAAAACCTCATTAAACATACTTGAATACCAATCATAAACATAACAAACATATCATCCTTATATCCCTTGACTAATTTCATATGAATAAGACATTAATATCAACCTATGGTGTCATTACTCGCAAGACCAAATTGTATCTATTACAAACACCTAGACCATGGCCGAATATAAAGTAAGCAAATCCTTACTAGTTTTGCATCACAATGACATAACCATACGCATCATCTAACCATTAAAAAGAAAATCATATATATATATCCTCATTATAACACAAAATAAAAGCCATGTTCATATGACTATAATACATATGACCAAACTTAATATCCATTAATAAACATATAGGACTTAAAGAACAGGAAATCATTTTAACCGCAAACATACTCTCTATGTATCATACACCGACCTAGATTAGCATATAACAAGCCAAGAATAAGTTTGCCAAGCACCGAACACGTCAAGCATTCAACCATTCATACATATACCCAACTAATATATCAAAGAGCACAATAACTAAAATTAATCAAAAGGAATAAGCCTTTTTCGCAAGGCTAAGTTATGCTTATAAACAAAACCAAAGTTCATTGATTTAACAACTTAGTCTAACCTATACATGCCTTTTTGATTCAAAAACCACATATATAAGTACCAAAAAGGAGTTGATAGTGTGAATGATTCTTCTGATGATCCTTTCAGCCCGTAGCTTGAACGAAATCTATAAAATAAAGGAAAACATATCACACAAGTAAGCTCACTAGCTTAGTAAGTCTTAAGCATTTACAATTCAGTAATTAAGCATTCGAACATAATATACATATATATATATCAATTTGTCTATGACATTAAATACAATAATTTAACCCATAGTTCCATTATAGCCGAATTGCCATCTCTTTAACTTAGCATCCATTATTTTCTTATCAAAGGCATACAACTCTCCAAAGCACTTAAAAGCCTTAAACATTCACATATTCCTTAACTAATAAGTGTAAAATATATCCCAATCACATGCAATTAGACATACAAATATGTAAGCATCTTTGATGATTTTCACCTTTGACATTTGCACAAATGACCGAATCTCTAGATATTACCAAGCTTATATTTCAATATACATATCATACTCATAAATGAATAGATCAATTGCTCATATCATATAAATTCATTACTGACAACCTTGACCATTTCACAACTTATCTAATTCGGAAGGAAAGATAATAACTTACCTCGTTCCTTGCATCTATAAATATTTATACTTACCCAAGCATTTTGTTTATTGAAGTAATTACATTCCACCTCGTAAATGATTCATGAATTCTCTACTCATAATACATCATCGACATTTAGCCTGCTAGGTATTAAGCCCGATACATTCACCGGCAGAACGCCTGCTAGGCATCAAGCCTGAAATAGATCACCGGGACAAGGCCTGCTAGGGTCGAAGCCCGAATTAAATCACCAGCATTAGGCCTGCTAGTCTTGAAGCCCGAAATTTCAACATTTCAACATTTCAACACAATTTACTTAGTACTAAGATCACAACCATCACGTATACAACATATTACTTTCACATATTCAATCGAACATACTCATTCACATCATATTTAACAAAAATAAATTCAATACGATATTATACCCCATATTCGGCCAACACATATTTTAGTACTTTAAAATTCCAAATTTATCATACTCTATACTCATAATTAATTCTTTAACATACATTTGCTTAAGAACTTACCTCGACAGTCGACGGACCGCGTAGACCGGCTATTCGATAACCTTCGTCTTTCCCCGATCCAAATCCGTTTTTCTTTGTTCTTGATCTTTAATTCAGGCCAACACCATGACCGAATGCTTAAGCTTTTAAACCAAGATTTTCTTTTCTTATTTCGGTAGCCAAAGGATGAAGACAACCTTTCATTCATGTTTTTAATTAACATATATTATGGTATTTACTAATTTACTTATTTATCCTTTAATTAATAATATTAACAACTTATAACATTAGGTCATACTTGACCTTTGCATACTAACTCATAAAATGGGTTAATTTCCTTTTAATACTCCAAATTAGAAAGCCACAATAAATTTAGTGCATTTTCACTATAGTTTGGGACTTTTACCTTTTACGCGATTAAGTCCTTTTTCTAAATTAAACACATAAACAATTAAATTTTTCTACAAAACTTTCACACACATTAATTCACATATAATAAACACAATATAATATTTAAATATTTCTCGGGCTCAGATTCGTGGTCCCGAAACCACCGTTCCGATTAGGGTCAAATTCGATATGTTACAACTCTCCCCCCTTTAGGGATTTTCGTCCCCGAAAATCTTACCGTTGAATAAAGTCGGATATTGTTGCCTCATTGAATCCTCAGGCTCCGACGTAGCCTCTTCAACTCCGTGCCTATTCCATAGTACTTTCACTAATGGAATACTCTTGTTTCTCAACTTTTTCATTTCCCAAGCTAGAATGCGGATCGGTTCTTCCTCATATGTCATATCGGATCGAATTTCAATCTCAGACGGAGTGATCACATGTGACGGATCTGATCTATATCTACGAAGCATCGAAACATGAAATACGTTGTGTATCTTTTCCAATTCAGAGGGCAACTTCAATCTATAAGCAATAGGCCCAATATGTTCGATGATCTCGTACGGTCTGATGAACCTCGGACTTAGTTTGCCTTTCCGACCAAATCATAGTACTTTCTTCCACGGAGAAACTTTCAAGAATACCCGATCTCCAACCTGAAACTCAATGTCTTTGCGTTTCAAATCAGCATAGGACTTTTGACGATCTGAGGCAGCTTTCAAACTATCTCTGATTATAGCCACTTTCTGTTCAGTCTCTTTAATCAAATCAACCCCGTGTATCTTTCTTTCACTAAGCTCAGTCCAATACAACGGTGTACGACATTTGCGGCCATAAAGAGATTCGTAAGGTGCCATTTTGATACTCGATTGAAAACTGTTATTATAAGCAAATTCAATCAAAGGTAAGTATCTTTCCCACGTACCTTCAAACTCAAGGACGCAACATCTCAACATGTCCTCAAGTATCTGAATGGTTCGCTCAGACTGACCGTCTGTCTGCGGATGAAAGGCTGTGCTAAAGTGGATTTTAGTACCTAAAGCATCTTGTAGCTTCTTCCAAAACTGCGATGTGAATCTCGGGTCTCTGTCTGAAACAATGGAACTCGGCACACCATGTAATCTCACAATTTGAGATACATACAACTCAGCAAGTTTATCGAGCGAATAATCTGTACGAACCAACACAAAGTGAGCTGTTTTGGTCAGTCTATCCACTATAACCCAGACTGCGTCTTTCTTGCTCGGTGACGTAGGCAAACCAGATACAAAATCCATAGCGATTCTATCCCATTTCCATTCAGGTATCATGATCGGCTGAAGTAACCCGGAAGGCACTTGATGACATATTAAACACTTTGAAACAAATTCAGATATATCCCGTTTCATGCCTGGCCACCAATAGAACTATTTCAAATCATTATACATTTTCGTGCTACCCGGATGTATTGATAACCGACTATTATGAGCCTCGCTCAAAATCATCTGAATCAAATCCACATTCTTCGGGACACATATTCGTCCTTTGAAGTTCAAACAATCATTTGCATCAATTAGAAACTCTGACTCTGCATCATTTTCACACTGAGCTCGTTTAGCAATCAAGTCTTTATCAATTCTTTGTGCATCACCAATTTGTTGAATAAATATCGGTCTTTCTTTTAACTCAGCTATGATCGAACCATCACCAGACATAACCATATGTGCGTTCAACGCACGAAGAGCAAACAACAATTTTCGACTTAATGCATCAGCGACAATGTTAGCTTTCCCCGGATGGTAGTCAATCACCAATTCATAGTCTTTCAACAGCTCTAACCATCTACGTTGTCTCAAGTTCAGATCTTTCTAAGTCATCAAATACTTCAGAATTTTGTGATCCGAGTAAACATGACATTTCTCACCGAATAAGTAATGACGCCAAATTTTCAATGCGAAAATGATAGCTGCTAATTCCAGATCGTGAGTCGGATAATTTCTTTTATGAGGCTTCAATTGTCTCGAAGCGTAGGCTATGACTTTTCCTTCCTGCATCAAAACACAGCCCAAACCATTCAAAGAAGCATCACTATAAACAATAAATTCTTTACCCGATTCAGGCTGAGCTAACACTGGAGCTTCGGTCAAAAGGGCTTTCAACTGATCGAAACATTTCTGACACTTTTCCGACCACTCGAACTTGACATCTTTACTCAGAGTAGCTTTGTCAAAGGTGTAGCTATCATGGAAAAACCTTTGACAAATCGTCTGTAGTATCCCGCAAGTCCCAGAAAGCTTCGAATTTCGGAAACATTCTTTGGTGGCTTCCAATCAAGTATAGTTGAAATTTTGTTCGGATCAACCCGAATACCTGACGCTGAAATAACATGACCCAGGAAACTGACTTCATTCATCCAGAACTCACACTTACTAAACTTTGCATACAACTGTTGATCTCGCAAAGTTTGTAGCACCAATCTCAAATGCTCGGCATGCTCAGTTTCATCTCTGGAGTAGATCAGGATATCATCTATAAATACTACCACAAACCGATCCAAATACTATCTAAAAACTCGATTCATCAAATCCATAAAAACAGCAGGCGCATTAGTAAGTCCAAAAGGCATGACTAGGAACTCAAAATGTCCGTACCTCGTTCGGAATGCAGTCTTTGGCACATCTGAATCTCTGACTCGCAACTGATAATAACCCGATCTCAGATCTACCTTTGAGAAAACTGAAGCCCCTTTTAACTGGTCGAATGAATCATCAATTTGAGGTAACGGGTATTTATTCTTTATTGTCACTTTATTCAGCTACCGATAATCAATACACATTCGCATCGTTCCATCCTTCTTTTTCACAAATAGAACCGGTGCACCCCAAGGAGAGAAACTCGGTCGTGCAAAGCCCCTATCTGTCAACTCTTACAACTGTGCTTTCAACTCTTTCAACTCAGTAGGTGCCATCCGATACAGAGCCATCGAAATCAGAGTCGTCTCCGGTACTAATTCAATGCTAAACTCAATCTCTTGTATTGGTGGTAAACCCGGTAATTCTTCAGGAAACACATCTGGGTATTCACATACAACCGGTACGGATTCAATCTGCTTTTCAGACACTTTATTATCCAACACATAGGCCAAGTAAGCCTCACATCCTTTTCTCACATACTTTCGAGCTAGCATCGAGGATATCACTGCCGGTAACCCCCTCAGATCATTAGATTCAACCCGGATGATCTCACCGTTCTTACATCTCAAATCAATAATCTTTCTTTTGCAATTCACCACTGCATCATGCAAAGTTAACCAGTCCATTCCCAAAATTATATCGAACTCGTCAAAAGGCAACAACATTAAATCAGCTGGAAAGCAGGAACTCGAATCATCAACGGGCAACTTTTACACACTTTATCTACGAGAACACATCTACCCAAAGGGTTGGACACACGGATCACAAACTCAGTAGACTCAACTGGCAGAGTCTTATTGGATACTAGAGTTTCACACACATATGAATGAGTCGAACCAGGGTCAATCAATGCAATCACAGTAGTACCATAAAGTGTGAAAGTACCGGTAATGACATCTGGGGAAGAAGCATCCTCTCTGGCTCGTATAGCATAAGCTCTAGCTGGAGCTCGAGCCTCTGATCAAACTGCAGTGTCCTTCGTCCCTCTCTGACTGCCACCTACATTGCACGAATATGCGGGTGGTGCGCGCCGTCTTGGCACGCACGCTTCGGTTTAGTGTTCTGAGTCGTATTTTGCTCGGATAGCATCGGGCACTCTCGAATGAAATGGTCCGACGATCCACATTTAAAGCAGGACCGATCACAGAATCTACAACTCCCAGAATGCCATTTCCCATAATGCTTGCACTTAGCCCGATTCTGCTGAACATTACCAACACTAGCCATTGAATTGGCTCGGGAACTCACTGAAGGTCGATCTCGTCTAGGTAGGTCTGAAGTAGCTTTATGTCGGCTGAAGTCATCTCTGAACTTCTTACGCACTGAATGGAAAATCTTACTCGATGATCTTTTACGAGTGTCTCTAGCTTCTATTTCAAAGATTTCTTTTCTCTTTTCGAGCTCTTCACTTTGCAAGCTCGCTCGACTAGTACCACGAACTCTTTGATTTCAAGAATGCCAACAAGTAACTTTATGTCTTCATTCAGACCGTCTTCAAATCTTTTGCACATAATGGCTTCAGTTGATATACACTCTCGGGCATAACGGCTCAATCTGACAAACTTCCGCTCGTATTCCGTCACAGTCATACGACCTGCTTTTAATTCTAGAAATTCTTTTACGCTTCGGGTCGATGAATCTCATCGATATATTTCTTACGGAACTCGATCTGAAAGAAGTCCCAAGTCACTTTTTCTTTCGGAACCACTGATACTAGTGTATTCCACCAGTGATATGCAGTGTCCTGAAGTAGAGATATAGCACACTTCAGGCATTCATCTGGAGTGCAGGATAGCTCATCAAGTACCCGAATAGTGTTATCAAGCCATATCTCGGCTCGCTCTGCGTGATCATCATCATTGGCTTTGAATTCTTTGGCCCTATATTTCCTGATTTTATCAACGGGAGGCCAACTAGATCTCATCGGGTCTATCATCGGAGGTGCTGAAGGTACCGGAGTTGGGTTATTCGGGGGTGGAGGTTGTTGTACAGCCGGGTTATTCTGAACAAACTGGGTAAACCATTCATTCATCATCTGGTAGAAGGCTTGTTTAGCCTCCCCCTCATGGCTACCCGCAACTGGTCGAGAGTCTACTGGCATTGATCCGCGTGCATGATCAAGCGCTACACTCTCTACATCATCTACTACGGCTCTGTCATGATCAGAATCCATTTACCATATAAAACACGGTTAGAAATGTCAGAAGTCACCACACTATCGTAAATACAAATAAGGCATGTATAGCTAAACTCTCACGCGCTACGGTAGTCCTATTATCGACTAAACCGTAAGCTCTGATACCAACAAAATGTAACACCCCGAACCCGTATCCGTCACCAGACTAGAGTTATAAGGCATTACCGCACTAGACTCAGATCATCGTAGGCATTTATAGCAATTCATACATTTATCACATCCCAAAATCGCATACTCAACTTCTCAATATCCAACTAATAATTCATACCAAAAATTCAGATTAAATCAAATAATCACTCAACTCAAAGTTCACATGAATTCATTTGCATGCATATAAATGAATCTAAGATGTTTATACGGTACATACATCGCATACCTATATGATCATATATTACATTTGTGATAAAAAAGAACAGTTCTTAACATACTAATTTCGTTTGCTTTAAAAACAAATCATCATACATATATCATTTTATTTCATTACCAGAATATCATATAGTCTATAATCATTTTAAGCATTTTGAACATAAGTAACAAATACAAATACACATAATTCGAATGACCAAATAGAATAGTTAAAATTCGTACATTGAACTAATAAATAACTACCTATTCGGTTACCTTCATTATTTCTAACCAAATTTAATCATACAAATTTCCTATATATATAAATCTAAACCAAAAGTTCCACATTTGTCAATTTCAAGTGTTATTGCACATTTTTACCAAAGTGAGATTAAAACCTCATTAAACATACTTGAATACCAATCATAAACATAACAAACATATCATCCTTATATCCCTTGACTAATTTCATATGAATAAGACATTAATATCAACCTATGGTGTCATTACTCGCAAGACCAAATTGTATCTATTACAAACACCTAAACCATGGCCGAATATAAAGTAAGCAAATCCTTACTAGTTTTGCATCACAATGACATAACCATACGCATCATCTAACCATTAAAAAGAAAATCATATATATATATATATATCCTCATTATAACACAAAATAAAAGCCATGTTCATATGACTATAATACATATGACCAAACTTAATATCCATTTATAAACATATAGGACTTATAGAACAGGAAATCATTTTAACCGCAAACATACTCTCTATGTATCATACACCGACCTAGATTAGCATATAACAAGCCAAGAATAAGTTTGCCAAGCACCGAACACGTCAAGCATTCAACCATTCATACATATATCCAACTAATATATCAAAGAGCACAATAACTAAAATTAATCAAAAGGAATACGCCTTTTTCGCAAGGCTAAGTTATGCTTATAAACAAAACCAAAGTTCATTGATTTAACAACTTAGTCTAACCTATACATGCCTTTTTGATTCAAAAACCACATATATAAGTACCAAAAAGGAGTTGATAGTGTGAATGATTCTTCTGACGATCCTTTGAGCCCGTAGCTTGAACGAAATCTATAAAATAAAGGAAAACATATCACACAAGTAAGCTCACTAGCTTAGTAAGTCTTAAGCATTTACAATTCAGTAATTAAGCATTCGAACATAATATACATATATATATATATATCAATTTGTCTATGACATTAAATACAATAATTTAACCCATAGTTCCATTATAGCCGAATTGCCATCTCTTTAACTTAGCATCCATTATTTTCTTATCAAAGGCATACAACTCTCCAAAGCACTTAAAAGCCTTAAACATTCGCATATTCCTTAACTAATAAGTGTAAAATATATCCCAATCACATGCAATTAGACATACAAATATGTAAGCATCTTTGATGATTTTCACCTTTGACATCTCTAGATATTACCAAGCTTATATTTCAATATACATATCATACTCATAAATGAATAGGTCAATTGCTCATATCATATAAATTCATTACTGACAACCTTGACCATTTCACAACTTATCTAATTCGGAAGGAAAGATAATAACTTACCTCGTTCCTTGCATCTATAAATATTTATACTTACCCGAGCATTTTGTTTATTGAAGTAATTACATTCCACCTCGTAAATGATTCATGAATTCTCTACTCATAATACATCATCGACATTTAGCCTGCTAGGCATGAAGCCCGATACATTCACCGGCACAAGGCCTGCTAGGCATCAAGCCTGAAATAGATCACCGGGACAAGGCCTACTAGGCTCGAAGCCCGAATTAAATCACCAGCATTAAGCCTGCTAGTCTTGAAGCCCGAAATTTCAACATTTCAACATTTCAACACAATTTACTTAGTACTAAGATCACAACCATCACGTATACAACATATTACTTTCACATATTCAACCGAACATACTCATTCACATCATATTTAACAAAAATAAATTCAATACGATATTATACCCCATATTCGGCCAACACATATTTTAGTACTTTAAACTTCAAAATTTATCATACTCTATACTCATAATTAATTCTTTAACATACATTTGCTTAAGAACTTACCTCGACCATCGATGGACCGCGTAGACCGGCTATTCGATAACCTTCGTCTTTCCCCGATCCAAACCCGTTTTTCTTTATTCTTAATCTTTAATTCAAGCCAACACCATGACCGAATGCTTAAGATTTTAAACCAAGCTTTTCTTTTCTTATTTCGGTAGCCAAAGGATGAAGACAACCTTTCATTCATGTTTTTAATTAACATATATTATGGTATTTACTAATTTACTTATTTATCCTTTAATTAATAATATTAACAACTTATAACAGAAGGTCATACTTGACCTTTGTCGCCCACTAACTCATAAAATGGGTTAATTTCCCTTTTAATACTCCAAATTAGAAAGCCACAATCAATTTAGTGCATTTTCACTATAGTTTGGGACTTTTACCTTTTACGCGATTAAGTCCTTTTTCTAAATTAAACACATAAACAATTAAATTTTTCTACGAAACTTTCACACACATTAATTCACATATAATAAACACAAAATATAATATTTAAATATTTCTCGAGCTCGAATTCGTGGTCCTGAAACCACCGTTCCGATTAGGGTCAAATTTGGTCTGTTACAATTCATCTCCAAGTGGGGGGACACTTTGGTAGTTCACATACTGTAGCTAAGATTTTGCAAGCAGGGTTCTTTTGGCCTACACTATTTAAAGATACTTATGCTTATGTGAAGAACTGTGATAAATGTTAAAGGACTGGAAATATATCAAGGAGGAATGAGATGCCCTTGACAAACATTTTGGAGATTGAATTATTCGACGTATGGGGCATTGACTTCTTAGGCCCGTTTCCTTCTTCGTATGGGAACAAATACATCTTAGTTGCTGTGGACTATGTATCCAAGTGGGTTGAAGCTGAAGAATCCCTACAAATGATGCTAAGGTTGTAACGACCCGATACCCGAGTCTGAAACTGAGACTGGATACGAGACATTACTATACTTGAACTTACTAAAACATGTACTTTCGGGCTGTAAAATTTCGTTTCGAATTAGAACTTCTCTTTCTTAGTCAAATCATACATTTCATGGGCCTACGAGGCCTTAAACTCACGTCCGGAAACTTTCGGAGTTCAACCGGAACTTTTACTCACTTTGTAAACTTTTCCTCAAAACAGGGGTCACACGCCCGTGTGACTTGGGACACGCCTGTGTACCCCTAAGACATGCCCGTGTCTTCCACCCATGGTCGACACTGACTAATTTCACACGGCCTTGACACGCCCGTGGCCTCGGCCCGTGTGCCAAACCTTGGCATTCTGACTTATCCACACGGTCCATACACACACCCATGTGCTTCAGCCGTGTGGCGGTTCAAATTCCAAGTGCAAGGTGCAGACTTCAAACGGCCTGGGCACACGCCCATGTTCTAGCTGTGCCTCCCACACGGTCTAGACACACGCCCGTGTCTCTACTTCTGTGGGAGATTAGAAGGCTATCTACCAAGCCTTTTTTCCACTCTGAAATCAAGATCAATTTAATACCCTATTCAACAACTCAAGTACTACATGAAAACATGAAAAATGATGTATAATCATCAACATTGGTATAAATAAACTTGGCAAATACTGGCCAATCTCTTTAGCCATATACAAAAGAATACTAAACTTGATAGTCAACACTTTGGCTCTTCTTAAAACATAACTCAAAATGAAATGCTTCCTATACATGCCATACGTAATATAAACAACTTGGCTATACCGAAATAGCGATTGATAGTGTGCTCCAAGCTCCGACATCAATGATCCACGAGTTAGCTTGGCGGGACTACATGGAAAGAAAGAATTAAAGACGTAAGCATTTAGCTTAGTAAGTTTGCATGTAGTTCATATAGCAACATACTTGCTTAACATAACTCATTCATCATAAATAAAGGCATTGCCAAACTCATATGCTTGAGCTCACTTACTCTTAATAATTCTTACATATCTCATGGTACTTACTAGTCTCATGCTTGTAAGGTAAACAAGGTACCTGTATCACTTAATCACATAGATGAGCATACTTTGCTATGGTAAGCATAATCTTAACTTCATCATTCATAACATGAATAATACTTTTAGTTAACTTTAACTAGCATATTTTGATGATAGCTTGACTTGCTTAACTTTCTTGCTTTCTCATTTATTCTTTACTCTTTTGCCCGATGAATTACTATGAACAACCGAGGGTACTGAATCTCATCTCACATGTATCTCAATGCCAAAGCCATATCCTAGATATGGTCTTACATGGGATCTCTCAACTTGGTATCGATGCCATGTCTTGACATGGACTTACATGAATTCTTCCTTGTGTGTTCCCTTGGGAACTTACCATTGCCATGTCTTGACATAGTTTTACTTGGTATCTTTACTCATGAATTGGTCAATGCCGAGCCTCGGCTTGGACTTACATGAAATATTCCTTATTACTCACCAATGCCATGCCTTGGCTTGGACTTACATGGGATCTCTATCTCATGATAGCTTTTCAATGCCAAGACTTGTCTTGGACTTACATGACATCTTTGCTTGGAGACTCACCAATGCCATGCCTTGGCTTGGACTTATATGGGTCTTCATCTCATAATAACTCTTCAATTCCAAGACTTTTCTTGGTCTTACATGATAACTTGCTTGATTGTCGATGCCTTGCCTTGGCTTGGTCTTATACGGGCTTTCTTGTCTTACATGATAACTTCAATCAGGACTTTCTCATGCTTAATCTCTTTGATTTCTTTGTTTAACATAGCATTAAACAATCTCATGGAATTAAAATATATTTAACATCATACTAAGAAATTCAATGATATTAATCATAAAGCTTAGAAATCACACAAACTTACCTCAATATACAAAATGTATGTAGATATGCAATTTAGTCCTTGACTTTGTTCGTGCCTCAGTTTCGATCCGGGCTTCATTTTTCTTGATCTATAATAATAATTTAGCCCATTTAATACTCATATTGACTAAATTGACTCATAACTCATACTTTGGCAAAATTACCATTTTGCCTCTAAACTTTCTCATAATTACACTTTTGCCCCTAGGCTTGTAAAGTGATTTTTATTCAACTTTCATGAGCTTCATGCTTAGTTGATTCATTCTCTCAACTATAGCAACAATCAATTCCTACTATTTCTATTATGTATGACCAATTTCATAACTATTACAAATTAGTCCATACTAACATTTTTCATGAAATTCACTTAGGAAAAGATGTTTATCTAACATCAAACTCTCATAATCTTCCATAAAACATCATTTTACATGCATGTCATACATGGGTATATTTATGGACATGAATTCTAGCTCAACTTATAGCTAAAAATAGCTAATTCATGCTACGATGACTCTAAAAATACGAAGAATATTAAAAACGGGGCTAGGATGCACTTACTAGCAAGCTTCAAAAATTGAAGAACCCTAGCTATGGAGTCTCTCTAATTTTCGGCACAAGGGGAAGAAGATGAATAAGATTTTTGTCATCTTTTTCCCTTTTTAATCATTTAATTGATAACTAACCAAAATGCCCTTCTCACTAAACTTTCAAAATTTCTAACTCATGTCCATTCTTGTCCAAAAATTATAATTTTGGAAAATTGCTCTTTAAGGACTTCTAATTAATCTTCCAAAGCTATTTCATACTAAAAGCTTCTAGAATCTCATATTTTGCAACTTTTGTAATTTAGTCCTAATGGACCATTCAATGACAATTTCATAAAATTTCTACATGAAACTTTCATACTATCATGCAACCATATCTTAAACCTCAAAACTCATTTTACTACTTCAGATTTGTGGTCTCGTACCACTGTTCTGATTGGGCCCTAAATCGGGATGTTACAATGGTAGTCATGCGATTCCTACATAAGCATGTGTTTACACGATTTAGGACACCAAGAGCTATTATTAGTGATGGAGGTTCTCACTTTTTGAACAAATGGCTTAAGTGGTTGCTTGATAAATATGATGTGAAGCACAAGATTGCTACTGCCTATCACCCCTAGCCTAATGGGTAAGTTGAAAGAGTGAACCGTGAAATCAAAGGTATCCTTGAAAAGGGAGTACGCCCTAGCAGAAAAGATTGGTCTCGAAGGCTCGATGATGCATTATGGGCCTATTGAACATCATTTAAGACTCTGTTAGGAATGACTCCTTATCGGTTATTCTTTGGAAAGGCATGTCATCTGCCATTAGAGTTGGAGAATAAAGCTCATTGGGCTTTGAAGCAGTTGAACTTTGATCTTAAGCAAGCCAGTGAGAGAAAGATGTTACAACTTGATGAGTTGGAAGAGCTGAGGTTGTTTTCCTATGAGAATGCCAAAATGTGTAAAGAAAGATCAAAGAGATGGCATGATAGTCATATATAACCTTGCGAGTTTAAAGAAGGTCAGAAGGTTTTGCTGTTTAATTCAAGGTTGAAGTTATTTCCTGGGAAGCTTAAATCCCGATGGAAAGGACCTCATACCATCGACTGAGTTTATCCTTATGGAGCTATTGAATTATACAACAATTACGGAGGTGCGTTTAAAGTTAATGGTCAACGTCTCAAACACTACTGGGATGGTGAAGTTGAGCGAGTTGAATCCTCGTTCAAATTAACAGACCCTTGATTTTTCATGAACTTGTTTTGTAAAGAAATAAATAATTAGAACTTATTTTCTTAACTTATTACATTTAATTAATTCTGTCTAAGGAGATTGGAACTTAAGCGAGACCGCTGTGACCCCTCCAACCTTTCCTGGGAATTAATTTAATGTAATTTGTTAAGAAGAAATTTTCTAATTAAAATTTAAAATTTTTAAGTTTTATTTGTTCTGTTCAAATTTTAAATTTTTATGTTAATAAAGGGGGTAAAATTTGGCCCAAGTACTAATCAGTTTTTTTCTTGAGTAAGTTTATAAATACAGTCTGAGTTTGATGCCTAAGATAGCAAAAAGGAGGAAAAAATCCATGCCTTGCCATCACACCCATTACTTGCCGCCCAAGTAACCCTAATGTAGCTAAATTTTTGCTATATGTTGCCCTAATTTTTCCCTATATAAACCCCTCTTCATTCTACTATTTTTCATATCCCTCAAAGTAATTTGCTTAAACCCTAAAAATCCTTAAACCTCCCTCTTGTGGTGCCAACCTCGTTCTTTTCCCCTTTTGTCGAAATCTCTTATTACCGCCGCAAAGAAATTGCTGAAGCGCCGTAGTTGCTTTTGCACACCGTTATTGCTGCCACACCCCGCTGTTGCTGTCGTACGTCATCATCTTCGCCGCACCATCCTTACCGTTGCAAGATTTCTGCCGTAGCAATTTCTACCCACTTTTCCGATTTCTCTTTTCTCCCTTATGCAAAAACTTTTCTGAATTTTTAGGAAAAGATACCATGTCTCGCAAAAGAACTAGATTTTCAAAGACTACTCCTGAAAACCCGATTTTGATCGATGATGAAGTGAAATAGAGATTTTATTCAATCTTCAAGCATCAACCTATGATGCCGGAAAAAGGTTTTGACTTGAAGAACAATGATTTGATGGTTGTCCCTATACCGATTAGAAAGAAAATCATTGCTCTCAAGTGGAAACGATTCTATGATGCTCGTTCACTTCCCGATGATGAACTAGTTTGAGAATTCTATGCTAGTTTGACTATGCAAGATGCTACTGAATTCATCGTTCCAAAGAAAAAAGTACCTCTTACTTATAAGTCCATTAATGATTTGTTTAACTTACCTGATGTTGAATAAGATGAGTACTACCCTAGCTGAACAATATCAATAGGGATTTTCTTCAACAAGTGCTTGATGTTGTGACAAATCCGGGATCCCAATGGATTATAAGAAAGTATGGGAGCTATTCTTGCCGAAGGAAGTACCTAAAACCAGTAGCAAAGGTATGGTTTTATTTCGTTCGCTATAGTTTTATGCCTATCTCACATAGTTTTACCATCTCGATGGAAAGGATGCTTTTATTATATGTAATCTTGACAGAAAAGTCCATTAATGTTGGGAAAATTATTCTCAACGAGATTCATGATTGTGCTAAAAAGAAGACAGGAAGTGCTTATTTCCCATCATTAATCACTTCACTTTGCTTAAGGGCCCATGTTAAAACACAAGCAAATTTGAAGGGGCGATATGTTCAAGGGTGCATTACAAATTATGATCTTGAAAGGTTAGTAGAGAGGGTGCATGAGCTGAATCAAGGCGAGCAAGAAGATCCAACTAAGCTAGATACCGAGGAGTCAACAAATGAACTTAAAACTGAAGCTAATTCAGTTACAGACACTGAAGAAGAAGAGTCTGATGAGGAACCGAACAGTCTTAAACTAATTGAAGGATCTGCAAACCTTGAACCAAGGCTTGAGCCAGAACAAGAACCAGTCAAGCTAAGTGTTGAACCTGAATCTACAATTCCTATACCGACTTCTGCAAGTGCTTCAAGGAAATCGGAGTTGTCAATTCTGATGGATATGTGCAAGTTCATGCAGAATCAACAACAAACTTACTAGAAATATGATAAAATTAGAGATGACTCAATTAGAAATACTTTTAAGAATATCTCTAATACTTTTGTTCCTAAGTTTCCAGTTGCTATCTTTGAGACATGGCGGAAGTTACTGACTATGCAAGCGGAGATGGAACTAATGTAATATCCCGGGTTAGGGGCTATTTTGATGTTGCATGTGTTTAGTGTGCTGTGCTGCTATTTCGGTGTTTTAGGGGTCTAATTGTAGCCTAGGTGTATGCTTGAGTAAATAAGAAAATTTTGGTTTTGGGTGTTAAGTCGGGGAGCCGAGGAAGTGGGGTTTAAGAATTTTATTCGTGGTTTGGTTGCACAAGTAAGGACTGCAAGAGTGGCAAGGGGGAGTTTGGTATGGCGTCACATGCGGATGGAGTGGAGGTCCAGTGTGTTCGAGCTGCAGAGTTCTCCTTTTGACTTCTTTTGGGACGGCATGAAGAAGAGGCGAAGGCAAGTGGAATTCTACCATGGACTTGGTCAAAAGGTGATTTGGTAGGTGGAGAGTGGAAGTAGGAGTTTGACTTGTTCAAACTAGTTTGAACTAGTGGCTTGGAGTGAGTGGGGGGGATATGGCGAAATTTTTGGGGGAGTTTTGGGGAGTGGCTGGTTGGTAGGTGTTGGTGGAGGGGACGGCTTGGTATGGGGGAGTGGGTAGCCGAAATTCATTTTGGGCATTTTGGCACTAATTCGGTCACTTTTGGTTTCAAACCTTTTTCCTCTTTTGTTGTCAATAGTAGCCGAATTTCTCCAAGTAAGTTCTCATTTTCTTCCTTTTGTAAACCGAAAGCTTAAGCAATTCCACCTTTCCGAAATTTCTTTGTTTCCCCTTGACTTTTATTGGTAGCCAAACCCATCCTCCAAAGCTCTCTCTCCATTTCTTCTTTCTTCCAAAACCGTAAGTACTCTCCCTTTTACCCATTTTTGTTTTCCTTCTATCTTAACACTTTTGAGCCGAATTTTCCTTCCATTGTTGGCCGAATATCAACCCCCTTCTGTACACCTTTCTCTTGTGTTTCTTCTTTGGGAATAAGCCGAATTCTTTCTTCATCTTGTTCTAAAAGTTGGCCGAACCTCTCCTCTCCTAGAAGTCCTAGTTGGCCGAATATTGGGTGTTGGTAAGTGCAAGGCCGAATGGCCATATCTCCTTCTTTTGGTTCTTTGTTGGTTATGGTTTGGTTAAGGGCCGATTATGGTCAGGTTGGAAGGGTGTTAACCGTTTGGTAATCTCTTCGTTATAGGGTCTTTGGATTGCGGAATCAAGCGGGAGGAGTCATTTTTTTCTGCTAACCAATTGGTAAGTGAGGGTAAGTGATTGGTTGTTTGTTAGTTTAATTTTCTGTTTCGATTTAGTCATGGTTGATAAAGGATTAACTGTATTCTTTTCAAGGTGGAGGCCGATTGTCTTAGAAGGGCCATTGTGGTTCGGGTTTGGTAAGAATCAAATCAATAGCAAGGTAAGGGTTCGATATTAACCCCTTTGGTTAGTTGTGGATGGCCGAATGTCATAGATGCCTAACCCCTAATGTTTGGCCGATTGTAGGATCTAGTAATTAAGGGACAAGATCGTTTCGTTGGAGTCTAGATCAGTATTTACCAGGTGTGTAACTAACACACCCTTTACTTAGTAACGTTGTTAATAAACTTGATTGCTTAATAAGATTGAAACAGTGAGAAGGATAATTGGATACCCAAAAAGGGGTATGTGTACGATTCGGGTAAGTCTGTTCTATGATGAGTATTAATGATAACACATGATATCATGATTTATGTTATGCATGTTATGAGTTGTAATGCTTGATATGTTGGCATGATATGCATGGCTTGTATGAGATGCATAATCCCATGAGTATGATATGTGTGGGTGATACGAGAGGAGGAGCGATGGTATATTGTCTTTGACGAGCACCAGTGCTTTGGTAGCACACTTTGTGACTTTGGGTCACGGAGGTTTGGCACCTCCAGAGGTTTGGTACCTCACCGCGTCGTCGTCCCGATGGCTCAATACCACGATGGGTTGGCCCCACGGATGATTATACGGGATTGACGCCAAAGTGATTTGGTATCACACGATGGGTTGGCCCCATCACCGATTTGTGACTACGGTCACCGGTGCTTTGGTAGCACATTGTGTCTTTGGGACACCGGAGGTTTGGCACCTCATTGCGACTTGTCCTGTGGTTTGACCACCGTGGGTTGGCCCCACTTGAGTTATGGGATCGTCTGCTAGTGATTTGGTATCACACGATGGGTTGGCCCCATCATCACCGAGATTGTGACTACGGTCACCAATGCTTTGGTAGCACATCGTGTCTTTTGGGACACCATGGTTTGGTACCACAATGATGGATTTTGTGTCTTTGGGACACCAGTGTTTTAGTAACACATTGTGACTATACGTCACCAGTGGTTTGGCACCACCAGGTGGTTTGGTACCACACGGGGGTAGAAAAGGCGATATGGATGGTTAGGATCGGGTTGCATTAATTATGTTGCTATGTATGATGTGTGTTAGCATGTTGTTTCTTCTGGAGCGGGATTTGCACATTTGGGTCACTCGACTCACCCTCTCCTTTGACATTTCAGTGACTCGTGACGCGGACATGGAGCCGGATGGACTCGGGTGCACATGCCATGCTTTAATAAAGTTTTACTCGGACTCTACTATTTGGGTACTTTAGTTTATTTACTTTTAATTGGGTTTTATTTTGGATTTGTAAAGGCCTTTAAAGTTATGTTTTATGTTGTTGATGTTTTAAGTTGATTTTTGACATGCCTTAACAAAGTAACTTGGAATAAGTTTTACTAAAACTTGGAAAGATAATGATTTCAAAACTATAACGCACTGGGTTTTTAAACCATACCATCGGGTATCACACTGAGTTTTCATACGAAACAAATACAACTGGTTTCCAATTCAAACTTGTAGTTCTCCTAAGTTTAAAAGTGTTTTATGCGTCACTAAGAAACTAATGAGGTTCTAATGGTTAAACTCGTTTTAACTACAAATTCTGGCTAAGTTTTCAAAATCTCCGGGTTTCAAATACATCAACTGTTTTTCCAAACAAGACCACTCAAATTTGTTTCAAAGACCCTGTGTTTTCACCCAGCTTTTAAACGATAAATCGGATCTCCCAAAAGCATTTTCCCCGTAACATACCAGATTCGGACGTGGTGTCTTGTCCGGGTTTGGGGTGTTACATTTGTGGTATCAGAGCCAAGTTCAAAGGCTCGGCTGTGGGCCTGAGGCCCAAAATGTTTTTAAAGGATGTCATAAGTGTTTTGGGTTTAAATATATGGTTTGAAAGGCATGGCACCGAGTCTCCTAAGACTAGCCGCCTGTAAGTACCGGACTATTCTTTGTGATTTGATTGGATATGATATAATCTGATGAATAGCAATAGTATACTACTTTAGAGATTGAAACTGATAGGATTCTGTGAACTCGCGAGAACAAATCCTCATTAAATATTCATAAGACTTGTTTTTTTTAAACAAGTGGAATAAACACTAATGCATAAAATTCTTTAATCGATCGTGAGAAAGATTAGACATGAGCACTCGAGGCGGACGTGGTCGTAATACTCGTGGTAGAGGTAGGGGTAGAATGACGCTTCGGGAGCCCGTAGGATCCGGGCGGGGTTCGAAAATGAGATACTCTGTTCCCGCCACCAGTGGAGGTGGTGAGTTCCAAGATCGGGGCGAGACGACGCAGCGTCACACGAGCGATGCCGCGAGTGTTGGAAAGGGTAGCTGGGGCAGGTGGTGGTGCAGGAGTCAGGAAATCAGTTCCTGAGCGACTCCGGGCTAATGGGGCTGAATTCTTTCGAGGTGTATCTGGTGTTGCTCCTAGCACTGCTGAATATTGGCTGGAGGCAACTGAGCGGATCATGGATGATCTGGACTTGACGGCTGAAGAGAAGCTGAAGGGTATTGTATCGCTTCTCCGGGATGAGTCATATCAGTGGTGGCTCACGGTTCGGGATAGTGTGGCCGCAGAGGATTTGACATGGGATTATTTTCGGGCAGCATATCAAAAGAAGTACATCGGGGCTAGTTACATCGACTCCCGCAGAAAGGCATATCCGAGGCTTGTTCGGGGAGTAAGTCCATTCGAGTCGCAGGCCGAGTTCCCGGCCGAGTAGGTATGCCG